>CM052653.1:50736247-50765819 GCA_028533165.1 Leontopithecus rosalia | reverse complement strand
TCTTTGTGGTGTTCTCTGTATTTCCTGGATTTGGGTGTTGGCCTGCCTTGCTAGGTTGGTGAATTTTTCCTGGATAATTTCCTGAAGAGTATTTTCCAGCTTGGATTAATTCTTTTCATCACATTCTGGTACACCTATCAAACGTAGATTAGGTCTCTTCACATAGTCCCACATTTCTTGGAGACTTTGTTCATTCCTTTTTGCACTTTTTTCTCTAATCTTGGCGTCTCATTTTATTTCATTGAGTTGGTCTTCGACTTCTGATATCCTTTCTTCTGCTTGGTCAATTCGGCTATTGAAACTTGTGCATGCTTCATGAAGTTCTCATGTTGTGTTTTCCAGTTTCTTCAATTCATTCATATTCCTCTCTAAGTTGTCCATTCTTATTATCATTTCCTGAAATCTTTTTTCAAATCTTTTTTCAAGGTTCTTAGTTTCTTTGCACTGATTTAGAACATGTTCTTTTAGCTCACAGAAGTTTCTCATTACCCACCCTCTGAAGTCTGATTCCGTCATTTCATCACTCTTATTCTCCGTCCAGCTTTGTTCCCTCGCTGGTGAGGAGTTTTGGTCCTTTGTAGGCAGTGAGGTCTTCTGGTTTTGGGTGTTTTCCTCATGTTTGTGCTGGTTTCTTCCCATCTTTGTGGATTTATCCACCTGTCGTCCGAGTAGTTGCTGATTTTTTGATTCGGTCTCTGTGTGGATGCCCAGATTGTTGATGATGGAGTATTTCTGTTTCTTAGTTTTTTTTCTAACAGTCTAGCCCCTCTGCTGTAAGACTGCTGAGGTGCACTCCCGGCCCTTCTTGCCTGGGGTACACCTGTAGCAGCTGCGGAACAGTGAGGGATGCTACCAGTTTCTCCTTCTATCTTTGTCCCAGAATGATGCCCGCCAAATGTCAGTCTGATCAGTCCTTTTTGAGGTGATTCTTTGGGTTTATGGGGGTCAGGGAGCTGCTTGAGGATATGATCTGTACTTTATAGGAGCTCAAGTGCTGAGCTGTGAGCTCCATTTTTCATTCAGTGTTTCTAGGCAAGTACGTTTAAGTCTGTTGTGGCAGAACTCATAAAACCTCTATTTTCCCTCAGATGCTCTGTCTCGGGGAGTTAGGGCTTTATTTGTGAGTATCTGTTGCGCTGTCCTGCCCAGCTAGGAGGCAGTCTAGTCACTATTTGGGTGCTGAGGCTCCGCCCTGCTGGCGTGTGGTCTGCCCTTTTGCTGTGGGCTCCCTCCTGCTGTTTTGGACTCCGCCCTACTGACGTAGGCTCCACCCTGCTGATGTGGGCTCTGCCCTGTTGGTGGAGTCTCTCCGTTATGGCGGGTTGCCTCGGCAATGGCTGGCTGTGTCAGCAATGGGCGAGTACCTCAGTAGGGGCGGAAGAAGAGCTATGTCTTAAAAGGAGCGTAGTTATTTGCATAAGATGGCAGAGCCTTACTTCAAAATCCTAAGTGTCTCTGCTGTGATTCATCTATGAGGGCCTGTCAAAGGTTCCAAATGACATCCGTATCTGTGACTGATACCTCAAAAACCATTGGCTCTGCTGGGTCATATGGACCAATTGACAGAGCAGAATGCAGAGTAGTCTGGGCCTGATGCAGAATGTTCTCCTGTTCTGGACCCCACTCAAAACTGGTAACCTTTCAGGTCACTCCATAAAGTGGCCAGAGTAAGACACCCAAATATGTAATATGTTGCATCCAAAATTCAAATAGGTCGACTAGGTGTTGTGTCTCTTTCTTGGTTGTAGGAGGGACCAATTGCAGCAATGTATCCTTCACTGTAGAAGGAAAAATAAAAAGGTATGACCTAAGGCCCACATGGAGGAGAGGAGAACTTAAAAAAAAAAAAAAACAGGCCCCATACCCCTTGATCCCTAGAACTATTACTGAGTTAAAGGTTTCCTGAGTTTTATTTGTATTTATTTCCCCTCCTCCTGCACATAATGTTCCATCAATAAATCCAATGTGTTTGCTACTTGTTGCTCATTGGATATAATCAGCATAATGTCATCCATGTAATGAGTTAGTGTGATGTCTTTTGGAAATGAAAAGCCATCAGGATCTCTCCAAACAAGATTATAACACCCAGCTGGACAAAGCTTGATATACCTTTCTGATATAGGACAATAATAGTGTCTTATATCAGACACTAAAGATGTATTGCTTGTCTTTTCCAGCAGCAGGCAAATTGCTTGTTGTCTTTTGGTCAGGAATGCAGAAAAAGGTGTTTGTCGTATCAATGGCTTCATACCAGGGACTCTGAGATATATTATTTTTCTGAAGCAATAAAACCACATCTGGTACAGAAGATGCAATTATAGTCAGCAGTTGGTTTAGCTTATGTTAATCCACTGCCATTCTCCAAGATGCATCTATCTTTTGCACATTCCAAATAGGTGAGTTGAGTTGGCATTTGTTGTGAATCACCACCCCTGCGTCTTTCAAGTTCTTGATGGTGACATTAATCTGTGCACTTCCTCCAGGGGTGTGATACTGTTTTTGATTTACTATTTTTCTAGGTAGAGGCAGCTCCAATGGCTTCCATTTGGCCTTTCCCACCATAATAGCTCTCACCATAACAGTAAACAACTGGCGAGGATGTGCATGCACATTTTGTTGTAGGTCAGCCACTTCTGTGATAAGAGCTTGTGTCTGATTTTCCACAATTGTAGCTCTTTCTCTACAGGAGATAACCTCTTTCTCCCACTCAGAGAAATCTTGGAAGATCTGAGGCTCAGTATGGAGCCAGAAAATAGGATCCCCTAGTTTATGATTTTGTTTCTCACTTTGTCCAGTGAACTTAGGAGCAATCTACCAACTTCAGTATATTTGTCAGTTCTCCATATATGGTCAAATGTATTATGGATAGAGTCATTAAACTCCTTGCTTCTCATGAGGGGTTAATCAGGAGCATGATATTAACTTATTTTGCATAGCTTTCTAAATAGCTGTAGCCAAGGAATATTAGTTTTCTCGATATTATTTGAAATAGACGCCTTAGAATTTTAGGGTCTATTCACATTAGTCTGTTACCATACTGCTAATAAAGACATACCTGACACCAAGTAATTTATGAAGCAAAGAGGTTTAATTGACTAATAGTTTCACATGGCTGGGGGGGTCTCAGAAGCATGGTGGAACTCGAATTAGGAACAAGGTCATGTCTTACATGTCAGCAGGCAACAGAGAATGAGAGTCAAGTGAAAGGGGAAACCTATTGTAATACCATTAGATCTCATGAATCTTATTTACTACCATGAGAACAGTATGAGGAAAACTGCCCCCATACTTCAATTTTCTCCCACTGGGTCTCTCCCATAACATGTAGGAATACTGGGAGCTACAATTAAATGTAAGATTTTAATGGGGACACAGCCAAATCATATCAGCAGCCAACTCCATAAACCTGGAAATCAACTGAGTAGATCCATCCTTAAGATTCTGCACTCTAGAACGACTCCTGGTACCCAAATCTGTATTAGTCAAGGTTATCTAGAGGGCAACAGCTAATAGGATAGATGTATATATGAAGGGTAGTTGACCCACATGATCACAAGGTGAAGTCTCACATTAGGCTATCTACAGCCTGAGAGGCTAGGATGCTAGTCTGAGTCTCAAAACATCAAATGTAGGGAAGCCAATGGTGCTGCCTTCAGTTTGTGACTGAAGGCCCGAGTGCCCCTCGCAAATCACTGATGTAAGCTGAAGAGTCCAAAAGCTGAAGAAGTTGGAGTTTGTCATTTCGTGGCAAGAAGCATCCAGTTCACGAGAATGACTGATGCCAAAATACTTTGCCAGTGTAGTCTTTTCAGGTTCTTCTATCTGCTTTTATTCTAGCCATCCTGTAAGCTAATTAGATCATCTGCACCCAGATTAAGGGTGGGTATGTATCTCCCAGTTCACTGATTCAAATTCTAATCTTTGGCAATTCCCTCACAGACACACCCAGGAACAATAGTGTGCATCCTTCAATTCAATGAAGTTGGTACTTAATATTAACCATCAAATCACAAAGATCACCTTTGTTCAGAGTCAGTCATAAATTTCCAGGATATATCAGTTCAGAGGTATATCAATTTTCAATCAGAACATAGAAGAGTTTTTTTTTCTTTAACTTCTGGGATACATGTTCTCCAAGTATCTTACATAGGTATACACATGCCATCGTGGTTTGTTGCACTTACCAACCCATCATCTACAGTACAAATTTCTTCTATTGCTATATCTTACCTGGCCCCCCACCCCGTGACAGACCTTGGTTTGTGAGGTTCCTCTCCCTGTGTCTGTGTGTTCCCATTGCTCAACTCCTACCCATGAGTGAGAATGTGTAGTGTTTGGCTTTCTGTTCTTGTGTTAGTTTGCTGAGAATGATGGTTTCCGGCTTCATACATTTTCCCACAAAGGATATATAAACTCATCTTTTTATGGCTGCATACTATTCCATGGTCTATATGTACCACATTTTCTTCATATAGTCCATCATTTATGGGCATTTCTGTTGGTCTTCCATCTTGTGAATAGTGCTGCAATAAACGTACATATGCATGTGTCTTAATAGTTGAATTATCCATAGTCTTTTGAGTATATACCCAGCAATGTGACTTCTGGTTCCAGATCCTTGAGTAATTGCCATCTTTTCTTCCACAATGGTTGGACTGTCACCAATAGGGTAAAAGCATTCATATTTCTCCATATCCTTTCCAGCATCTGTTGTTTCCTGACATTTTATTCATCATCATTCTAACTACCATGAGATGGTATCTCGTGGTTTTGATTTGCATTTTTCTAATGACCTGTGATAATTAGTTTTTTTCCATTAGCTTTTTGACTGTACAAATGTCTTTTTTTGGAAATGTCTGTTCATATCCTTTGCCCACTTTTCTAATGTGTATTTTTCTTTTAAAATTGTTTAAGTTCTGTGTAGATTGTATATATAAGCCTTTTGTCAGATGTGTAGATTGCAAAAAATTTCTCCTAATTTTGGTTTTGGTTGCCATTGGTTTTTTTGTTTTAGTCATGAAGTCTTTGCCCATGCCTATGTCTTGAATGTTATTGCCTAATTTTCTTCCAGGATTTTTATGGTTTTATGTCACATGGTTAAGTCCTTAATATATCTTGAGTCAATTCTTGTATAAGGTATAAAAGTTTGGTCTAGTTTCAGTTTTCTGGATATAGCTAGTCAGTTTTCCCAACACCATTTATTAAACAGGGAATCCCTTACCCATTGCTTGTTGTTGTCAGGTGTGTTAAAGATCAGTTGGCTATAGATGTGTGTCATTATTTGAGGCCTCTGTTCTTTTCCATTGGTCTTTATATCTGTTTAGCCCCAGTACAATGCTGATTTGGTTACTGTAGACTTGTAGTATAGTTTGAAGTCAGGTAGCGTGACGCCTATTGCTTTGTTCTTTTTGCTTTGGATTGTCTTGGGTATATGGGCTCTTTTTTGTTTCTACTTTTCTAGTAGCCACTACAAGAAGCACTACTAGTTTTGCAAAAAACTGCTTTTTATTTTTTCCTACCTTTCAATCTTCATTAGTGATTCTCATTGAAAACAGGTGATTAACAGACAGACATTTGGCAAGGGAGTCCAGGGAATGTATTCCCAGGCTTCATATGCCAGGGAAAGAGAAGACTTGGTTGAGAGATACCATTCACATCAAATAAAGAAGGAATGACTAAAATATTGCTGAGATTTTATACAGTTAATAAAGTAAATAAACTTTTCCTAAAAAACGATTATAAACAATACTTTCAAGTTTTAAACAAGATATTGTGCTCCATGTTTGGGAAACTCAATATGTGTAAGAAATTCATACAAATCCTGGCTGTTATGGAAGCTACTGTAGTGAGAAGAGACTCTTACATAACTTAGAATATGCAAAGCAGGCTGTGATAAATATTCTAAGAAATAATATAAACAAAGTAGTAACTAAAGACAAAGACAGAGGACATTAACTTTATCCAGATGTTTCCCCAGTTAAAGTTAATGACTTTCATCCTTGTTCTTAGTTACAACTGTGTTTATATTCTTATTTAGCATATTTTCAACCTTCTTGTGCTTCATGTTTCTCCTTTGTAAAATAAAAATAATAATGGTGCTACTATTTTGTAGCACCAACTTCAACAGATTATGAGAATATCATTGTGTAATCCATCAAATGCTGAAAACAAAATGTTAGAACAATCCTCAGACAAAATAAGGGCTTGTGGTATTTGTTAGTTTTGTATAAATGTCTTTGTTGTTAATTTAAAAAAAATACAAAATAAAGAAAAAGATGGGCACTTTCCAATTATTTGTGTCCCTTTAATATAACCTGTGGTCACATGCTTTAATTATTAGACACATTATTCCATGTACTTGGTAAGTATATATTACTAGTAAAAAATAAAATTTTACAAATCACAAGTTGAAACTTGACATCAAATAGATAATATACTTAAAATCTTAAGTATATTAAAATTTTACCTCTAGTTACTTTCATGTTTGAGTTACCATATGTGTTTTTAAAGATTGTATAAAATCACTGATCAATTGGTATTTTCTGTATTAAGAACTTTTGGAATTTTAGATATAATGCAGTCTTTAAGGGATTTCCTAAAACTTTATGAACCACTGGAGAATACTAGACAGGAATAATCCCTGAAGCTATTCTGTAAGTATTAGTGAAAGAGATGAGGAAAGCTCAAATCAAAGGAATTGAGAAGGTTGCTAAGAATCGAAAAAGAAGAAAAGGAAGAAGCTTACAGACAAAATAGCCAGTATATAAAAGAACATGACTGACCTGATTGAGCTGAAAATACATTGCAATAATTCCACAATGCAAGTACAAGTATTAATAGCAGAATAAACTGCTGAGGAATGAATCTTAGAGCCTGATATCATTTGATGTTACATTTGTTAACTAAGAACATGATACAGAAAGGTAAGGACATCTTATATGTTTCCACCCAATGCTACTGGTTAATTTCAAAAGATTTCTTTTTCATATTCTCCACTGCCCTAATAGTAGCTCTGAAGCACTTGGGATGAGACACCATTTCCTTTATTTACAAGAAGTGTTGCTAAGTTGGGGATTCTATACTTACCATGACATTTTCTTTCAGATAGATAGAGAAAAAAAATAAGCAACAAGCTTGGTAGATGATTTCTGTGTGATTATAAAATGGTTACTTGAAAAGCAGTGTTCTATGAAAATAGCATTAGTGGAACAATCGTACGTATAAGAAATCATTGTTTCAAGACATTTTGGCCAATTTAAAAAATATAGAAATATCTCATTTTACTTTAAATGTTATTATAATAATCTTGTAAAATATGACATTCAAATATTAAATTATGACTTTTTATGAGTACGACACTTGCTCTTTCAGCCAACTGATCACTTTGATTTCAGATACCTCTGAGAAAGGCCAGGAGAGGTCACTGAGAGAAATCACTAGACTTCTTCTGTACTTATCCTAAAAATACATAGAAAGATTTTATTGCTTGAGAGAGAAACTGTATGGAGTTTGTTATCACCAAGGCTAATTCTCTCTCACTCTTTTTTTTTCTTGTGGTGTACGTGTCTAGCCACCACATGCCAATACTACTTAGCTCACATTTTCTTGTTTAAGAAGCAATTTGGGTTTAATTTTGGGCTTTTCAGAGAATCATTAGCAACATAAAATAAATTGAGAAAATGAATAATTTATTTGATGAAACAGGGAAATTGGAGATTATATTTTCAGTAAAAATTCAACTCATTTTATTATTGTAATGTCAAGTAACACTTTATATTCTCAATAGGTATTAATATACTTACATAAGTGCTAAAACGAGATAGCTATGTTACGTAGGTAAATAGTTCAATATATGTACAATTTAAACTCTAGGTTACCAGTTTATTCTATGTAGTGAAAAATTTAAATTAGATCTGTAAAAAAATTATACCACATTTTCCTGGATACAACTGAGTTATTATAGTAAACATAAGTAATTTGACAATGGATATTAAATGTATGAAGGCAAAATAAAATTATCTATTCAAGAGATCATCAAATATGCTTAAGAACTGATTTTTAACCTCTCTTACAATATTTCATCACACGGTAAAATAATTTAAATCACAAAAGTATTAAGACTGATGAATATTGAAGGATCACTAAACTATCAAAATAACCAATTTGTAGACATATCACATATAACAATGAGCACAGTAATTTATTGAATGACATAGAGGCACATAAAAATTATTTTAGATTTTTTCCTAGAAAAATATATGTCAAAAAACTAATTCAAAATTTCTAGAAAGACAAGAAAAGCAAAATCATTGGATGACGTGGAAACGAAGAGCAAATTAAAGAAGAAAGAATTGGAAGAAGAGAAAGTTATACACAGCAAAATTGAGGAATAAAAAAGTCTTGAACTCTATACACAGCAAAAGTGAGGAATAAAGAAGACTGATTCTAGTCTGTGGAAGATGGAGAATTTCAAGTGAAAAATTCAGGCAAGAAAAATTCAAAGGGAATAAAGGAGAAAATATTAGTCATTTTAATATGAGTTAGACTTATGTATTTGGGGCTTACCGTTCTGAGAGCAATTAATCTCTTGTTGCTTCATTGATTCATACTGTGTATAATAATAAAAATGGTGATGATCAGAGCTAACATATGTAAGAATTTACTAAGTTTTAGGAATTGTGCTAAGCAGTTTACATGCATTGTATCTTGGAACACTCAGAGTACCTGTGTAAGAGTTTACAGATGAGTACGTTAATATTCAGTGTAATTAGGAAACTTGTTCTTGGCCACGTGGCTAGTAAGAGTTAGTAAAGACAGAATTTGTATGCCTAATTTTCAACTCCTAAGCCAGAGCTATTGACTTTGCTCTGTTGTCTCCCCAAGGGTCTTCCATAGGGTGGTTCAATTCTAAAAGGAATAATAAATTTAAACCGCTAGGTTCTTTTATTTTGCTTTTGGGATGCTCCAGCACTTATTTTTAGCCTTGGCTTACAACAGAATTACAATTTGGAGTCAAATATTTACATACATCTTACTGAGGTTTACACCACAAAAATGTTTGTGCACACTCTGGTAGGAGGGACAAAGAAGTACTCAACATTGCAAAATGAAATAAGGAAAAAAAGGGGGAAAAGGAGAAAAGACAAAAAGAGAAAGATGAAAACAATTCAGAGAAGTGAAAGTGTGAAAAAATTAGACACACTAGACATTATTTTAATATTAACTGGATACTTTCTCCTAGAAGAAGAAGGGGCTTGTAAAACTGAAGTTTGAAAACAAGAGTGTGTGGTGATGGGTTTTTAGAATGTTTGTGAAATAAAAGTAATATGTAACACACATATGAAATAGACACTCTTGTCACCTTTATATATGTTACCCAGTTCAAAGGAAACCAAATCATATTCTCAGTCCTATTTTTTTGCATACAAAAAATGGCAAAATTGAAATGTGAAATGAGTGGGCTCTCTGCAGAGTTCATGGTCTAAAAGATCTCTATGAAATATGAATATGCTATGTTAATTAATTCAATTAAGTATCTTTTCTCACTGAAGCATAGTTCCTTTTATTTGGGCCAGAGAAATTCTTAATTATTAATATCTAGACAAATCACACACTGGCCTTTTAAATAATCCAGACTTGAATTAGCATGTTTGGGTAAGGATATGAGACTCTGAGTGTCTGATCCCTTCCTAGGTGATATTGATGGTGCTGATCTGCAGACCAATACTGTAAACAGCAAAGGTTTATTTTCTCGAAGGGAATGGGGTTGGAGGCATTGTGAAATGGCAAGGAGAATAGTAAAGAATCTGTGACATTATGATTGTATATATGTATTGGGTTCGTTTCACAATTCTTGTTTGTAATTCCCATGGCCCTTGTTACAGTCTTTTGTTACAATGTTGGGTATATTAGATCTTCGGAGTTGGCTCAGGAAATAATCTCTCTCACACACACACTCTCTATGACTGGCTACATTTCTCACAGTTTCCTATTATCCTTTTATTTGCCCATGACAGGACTCTTATCTGATTGTGGATCAAAAGACTCTTGTTCCAGAAAGGATCCTGCACCATATCTTAGGGGAAGGAATTCTACATAGAGGCCATGAAAAATCTGAATAAAGAGGCCTTGCTAGGCTTAGATCATGCGATTTTTGTCCAGATACATTTCCACACAGATATCTATCATCCATAGGTAATGAAGCCTTCAGAAAAAAACAACACCAACAAAAAACAACCAAAACCAAAAAACAAAAACAAAAACGGGGTGGGATTCTGTTTTGGTTCTCCCGGGGAAGGGCAGGGAAGCTCCATGCCTGTTCCCTCATACTTTGCCCCACCTCTCTTGATCTTTATCCTGTGTAGTATCCTTTATAATAAACCCACGAACATTAATAACTGTTTCTCGGAGTACTGTGAGCTGCCCCAGCCAGATAATCAAGCCCAAATTAGGGATCCATGGAGCCACTACTTGAAGCAGTCTGTCAGAAGTTCCAGAAGCCCAGATTTTTGAATGCTGTCTGAGTGGGAGCATCCTTGCGGACTGAGGCCCCAACCTTTGGAATGTCAAAATAGATAGTGTCAGAATTGAACTGAAGGGCACCCAGTGGGTGTCTGTCGGTTGGTTTGTGGAGCAAGACCCCCAAACTTTTTGTCACAGACGTCTCCTTCTGTGTTGACTGTTGTTTGGTTGTAGTGTGAGAGCAGTGGAAAAATATTTTATAGAGTTGTGTCGCAAACAGAATGGTGATCAATCACCAAAGTGGAGTTTAAATACATGATTGATAATGAATAGGCCCTTCAAAATGAAGTAGTCTTAGAGGTCTTCACACTAATACTTCAAAGGACATCATCCTTGAAGAGCTTGTGGCTTGGTTCCACAGAAAGTCAAGGATGAAAACCTTTGGCTCCTATTCTGTGTTTTGCCGTCTTCATGCTGCCACAGCAATTCTGAAGATGGTATCTGCTTTCATGGTTTAACTGAATCATGAAGGAGGATTAATTACGCCTGCTTTTCAAAAGGAATTTGAGAACATTGTCTTCGAATCTCAATGAAAACATATTTTTGGCTTGAAGAAATGTGGGTATTATAAATTAAAGGAAAAGGCTTTGTATTAGGCAAGATTTTCCAAGAAAGAAAATTGATGGCATGTGTATACGTTCACACACATACACTGCCCCCACCCCAACACACACACAGAAAGAGAGAGAGTAATTATAAGGAACTGGTTTATAAAGTTTTGTAATCTAAATGTCAGGATCTGCTGTTGGCAAGCTAGATACCCAGGAGAGCTGATGGGTACTTTCGATCTCTTTCCAAAGACCTGAGTACCAGGAGAACCAATGGTGTAGGTTGTAGTCCAAAAGCCATCAAGCTCAAAATTGAAGTAAAGTTGATGTTTTATCATAGAGTCTGTAGGACAGAATGACAGTGGATTGTTGTTAGCTTAACCAAATGGTGACTCCAATTACAGCTGGTGTACTAAATCGGCTTGATCAAATAAATGCATCTGGTGGTACCTGGTGTGCAGCCATTGGCTTTGCAAATGCATTGTTCACCATTACTGTCCATAAGCCTAACCAGAAGCAATTTGCTGCAGGTGGAAATGTCAGCAATATATGTTTACTGTCCTACCTCAGGTGTATATCAACTCTTTGGCTTTGTGTTATGATTTCATTCAGAGACCTTGATCACTCTTTGCTTCTACACTGGTCCAATACATTGAAGACATTATGCTAATTGCATTCAATGAGCAGGAAATAGCAAACTTGCTGGATTTACTTGTGAGATATTTGTGTGTTGGGGAATAGAAAATAAATCTGAATAAGCTCAGGGAACTTCTACCTTGGTAAGCTTTCTAGGGTCCAGTGGTATGGGGCCTATCAATATAGTCCTTATAAAGTGAAGGATAAGTTGATACATTTGGTTTCTCCTACAATTAAGAAAGAGATACAACATCTCTTGGTCCTGTTTGTATATTGGAGGCAATGCATTCCTTATTTCCGTGTGTTACTCCAGCCCATTTATCGAGTGACCCAAAAGGCTGTCAGTTTTGACTGGGGTCCAGAACAGGAGAAGGCTCTATAACTGGTTGAGGTTGTTGTTCAAGCTACTCTGCCATATGAGTAACTGGGCCATATGACCCAGCAGATCCAATTGTGATTGTGGTGTCAGTGGCAGAAAGGCATGCTGTTTGGAGCTTTTGGTGGGTCCCCGTAGGTGAATCACAGTGGAGGCCTCTGGGATTTTGGAACAAGGCCCTGCCATCTTCCACAGATAACTATTCTCCTTTTGAGATACATCTCTTGGCCTGTCACTGGGCTGTGGTGGTACCTGAATGTTTTATGGGTCATCAAGTCTCCATGTGACCTGAATTGCATCTGATGAACTGGGTGCATTGTGACTCATTGAAACACAAAATGGTGTATGCACAGGAGCACTGTATCATCAAATGGAAGGGGTATATATGTGTTCAGGCTCGAGCAGGTCCTGAAGGGACAAGTAAGTTACATGAGCAATTGGGTCAAATGCCTATGTTCTCCATTCCTGCCACCCTGCCTTCTCTCTCCAGCCTGTGACAATGGCCTCATGCAGAGTTCTCTATGGTAAGTTGACAGAGGAAGAGATGACTAGGGCATGGTTCACAGCTGGTTCTGCATGATATGCAGGCCACACCCAAAAGTGAATAGCTGCAGCATTACAGTCTCTTTCTAGGACATTCCTGAAGGACAGCGGTAAAGAAAAATCTTCCCATTGGTTAGAACTTTGAGCAGTCCACCCAATCTCCTTATATGTACTTTGCATATAAGGAGAAATGGCAAGATGTGCAATTTTATACTGATTTATGGGCTGGAGCCAATGGTTTGGTTGGATGGTTAGGGACATGGAAAATGCATGATTGAAAAACAGGTGACAAAGAAATTTGGGGAATAGGAATGTGGCTGGACCTCTCTGAGTGGTCAATTACTGTGAAGATACTTGTATCCCATGTGAGTGCTCAGCAAGAGGTGACCTCAGCAGGGGAGAATTTTAATAATTAAGTGGATAGGATGACACATTCTGTGAACACTACTGAGCCTCTTTCCCCAGCCATCCTTGTCATATCCCCATGGGCACATGAACAAAGTATTCATGGTGGCAAGGATGGAGGTTATGCGTGGGATCAGCAAGATGGACTTATACTCAACAAAGCGGACCTGGCTAAGGCCACTGCTGAATGCCCAATTTGCTAGCAGCAGAGAGCTCTTGATATGGTACCATTCCTCAGGGTGATCAGCCAGCTACCTGGTGGCAGATTGATTATATGGGACCTCTTACATCATAGAAACGTAGAAGTTTGTCTTCAATGTAATAGACACTTTTTCCAGATGTGCGTTTGCTTATCCTGCATGCAATGCTTCTGCCAAAAGCACATACCCTGGACTCACACAGTGCCTTATGCACTGTCATGTTATTCCACACAGCATTGCCTCTGACCAATGCACTCACTTTACAGCTAAGGAAGTGCCACAGCGAGATCATGCTCATGGAATTCACTTATATTACCATGTACCACATCATCCTGAAGCAGCTGGATTGAGGGAATGGTGGAATGGCCTTTTGAAGTCACAATTACACTGCCAAGTATTTGACAATACTTTGCCAGGCTTGGGCAAAGTTCTTTAGAGGACCATGTATGCTCCAAATCAGTGTACAGTATATGGTATTCTTTTTCCCATAGCCAGGATTTACTGGTCCAGGAATCAAAGACTAGAAGTGAAAGTGGCACCACACACCATTACCCTTAGTGATCCACTAGCAGAATTTTTGCTTCCTGTTTCTGCGACATTATGTTCTGCTGGTCTAGAGGTCTTGGTTCCAATGGGAGGAACACAGCCGCTGGGAGACACAATGATTCCATTAAACTGAATGTTGAGATTGCCACCTGTACACTTTGGTCTTTTCCTACCTTTAAGTCAACAAGTTATGGAGGTAGTTACAGTTTGGGCTGGTGTAATTTACCCAGACTATCAAGATGAAATCAGTCTACTATTCCACAAGGGAAGTAAGGAAGAACATGCGTGGAATACAGGAGATCCCTTAGGGTATATCTTTGTATTACCATGCCCTGTAATTAAGGTCAATGTGAAACTATAACAGCCCAATCCAGACAAGACTAGAAGTGGCCCAGACCCTTCAGAATGAAGGTTTGGGTCACTCCATTATAAAAAAAACATGACCTGCTGAAGTCCTGCCAAGGCAAAGGGAATGTAAAATGTGTCATAGAAGTTAGTCCTCAATACCAAGTATAACCACATGACCAGCTGCAGAAACAGGGAGTATAACACTTGAGTATTTCCTCCTTCTTGTGTTAAAAGTATGTTTGTGCATGTATATACTTGTACAATGAAAATATTTTCATTTAATTTCCCTTTTTCTTTGTCATTGGATATAAGTTTTATTGACTTTATATCAGCATTTATATATTGTAAACTTTATTTAATAGTAATTGGCTTGGGTATTGGTGTATTTCCAGTTGTGCAAAGGATAGTTGTATTATATGAGGTGCTGTTATGACCTTTTTATTGTCTTTCAAGATTATGTATGATCTCAGGAGATGTGTTTCAGGGTCATCACCACATTTGGGGGTGTGCCCTGCGGACTCTGACTTAGTAAAAGATGAATAAAATACACTGACACACAGATATTATGCTTTTCCAGTTCACCTGAGGGTCCGAGCACACTTTACAGACACCCTGGAGAGTGCTGTAAACGGTTGCAACCACAGGCCCCCACCACTCAATGAGACTTGTATTTATTTACTAAAGTTTAATTGACAAAGGCTTGAGTCAACACCAGAAGGATAAAAGATTAAAGCACAGAATCCGGTGCCCAAAGCAAACACAATTAGAGGATAATATCCCTGGTCAACCTCCCCTGGAGATTGCCATCAAACTCAAAGGTTACTTTGAAGACCATAGGAGGAAACAAGTCAGTTAAACTCCCCCACATACACTAGCTATATGCTTTACTTATTAACTAAATGTAAAGGGGATTTAGGCTGCATTCAGCCAAATCTTATATGGAAACTATGATAAAACCCTTAGGCCTTCAAAAAAGAGTTTGAGATTATATTCTGTAAATTTCTATATTATTTTTCTGTTAATATTTTTGCCACTATCCTTAGTGAATACCAACAGATGTATATAGGTTTTAGTTCACAAGGAGTTTACTCCTGATTGCTAATACTGAGTGTCACCTTGATTGAATTAAAGGATGAAAATATTAATTTTCTGAGTGTCTGTGAGTGTCTTGCCAAAGGAGATTAACATTTTGGTCAGTGGGCTGGGAAAGGCATACCCACCCTTAAGCTGGATGAGCACCATCTAATCAGCTGCCACCTTGGCTAGAATATATAGCAGGCAGAAAATGTGAAAAGTCTATACTGTCCTAACCTCCCAGCCTCCATCTTTCTCCCATTGTGAATGCTTCCTGTCCTTGAACATTGGACTCCAAGTTCTTCAGTTTTGGGACACAGACTAACTCTCCTTTCTCCTCAGCTTGCAGACAGCCTATTGTGGGGTGCTGTAATCATGTAAGTTAACACCTAATAAATTTCCCACATATATATATGTGTATGTATATAATCTTTCATTATTTCTGACCCTCTAGAGAACCCTAATTCAATAACCTAATTGCGTGACTAGTCTCCCATTATATTTAAAGGTTTCTCATAGTCAAGGAGAGAAGATTATCAAAGGGCCTAGGTTATCAGAGCCTTTTAGAATTCTTGCTACCATTAGTATACTGTGGTAGCTAATGGTACCATTTCATGACATTTAATTTGATAGCATTATTTAGTTTTATAAATTATTTATTTTGAGTATTCTTGTATACAGAAGCATCCAAGTTGGGATATCAATCTAAATATGTGAGTCAAGTGTTCAGAATTTGAAGAATGCTAATGTTCATTATGAATTCTGAAATGTGTACCACATTTTTCAAACACATTTCATCTAAAAAAGTCAATTTTCCAAAGCATTAAAGGACTTATGTTACATGTAAAAAATTTCCATAGAGTATAAATCAGGAGAAAGAAGATAAGGTCATCAACTAGGGTCATCTGAAGATTGTTTCCTCATCTGTGAGGATAGTGAAGCAGAGATGTTACAGATTTACAACAAGTTTCTAAGAATATTGTACTATTCAGTATATTCAGTAAAAAAAATCTTAGAAATTAAGAATGTCCTCAAAGAGCTGTCTTTGTGCTATCTTCACTAATTATGTGTTATATTTTCAAAATTTATTTCTCTGAACCAGCTTAAATACAGTGAAAGTATTCTTAGACTATCAAGTGAAAAAGATTTCTTTTTTTTTGGAAGCTAATAATTTGTTATTCTCTTCAGCCTTTAATATAATTTTTATGATTAATGAAAATATGCTAAAGTGACAACAAAAGAAAAATCCTAAAGAATAAGTTCTGTTAATTTATAATAAATGTGTGAGGTGTGATGTGGAACAAAACATACCAGGCAAGAAGAAATGAGACCCCCTGGGCATGTTTTCTACTCTTCAAACACCTAGTTTTACTATAGAGAAGAAAAAGACACAGTACAGAGAAGGAGAAAATGTTCCAGCAGATTGAAGTAATACCAGCTTTTGGGAGGGCAAGCCTTACTCATTCTTTGGGAGGTATATTGCATGATTTTCCCTCTTTATCATAACTGCATAAAAATAATAGAACCTCATAGTGAATGTGCACCCCTGATGAGAATGCATCCAGGCAAGGAAAAAAAGAACAAGTTCTCAACCCCCAAAACAAATAAAAGAATTGCTTGTGTTAAAATTAGCTGATGTCAGTTCACATTCAATAATGGTAAATCCAACAAATATTTCTTGTTTAATTTTTCTACTCTTTATTATGAAAATTAAGCCCCTATCTTTTAATAAGCATACTTTATTTTCTCTGTTCTAACATAAACTCAGCCAGCATGTACAGAAAACAATACATCTCCTGTAACTCTACTTTTTCTTAAATATCCAAGCATGAGAAATGGTAACATTTTCAAAACATTGTTTTCGGTAACAGCACTTTCATAACAAAGTTATAAAAATGTAAGGAAGTTTACAAAGTTATTTTTGAAAATCTTGTGATTCTGGGCCTGCTGATGACTACTCTCACATTTTATTAATGTATTATATATAAACAGAATTAAGAAGGACTTTGTTGAATAATGTATTCTCTGTCTGCCTAAGTACCTCCGGCAGCTTCTACCAATATTATAGGTGATGCCATTGACCAGTTTTCATTTTGTGGAACATAATGTTGAATCACACAATGGAAAATCCTAAAAGCAGTTTTGATTGTTGTTTTAATAAATGCCTTATTAGTTGAATTGATGATTCTGTATCTTGATAAGTTGTGACAAGTAACATGGGCTGAGACTCTTCCCCAATAATTTAACAACGTAAGCTCTATTATTCCTACTAATATCGACCTAGGAAAGAAGAAAGTCATAAAATGAAAAAATCTCTTGGGCCTAGGTTGTTTCATACTTTAAATGGAGTTCACTAGAAGTGTTTTAAGAAATAAATGAAATAGTGCATGAGGATAATCTGGAATGTAGTGACACACAGTAATAATTATTATCACTATAAACCAACATTTTATGAAATGATGCCATTCTTTTCATCCTATACGCTTCCTGGTTATCCCATACAAGTCTAATTACCATACGTATTTTGATAGTACTCAAACCAAACCATCTCCAATCTAGATATCTTCTAAGATTTAGACTCATTTTTCATATTTTTATGAATTCATATTTTTTGGCTAGGAAATAAAACAAATGGTTGCAATAATCATTGCAATAATAAAAAATAATGGTGATTTTTGTTGATTGTAGTCATTAGAAAATGAGCATCTTTCTATCTTATTTACTGAATCCAAAGTTTCCTAGACTGTTTATATATCTTACTCAAGGGCAAAAGAACTCATTTTTAATTCCTCCGTGCTGTACTGTTTGGCATTCATTATGAACCTTTTTTTTTAATGCTAGAAAACTCAATTCTGTTGTGGTGGTTTTGTTTGTTTGCTTGTTTTTTGTCGGCAGGCTGGAGTGCATTGGTGCAGTCTCAGCTCACTGCAACCTCTGCTTCCCAGGTTCAAGTGATTCTTCTGCCCCAGCCTCCCAAGTAGCTGGGACTACAGGCTCGTGCAACCATGCCCAGCTCATTTTTGTATTTTCAGTAGAGACGGGGTTTCACCGTGTTGGCCAGGATGGTCTCGATCTCTTGACCTCGTGATCCACTCGCCTTGGTCTACCAAAGTGCTGGGATTACAGGAGTGAGTTACCGTGCCCAGCCTACTATTTTTTCCATCAGTTGTATACCATTTGTCACTGTGTCATGGTTCTGTATGTGATTTTTGCTGGTATAACCAAAGAAAATCTCAAGATTTTTATAAAACTTGTTACAAAACATTCTTTTATTGGGCTTGCTTGGAATTGTTTAGCTATGAGATTGGTGCTGTCATTTCTACTTTGTTACCACAGGAGAAGAAAATGCCTAAAAATAGAGCTCAACTGGGAGAAACACAACTGGCATAGAGAATCCAGGGATTGCATAATGGCATCATTTATGCCTGTTATCAATTTGTGCTTTTATGTAGGCTTTTTATTTCTTTTGTCTGTGGCATTCTGGGATGAAATCTCTGTCAATTGGAGCTGAGGGATACCTGACCCAATCACCTGATTTTCAATCTTCAACATTTCCCCTTAGTTGAGATTTTCATCTCTCTCTCAGATTGCTCCAAAGCGCCGTGACTGATTTCTCAGCAAGTATTAATATTTTCTGTGACCTCTCAACTGCACACAGCTCTCAGAATTACCTACCTAACATATATATCTGATGATTATGCCACGTCCCTGCTAAAAATATCTTTTCTGGCCACAATGTAAAGAACAGTGTCTTTAACATTTTGTGTAAAGCCCTTTGAGATGAAGCCCCATACTTAACTCTGTAAACTAATTTGTTATTTTTCCCTGTTAATATTTATGTGTCAATAGCACTGAATAGCTAGTATATTTCTCTTATAAACACACTTCAGTGTTTTTCAATACCTCCACTTTACTTAACTTCTTTTGCCTAGAATATACTTTCATTTTTCTGGTCATGGAGTATAACTACTATTATTAATTCCCCTATGCACCGGTCCTAGGTGAGGTGTGTGTAACGATTGCTTTTAGAGTCTGATAGTAGTTTTTGTCATGGATTTACCATACTATATTGAATGCATTTGCTCATCTCTAATGAATGCCCCACTTTCCTCTTATCCAACCAATACATATGACTGTGTCTTTTTACGTTTTTTAAATTTTTTTGTGAATTCCTAGGACCTTAAGGAATTCCTGGAAAATAATGCCCAGTAAATGTTTATTGAACAAATAAATGTCCTGAAAAACTCTACCTTGGTACTTGGCTCTTTGTTTTATTCTGTAGAAGAGGATTTAAGTATGACAGAAATTGATTTTTTTTCAACTTCTAAACCAAGTTTACATTAGTCTTCCATTTCAGAAGAATATCCCATTGCTATTCATCAATTAAAATCAAATTGACACTTCTGTTTTAAATTGAGCTAATATATTGCATTAAAATTTCCTAACTTCATTACAGCTTACTGACAGCCTAATGACTGCAGTATATTTCAATTTTGCAGAACAGAGAGCTCAGGAACCCATTTTTTATCTCCTTCCATGTGACCATACAAGCTTCTTTTTTCTCCTCTTGCTCCAGTTGTGATTTTGTTCCGCTCTCTCTCCATTTCTCCTTTTGGTACATAGCAAAAGCCAATGATGTCGTCTCTCCCCAATTCTTCCAAACCTTATCCATAAGACAGTCAGTCCTCATTCTTTATCTCGGCATTATTTCCGCACATCCTAGATTATTGTCTGATAACAAAGGGGTGGCCAGACTTCTAATAAGAGGAAAGAAGAAGCCCCAGGTGGAAGTTTTTGTCCAGCCTTTTGTCCAGTGCTATAGACTAACACCAGAGTCACAGAGAGGATCTTCAGCACCACTCTATTTCTTTACATTGTGATTCTTAGAGGATTATAGATAGTTTAATAGGACACTTAAACTGAAATTAAAATGTTACTCTTTTCTCCCTTTTTTATTGACATGCTAGGAACTTTGTCCAGATTATCTGAATGTAAGAAAAATAAATCTTCTCTTATTTCTCTGCCTTTCTATAGTTGTTACCTTCTTCTCTCCTTTCTATCACATTCAAAAGCTGTCAAAGCATAGAGTACTATCTCGTCTTCTTCTTTCATTCATTATTTTATTAATTTTATTATGAGATTCGGCCTACACAAAAAAGAGTTTTAGAAAATATATATGTTTATTTGGAAGAATAATGATAAAGAAAACACCCCTGTTAGTGCCAAAGTCAACAATAAGACATTACCAGCATCTTGGAAGCTCCCCAGATGCCTTTGTACAATTCCAAAGATCACTTTTCCTCTTAAAATTTTCCAGACATACGATTTTTAAATAATAATTCTATTACTTTTCTTTATAGTTTCATCATCTTATACTGAGCCCTAATAGATATGATTCAATTTTGCCTATTTTGCAACTTTATATGTTTCATTGTCTATATGTGTTTTTTCACTTCATATAATGTTTATGTTATTTGATTTGCCCTATAATGTTCTATTTTTATTGCCATCTGTATTTCTGCAGATGGACAAGACGAATGGTCTTGTGAATGTTTCTTGCTTCATGTAGAAGAGTTTTCCTTGTTTATATACCCAGGATGGAATTACTGGTGTGCATCTGCTACTTTAATAGATGAAACCAAACTGTTTTCCAAATTCATTGTATAAATTTACAATCCCTCCCTCAGTCCACAAGAGTTACTACTGCTCCAAATCTTTACCAATATCACTTATTGTTAGATTTTATAAGTTTTGTAAACCAGGGGTATTTAAAAGTCGAAAACTATCTTAATACTTATCTAAATGTACTATTCTTCTTGCCCCCTCTCCAATCTCTTTTGATGTTAACATAATACCTAGAGAATACAGGACACAAAGCTGGTGTAGTGGATTTAATGAGCCTCCCAAATGCTATGTCCACCAGAACCTGTGAATGTGATCTTACTTGGAAGAAGAATCTTTGCAGATGGAATTAAGATAACGATGCCTTGATGAGATCATCCTGACTCATAATGGGCCATAAATTTAATGCCAAGTGATTTTATAAGAGATGAACAGGGAAAAAGACACACGGGGGAAAAACCATGTGAAAACAGAAGGAAAGACTGGTGTTATGCAGCCCCCTGCCAAGGAACATCTAAAGTCACGAGATGAGCAAAGATTCTCCTCTTGAGACTACAGAGGGACTGCAGCCCTCCCAACACTTTGATTTTAGACTTCTCTCCTTAAGAACTATGACAGAAAAAATTCTGCTATTTTAAGCCACCAAATAGTAATTTTTATGGTAACCCTGAGAAAATACAACTACTTAGTGTCTGAGAACTAGAACATCATTTTGAAATATCTAGCTGATGATCTTACTAACTACAAGACAACATGCCCCTTTTTCTCTCTCCTCATTCTTTTTTCTAGCAGTTGTAACAAAACAAGGACAGGTAATAAGCAATGTTAATTCCATCAGCAACCTTAATTTCCCTCTGCCTTGTGGCAGGTGAGCAATCATTACCACCTGAGCTCCACCTCCTGTCAGATTAGCAGTGACAGTGGATTCTCATAGTGGCTTGAACCATATTGTGAACTGCACATGCAAAGGATCTAGGTCATGCAGTCTCTATCAGAATCTAACTAATGGCCTGATGATCTGAGATGGAACAATTCCATCCTGAAATCATTCACCCCCACCCCCAAACCCCATCCATGGAAAACATTGTCTTCCACTAAATTGCTTCCTGATGTCAAAAGGGCTAGGGACCACTGGCCTAACATATTCATAGGTTTTGGAGATTAGGATGTGGACATCTTCAGGAGATTGTTGTTCTATTTACTTCACTGTGAGTCTCATTTATATTTCAAAAAGGTAAGGAAGGAAATGCAGGTCATACGTGAAGGAGGTAATGACAATGGAAACAGACAAAGTTGGATAAAACACAAAGTTAGATGATTAATTAAACCTGAGACTATGAACCCTGGCAAGAAGCCTTACTAACTCCCCCAACTCCCAACTCTGCTGTCTTTGCGACCTCACTCCTTCCTGATTCATATCGCAGGCTGCTGGACTTCCTGTCCTGAACAATATCACCTAAGTTTAAAATAGACTTTGATCCCACTAATTAATTCCATGAAATTTGTCCTTGAAAAAAATCTTTTCTACAAGTTCATTTATCAAAAATGAATAAAAGAAAACAAAATTTCATGTGTACATTTTATGTCATTTCTCTAAATATGTAACTTGTACTTTCCGGTTTCAAGTAATTATTTCAATGTATTTTATTCAAATAGGGGTACATAGTGAGCTTTTGTAATTGAATTTAATTTGTTTCTTGATAAATTTCTTCCCATCAGAGAAATAGAAAACAAACATATTCTGGATGTGATGATCATAAGTTATACTGTTACCACCTCTGAGAATAGGAATAATTAGTGAACATTTTACCTAATTTTTTTTGCCTTTTGAGATATGAAGAAAAAATTAAATTATGTTACTAGATACTGAATTCACAGGTCTGAGATCTGAAAATGTCTGAAGAAGAAGAAGAATGTGTTCAAATTAATTCAGAAAAAAATGCCTGCTGAAAATATAGTTAGTTATTATGGATATCTCTTGTACATAATTATTGCAATTATGTACAAGTTGGCTGGGCGTGCTGGCTCATACCTGTAATCTCAGTAGTTGGGAGGCTGAGGCGGGTGGATCACCTGAGGTCAGGAGCTCCAGAGCAGTCTGACCAAAATGGTGAAACCCTGTCTCTACTACAAATGTAAAAATTAGCTAGGTGTGGTGGCAGGAGCCTGTAGTCACAGAAACTCATTAGGTCTAGGCGGGTAGATCACCTGAGTTCAGGAGCTCGAGACCAGCCTGACCAATATGATGAAACCCTGTCTCTAGTAAAATAGAGAAATTAGCCATGTGTAGTGGTGGGAGCCTGTAGTCCCAGCTACTCGGTAGGTTTACTGGTAGCCGGATGTGGTGGTGTGTGCCTGTAATCCCAGTTACTTGGGAGACTGAGGAACGAGGATCAAGTGAAGCTAGGAGGCAGAGGTTGCAGTAAGCTGAGATTGTGCCATTGCCCTCCAACCTGGGTGACAGTGTAAGACTCCATCTCAAAAAAGAAAGTATATATATCTATATATATATAGATATATATACTTCCTTTATATATATATTTATATACATATATTTATATATATATTTATATATCTATCTATATATCTATATCTATATCTATATCTATATCTATATATAGAGAGAGTGTTAACAAACTATTTGTACCTTATATAGATTTAATTTCATTTTACTGATTACAAATTGCCATTTGTTACATTGCTTACAAAGAAAATTGTATGCAAAGTTTTATATAAATTTTAGTTAGTGGATTTTTAAATATGATCTGTTTTTAAATTGGGAAATATATCCTAGTTGATAAACTAACTTTTCAGTGGAGTTATTTATGTTGTTTACAGATTAACATTTTTAAATAGAATTTTTTAGAGAAATTTTAATTTAGCAGATCATATAGAATTCCTATGTACTCAGTCTCCCTTGCTCATAGTTTCTTCTATTATTAGTGTCTTCCATTCTGTGGTACATTTCTTGTAGTTAATGAACCAGTACTGAAATATTAATTAACTAAAATCCATAGTTTATATTAGAGTTAACTCTAATATAATTAGAGTTGTGCAGTTCTATTGATTTTGACAAATGTATAATATCCCATAACCACCATTACAGTATCTTATAGACTAGTTTCACTGCCCTAGAAATCCCCTGTGTTTTACCTATTTATCTTAACATATTTCTCCCATCTACAATCTCAGCTTATTGCAACCTCTGCCTCCTAGCTTCACTTGATCCTCCAACCTCAGCCTCCCAAGTAACTGGGATTACAGGCACACACCACCACATCCGGCTAATTTTTTAATATTTTTAGTAGACAATGGGTTTCACTATGCTGACCAGACTAGACTCGAACTCCTGATCTCATGAACTGCCTGCCTCAGCCTCCCAAAGTGCTGAGATTACAGGTGTGAGCCACTGCACCCAGCCTACAAAATATTTTTATATGTATAATAAAATATACTAAAAGCTTGAATATAACTATTTATCTCACTTCTCCCAACTTGAACAACTGGTAACCAATGATCTTTTCACTGTCTCTGTAGTTTTGTCTTTTCCTAAAAGTCATGTAGTTGGAATCAAACAGAATGTAGCCTTTTCAGACTGGTTTCTTTCATTTAGCAATGGACATTTAAAGTTCCTCCATATTGTTGAGGCTTGAAGGCCACTTCTTTATATTGCTGAATAATATTCCGTTGTCTGAATGTACCACAACTTTTTATACACTTGCCCTTTTGAAGGACATCTTAGTTGCTTCCAGTTTTGGGCAATTACAAATACAGCCTGTATAAAAATTCATATGCTGGTTTTTATGTGGATATGGCTTTTAACTCATGTGGGTTGAAATCTAAGAAAGCAATTGCTGGGTTCTGTGGTAAGATTACGTTTAGCTTTGTATGAAACTGCAAATCGTCCTTTAAAGTGATTATATATCTCTGCATTTCTCCTAATAATGTATGATTATTTTGTTGCTCAATAACCTTGGCATTATTTGGCATTGTCAGCTAGTTTGCATTTTAGCCATTCTAATAGGTATCTTGTTATTTGATTTGCATTTTTTAATGACATATTATGTTGAACGTCTTTTCTTATGCTTATTTTCCATCTGCATATTTTCTTTGATGAGCTGTCCCTTCAGATCTTTGCCTATTTTCAAGTTGTCATCTTTTCTTAATGTTGAATTTTGAGTACTTTATATTGTTTGGATATATTTCTTTATTAAATATGTGTTTAGTATGTATTTTCTCCCAGTCTGTGGCTTGTCTTCTCATTCTCAAAGTGGTGTATTTCTACACGTGCACACGTATGTTCACTGTGGCACAGTTTACAATAGCAAAGACTTGGAACCAACCCAAATGTCCATCACTGATAGACTGGATAAAGAAAATGTGGCGGCCGGGCGCGGTGGCTCAAGCCTGTAATCCCAGCACTTTGGGAAGCCGAGGCAGGTGGATCACGAGGTCAAGAGATCGAGACCATCCTGGTCAACATGGTGAAACCCCGTCTCTACTAAAAATACAAAAAAATTAGCTGGGCATGGTGGCATGTGCCTGTAATCCCAGTTACTCGGGAGGCTGAGACAGGAGAATTGCTTGAATCCAGGAGGCGGAGGTTGCAGTGAGCCGAGACCGTGCCATTGCACTCCAGCCTGGGTAACAAGAGCAAAACTCCGTCTCAAAAAAAAAAAAAAAGAAAAAAAAAGAAAATGTGGCACATATACACCATGGAATACTACGCAGCCATAAAAAAAGATGAGTTTCTGTCCTTCATAGGGACATGGATGAATCTGGAAACCATCATTCTCAGCAAACTGACACAAGAACAGAAAACCAGACACCACATGTTATCACTCATAGGCGGGTGTTGAACAATTAGAACACATGGACACAGGGAGGGTAGCATCACACACTGCGGTCAGTAGAGGGGGCTAGGGGAGGGACAGTGGGGGTGGGGAGGGTAGAAGGGATAATGAGGGGAGAAATACCAAATATAGATGATGGGGGGATGAAGGCAGCAAACCACCTTGCCCTGTGTGTACCTATGCAACAATCCTGCATGATCTGCACAGGTACCCAAGAACCTAAAGTACAATGAAAAAAGAAAAAAAATGTTGTATTTCTCTGAGTAGTTTTAATTTTAACAAAGACGAACTTACTAATTTTTTTCTTTCATGGATCATTCTTTTGGCATATCAAAAAACTCATTTAGATTTTCTATCATGTTATCTTCTATACTTTTTGCTAGTTTTGCAGTTTGTATTTATTTCTATTATTAATTTTGAGTAAATTTGGTGTCTACATTCACTTATTGATTTTTTCATGTAGATATCCAGTATTTATACCACCATTTTTTGAAAGGAGTATCTTTTTTTTTTTTTTTTGAGACTGAGTTTCCCTTTTGTTACCCAGGCTGGAGTGCAATGGTGAGATCTTGGCTCACCACAACCTCTGCCTCCTGGGTTCAGGCAATTCTCCTGCCTCAGCCTCCTGAGTAGCTGGGATTACAGGCAGGCGCCACCGTGCCCAGCTAATTTTTTGTATTTTTAGTAGAGACGGGGTTTCACCATGTTGACCAGGATGGTCTCGATTTCTTGACCTCGTGATCCACCCGCCTCGGCCTCCCAAAGTGCTGGGATTACAGGCTTGAGCCACCGGGCCTGGCTGAAGGGAGTATCTTTTTTCACTGAATTGCCTTTGCTACTTTGTCAAAGATCAATTGATTATTTTCCTGTAGTTGAATTCTGAAAACCTTATTCTGTTAATTGAGCTGTTTGTCTTTTCTGTCACCATACCAGACTCTTTTTATTATTGCAGCTTTATACTACATCCTCAGGTTGGATAGTGTCAGCATGTAAACTTGGTTGTTTTCCTTCAGTATCCATTTGACTATTCTGGGTTTTAGGCTCTGCAAAACTTTAGAACTTTAGGACATTTAAACTTTAGATCCATTTTTTTAATATTCTTAAAATAAACTGATAAAATTTTGATAAGTTTTGTGTTCAATCTATAGATCAATTTAGGAAGAACTGACATGTTAACAATATCGAGTCTTTCTATCCATTAAGATGAATTCTCTCTCCATTACTTCTTTAATATCTTTTCTCAGAGTTTTATAATTTGCCATATGAAGATATTGTGCATATACAGTTAAATTCCTAAGTGCATCTTCTTTTTGTCATGCCAACGTAAATGGTATATGATTATATATATATATGAAAGAAAGGTCAATGGAGTCTCTCTCTATATATATCTATATATATATAGATATAGATATGCATACATAGATATCTATCTATATATAAAAAGGTCAGTGGAGCTTCTCTTTCTCTCAATATATATATATATTTTTAGATATATAGATATCTAAAAATATATATGTATATATAGAAGCTCCACTGACCTTTTTATATATATAATATATTAAAAATATATATAATATATATTGTATATTTATATATGTATTCATATATAATATATTATATATGTTTATATATATATTTATATATGTATATATAAAAAGGTCAGTGGAGCTTCCCTCTATATGTATGTATTTTAGATATATAGATATCTAAATATATATGTTATATATATTATATATTCATTTATATATAAATATATATATTCTCTCTATATATTACATATATAGATAGATCTAATATATATAGAAAAAATATGTATATAGAGAAAATATAGTATTTATATATACACATCTCTATTGTTTCTTTGAAAACTATATGGGAAAATATCCTACATATTCTGCTTAATAATTTTCTTTGTAAATACTTTTCTTAGTAAAACAGGAAATTTCCTTATTAGAACAACGTGTGTGTGTGTGTGTGTGTGTGTGTGTGTGTGTGTGAAAGAGAGAGAGAGAGAGAGAGAGAGAGAGAGAGAGAGA
This sequence comes from Leontopithecus rosalia, assembly GCA_028533165.1. Classification (NCBI taxonomy): domain Eukaryota; kingdom Metazoa; phylum Chordata; class Mammalia; order Primates; family Cebidae; genus Leontopithecus; species Leontopithecus rosalia. The sequence goes on along the minus strand of CM052653.1, from coordinate 50,738,111 downwards.
CCTGTAGCCTCAACCTCCCATGCTCAATAAATCCTCTCATCTCAGCCACCTAAGAGCTAGGACTATAGGTCCACACCACCACTTTCAGCCAATTTTTAAAAAAAAATAGTTTATTGCACTTTAGGTTCTGGGGTACATGTGCAGGACATGTAGGATTGTTACATAGGCACGTACATAGCAATTCAGCTAATTTTTTTATAAAAATAAAGTCTAACTATGTTGCCCAGACTGTGTTCTCTATTTTAAATACATAACCTGTGTGATAAAAAATTGAGAAAGATGCAAATGAAATTTCCACTGAGCTGGCGCCGTCTTGTCTGCTACTTACCATACCCGCAGCTGGCAGAAATAGAAGATGGAGCTTCCATTTTGAACATGCCTAGTCTCAGGAGAAAAATACTGTAAGCGATTCAACTATTCAACAGCAGGAGATTCATTAAATAAATCATGGGTTATCCACCCATAGAATGGAGTACAATACAACTATAAAAACAGTGAAGAAGCTCCTTGCTGGGCAGGACAATGCAACGGATACTCATAAATAAAGCCCTAACTCCCCTGGACAGAGCACCTGAGGAAAAAAAAGGAGCTTTATGAGTTCTGCTGCAGCAGACTTAAACGTACCTGCCTAGGAGCCCTGAATGAACAACGGAGCTCACACCTCAGCACTTGAGCTCCTATAAAGTACAGACTGTCTCCTTAAATATAAAATAGAGACAGTCTCCTCAAGCAGCTCCCTGACCCCCATATATCCAAAGAGTCACCTCACAAAGGACTGATCAGACTGACATTTGGTGGGCATTCAGGGACAAAGATGGCAGAAGAATAAACGGTTCTGCAGCTTCTACAGGTGTACCCCAGGCAAGCAGGGCCTGGAGTGGACCTCAGTAGACCTACAGTAGAAGGGCCAGACTGTTAGAAGGAAAACTAAAAAGAGAAATTCTTCATCATCAACAATCTGGACGTCCACTCAGAGACCCAATCGGAAAATCAGCAACTACTCAGATGACAGGTGGATAAATCCACAAAGATGGGAGGAAACCAGCATAGAAAGGAGGAAAACACCCGAAACCAGAACACCTTGCCTCCTACAAGGGAACACAGCTCCTCACTAGCAAGGGAACAAAACTGGACGGACAATGAGTGTGATGAAATGACAGAGTCAGACTTCAGAATGTGGGTAATGAGAAACTTCAATGAGCTAAAAGAACATGTTCTAACTCAATGCAAAGAAACTAAGAACCTTGAAAACAGATTTGAGGAAATGATAACAAGAATGGACAACTTAGAGAGGAATATGAGTGAATTGAAGGAGCCAAAAAACACAAGAGGAGAACTTCGCGAAGCATGCACAAGTTTCAACAGCCGAATTGACCAAGCAGAAGAAAGGATATCAGAAGTCAAAGATCAACTCAATGAAATAAAACAAGAAGGCAGGATTAGAGAAAAAAGGCACAAAAAGGAATGAACAAAGTCTCTAAGAAATGTGGGACTATGTGAAGAGACCTAATCTACATTTGATTGGTGTACCTGAATGTGACGAAGAGAATGAATCCAAGTTGGAAAATACTCTCCAGGATATTATCCAGAAAAATTTCCCCAACCTAGCAAGGCAGGCCAATATTCAAGTCCAGGAAATAACAGAGAACTCCGCGAAGATATTCTGCAAGAAGAGCAACCCCAAGGCACATAATCGTCAGATTCACCAGGGTTGAAATGAAGGAGAAAATGCTAAGGGCAGCCAGAGAGAAAGGTCGGGTCACCCACAAAGGGAAGCCCATCAGACTCACAGCAGATCTCTCGGCAGAAACCCTACAAGCCAGAAGAGAGTGGGGGCCAATATTCAACATCCTTAAAGAAAAGA
>CM052653.1:50718568-50735747 GCA_028533165.1 Leontopithecus rosalia | reverse complement strand
TTCACAATTGCTACAAATAGAATAAAATACCTAGGAATACAACTAACAAGGAATGTAAGTGACATTTTCAAGGAGAACTACAAACCACTGCTCACCAAAATAAGAGAGGACACAAACACATGGAGAAACATTCCATTTTCATGGTTAGGAAGAATCAATATCATGAAAATGGCTATACTGCCCAAAGTAATTTACAGACTCAACGCTATCCCCATCAAGCTACCATTTACTTTCTTCACAGAACTGGAAAAAAACCACCTTGAACTACATATGAAACCCAAAGAGAGCCCACATAGCCAAGTCAATTCTAAGCAAAAAGAACACAGCAGTAGGCATCACACTACCAGAATTCAAACTATACTACAAGGCTACAGTAATCAAAACAGCATGGTACTGGTACCAAAACAGAGATATAGATCAATGGAAGAGAACAGAGGCATCAGAGGCAACACAACATATCTACAACCATACAATCTTGGATAAACCTGACAAAACAAGCAATGGGGAAAGGATTCCCTGTTTAATAAATGGTGTTGGGAAAACAGGCTAGCCATGTGCAGAAAGCAGAAACTGGACCCCTTCCTGACATCTTCCACCAAAATTAACTCCAGATGGATTAAAGACTTAAACATAAGACCTGGCACCATAAAAACCCTAGAAGAAAATCTAGGCAAAACCATTCAGGACATAGGAGTAGGCAAGGACTTCATGACCAAAACACAAAAAGCATAGGCAGGAAAAGCCAGAATAGACAAATGGGACCTAATCAAACTCCACAGCTTCTGCACAGTGAAAGAAACAGTCAGCAGAGTGAATCTGCAACCAACAGAATAGGAAAAAATTTTTGCAGTTTACCCATCTGACAAAGGGCTGATATCCAGAATTTACAAAGAACTCAAACAGATTTAAAGGAAAAAAAAAAACACAAGCCCATTCAAAAATGGGCAAAGGATATGAACAGATACTTTACAAAAGAAGACATACAAGAGGCCAACAAACATATGAAAAAATGATCATCATCACTGGCCATTAGAAAGATGCAAATCAAAACCACATTGAGATACCATCTCACGCCAGTTAGAATGGTGTTCATTAAAAAATCTGGAGACAACACATGCTGGAGAGGATGTGGAGAAATAGGAACACCTTTACACTGCTGGTGGGAGTGTAAATTAGTTCAACCATTGTGGAAGACAGTGTGGTGATTCCTCAAAGAGCTAGAAATAGAAATTCCATTTGACCCAGCAATCCCATTACTGGGTATATATCCAAAGGACTATAAATCGTTCTACTATAAGAACACATGCACACGAATGTTCTTTGCAGCACTTTTTACAATAGCAAAGACCTGGAACCAACTTAAATGCCCATCGATGATAGACTGGACTGGGAAAATGTGGCACATATACACCATGGAATATTATGCAGCAATAAAAAATGATGAGTTCATGTCTTTGTAGGGACATGGATGAATCTGAAGAACATCTTCCTCAGCAAACTGACACAAGAACAGAAAATGAAATACCGCATATTCTCACTCATAGGTGGGTGATGAACAATGAGAACACATGTTCACAGGGAGGGGAGCACTACACCCTGGGGTCTATTGGGGGTAATAGGGGAGGGACAGTGGGGGGCGGGGAGCACTACACACTGGGGTCTATTGGGGGGAATAGGGGAGGGACAGCAGGGGGCGGGGGCTGGGAGGGATAGCATGGGGAGAAATGCCAGATGTGGGTGAAGGGGAGGAAGACAGCAAATCGTACTGCCATGTGTGTACCTATGGAACTATCTTGCATGTTCTGCACATCTACCCCAAAACCTAAAATTCAATAAAAACAAATTGAGAAATATTTTTATGTTTTATGATATATCCTACTATTTTATTTTTATGTCTATCACAGAATTCATTTGCTAGGAAAACTTAGTTTTCATAGTAATGCCACAAATATAACTTTTGTTTTTAAATGTGTTAAATCTGAGAAGAGTGGCTTTAAAACCCTAGGTATTTTACATAATCTGTTTTTATTATTTTAGTTTTTATTAATTACTTTTTACCAATCCTGGTGTACTATGCACCAGGCTGGCCTAAGGAGTGGTCTTCCTTGCTTTCTATTTACACATTTAAATCTTTTCTTTCTTTCTTTCTTTCTTTTTTTTGGCAAATTGATACACTCCTGAGTTATGACAGAAATAGAATTGCCTTGATAACTCTTTAAATGTAAATTTAATTAGGTATGAAATAAATAAATAAAGATTATTTGAAATCTCAATAGAAATTCAAGTATAGGAAAAAATCATTTAGATAAATATATGAAGGGAAAAAGTTGAAAATGTTAAGAATGCCACATATTCTACATGCAGGAATAATCTGTCATTGAACAATGCTTCCTGGAGAGTTCAACAATTTTTTAAAAAACAATGAAAGGCATATTGTTTTAAACTATGTTTCTCACATTTTATGTCCTTTTCCTAAACTGATAAAATAAAGTGTCTCAAATAATATTCATTTATCAAAACCACTTCATAACCATCTCTATTGTCTCTTGGAAAACTATATAGAAAAATACCCTACATATTCTGCTTAATAATTTCCTTAGTAAAACAACATATTCTACTCAATATTTCTAAAATAAATTTATAAAGAAGGTGTACATCTCCAGTATCTGTAAACATGGTTTCAATAGGTAGCCAAGGTAACAGGTTGAAACCATACTAACGTGTCTCAGAAGACCTTGTTTTTTGTATCCAGTGAAAAAGAGTCACTGCAATATTGTGTTCTGCAATGTAATTAGTGAGTTTCTATATTTAAAATAACCAAATTTCAAAGAAATGTTTTAGTCCTTGAGATAGACGAAAAAAGTGTAAAACTGTTTCTTTAACTCATGCTTTCTGAAGTCATTCAAATCTCATTTTTCTCTCAATCTCCTCAGCTGGGTTCTACTAACAGAATTCTTAATCTTTCTGATGTTTCTATCAGACAATCATCTTGGACGAAATATTTTTTAAAGAATCATATGAAGATGTTAAAAATTTGTTACAGAAAAATAAAGATACTTTTTTTATAATAAAAGTGTAATATATTAATAAAATGAAGTACTACATATTTTTAGATACAAATAGCTATAAATTATCAATTTTTCCAAGAACGGAAATTACTATTCCTATATAAATGACTGTCCTCACTGTTTAATCCATCATTAGGTTTGATGACACTTTGAATTAAAGTTTGTAAAGAGTATGGGAGATAAATGATTCTCTAAAGACTGTGGTTTCAAGTTTCCCCTTTTAATACAATGTTCTTTACCATATGTTTTATTATGAGTTAAGAGAAGAAATAGCTTTAAATACAATTTAAAAAGAATGATAAAGGTCTTTACATTATTCTTTAAGTAATTACCCATTTAGTAGCAAAGAAACTACAACTCTTCAAATTAGATGCAGAAAAAAATCTCTGTTTCACATTTATCTAATATTATTCAATGATGACAGGATACTTGGGTTATAATAGGTGAAGATTTGCAGAATAAGGAAATGATTAGAAAGAATTTAACAAAAAGATATGATTTACCCATTTTTCTATTAGTAATAACCAGTATATATCTGGGAGAATTACAAAAATATGCAAACTATTTTCATGGAAACTAGTGATTGCAATAACAGTTGTCCATTTTTAAGCATTTCACCAGAACATGATATTTTAAGCATTGAAAAATGTACTTTTGTTGGTGTAATAACCTTATTTTGTCAATTTAAAATTTAGTTTCTAAATCATTTACATCTGTAGCTCAAGTCCAATTATTTTGCTATTTGTAAAAGAATTGGCAGTTTAAACCCCAGACAGGTGTGTGCTTTATAGAATTGCAGTAACTATGTTACGTATTGCAAGTTAAAATTGCAATATTATTATTGTCATTCAAATATTTTCTAAACGTAGAAATATAATAATATATCATTACAATTTATACATTTAACATCAGAAATTCTACGTGTATATGAAGAACTTAAGATGAACAAAAATAAATGATTTTCTTGAAAGAAAGTTTAGCAGTTCTGTCAATAAATATATTGCAGTCTGTATCTGCTATGATTTGGTCAGCAAAATGGAAACCTCTCCAAATATTCCAAACAGGAAGTAATTTAAAATAGGAAATTAGAAATGAATAAAAATACTGGGAGAGTATTAGAGCAAAACTCAGGTAAGCCAGAATGGGTCCAGAAACTACAGGAATAGCAAGAAAAAATCTAAATGGTTAATATCATTTGTTCATACCATCAAATTGAGATATTTGCTTATCATAATGCCTTCTACCCCTCTTTTCTTTCCAAATTTTGCATAATTGCTTCTCATTGGAAAAATATATCCTGGAACCATGCTGCTAACCATTATGAGAAATGTGATTTCGAGGCTTGTGGCTCTTGTAATAGCGGAGAGGGTATATATAGTGAAATTGTTACTGACTACTGGCACATTGTTCATCTTTCTTTAAAATGTTCATAAAGATGTCTCCCAAATTGTCAAATATAAAGAAGAATCATTTGAAAATGATAAAGTCAGCAGAAATTTCTTGTAAATAACTTTAATCCATCTCCTTTTCCATCCCCATTTATTTTCTTTTGTCTTCATACCACCTTTGTTCTTAACTCTCCCGTACTTTGCTTATTCTCATCCTACATCCATTTACCTGAAAACTTTAACAAAAGTTTTCAGGTAAATGGTGTTGGAGAATGCTGAGCTTAGTTAGAAGGAAATGTTTAAGCCAAGTTTGGAGTGTGGTGTTATGGAGAGTAGGGGGTCAAGGTGAGGGTCAAGGATGTGTGAAGGTTCTAAAATTTCACAAACTGAAATATTTTTCCACAAATGAATCCTGGACAGGTCTCAGGGAAACCCATTTTATTGTCACTGGCTACTTGAGTGCAGTTCCAGCAAGAGTGCTGGTCAGAGAAGGGTACTCAGAACATCCTGGTCAAGCAGGAGGCACAGGCCTACTGGGAAGAGACTACACCAGATTACCAAGGCCATTGCACATAGTCACCGTCTTGATGATCCGCATGCTCTCAATCCAACATACCTTTGTCTTCTGCTTCTTAGGCCAGTGCTTTTTATTCATTTTTTATTTTTTTAAACCATTCAGTTTACCAATACATTTTTACCAATTTAATTTTATTTGATGATTTAGAATGTATTTATGCCTTTATTTGTTAGAAATGTAGTGCATATTTAGTTTTAATTATTTCTTTATATATTCAAAACTGACTTTTAAATAAAATATTCCAGTATTAATACTGGTGTTTTGGTCTAAGCTGTAATAAATTCTGACATTCATATGATATTGCCACTTGATCCACATTGCAATTACTAGACACAACAAAGGCCTGTCTGTAACCCCAAATGGTAAATGCAATAAAGTTGAAGCAGGTTAGAAAATATGGCTAACTATGCTTCCCCAAGTGAAGGTTTAAAACAAATTTTGCAAAGCAAATTTCTCCCTAGTATGAGACTTACACTCTGCAACAAAACTGACAATACTATATTTTGGACAATGAAAATAGAAAAGTGAGAATAGATGAAGTTAGGAGCTTCTCTACTCTAATTTGACCCAAAGGAATCAGGTTAAAATAAAATGAATGAGAATTTACGCAGATTAGATATGTTTGCAATCTGGGGAAGAAAAAGGAACTCTGATCGGTAAACTGCTCTCTAGAAGCCAACCTCTGCTGGCTCAAAAAAAGAATGCAAAATAATTTGTTCTCACACACAACTACTCAGAATAGGGTCTACATTTAAATAAATGAAATGAAATAAAAAATAAAAATAACTAAGTGAATTAAGGATTCTAACCGGGAAGATAGAAAAAGAACTATAACATAAATTTGAAGAAAACAGAAATAAATAATGATTAATTATAAAATATTAGTGTATTGAAACAATGAACAAATATCCAAAATAATAAATGCATTCAAGAGGAGATTTTTGGCAATACAGATCATAAATTAGACAAACATTTAACTATTTTAATACAAAAATATATGGAAAGCTGTTTAGGGTAAAGCAAAACTTACCAAAATAATTGAAAATGAATAGCAAGATTCGTTGGCTCAACTCTATCCAAACAGAATTGACATTATGATTAATATTTATCATCTTTATGTTGTTTATCATCTAATAAAGAAGTATAGCATTTCATCATTATGATGATGCTCTTTGTTGATTTTTAGTATCTATACTATATCAAATTAAGGAAAGTCCATTATATCTTAGTATATTTGTTTATTTTCTCATGAATGAATGTTGAATTTTATCAGATGTTCTCTTTTAAAAAAATTATTTTTAATTTTTTTGGGTACTCAGTAGGTATATATATTTATGGGGTACACGAGGTATTTTCATACAGTGAAAATATGATATGATTAGTTTTCCTAGTGTTTAATCGATGTTATATCATCTACTAGCTATAGACATAATAAAAGTGACGATAAAAAGATAGACAAAATGAAACAATAGATTTAAAAATTGTTAGATCGGTATATGTTATCTAGTAAGTGTTCAAAATTATTTGTGGATGTTTTTAAGCAGCTTGTATTTCATGCCATCTAAGAGGGAATTTTCTACTTTAATATTATTTATATACTTATGTATTTTTCACATGTGAAGTGCATTTTTGGTTTCTTTGGTTCTCTACTCATAATTATATCATTATTAACATGATATTTAATTTCTGCATAAGAGGCAGGGAGAATTCACATTTTAATAGTGTAGAACAAGGTTTTGCAAACTATGGCCCATGGAACTTAACTGGCAAATGTTCTATTCCTGTATAACCAGTGAGATAGGAATTTTAAAAAATACTTTAAAGGATTGTTTTTAAAAATCATGTGTTGAAAATACAGTGAAAATCACATATTTTCACACAGTCATGCAATGTATAATATCATGGAATATGCATATCATGGAATATGGTGTATCCATCCCCTCAAACATATATCCTTTGTGTTACAAACCATCCAACAGAGTTCTCTTGTTATTAATTGAGATGAGAATATGTTTTTTTTCTATGTTAATGGATCACATTATTTTTAAATGTTAAACAAACGTTGAATTTATAGGAAAATCTTCACCTTAATAATAGCCTCTTTCTGGCTTTACAATTTCTGTAGGAATTGTAGTGATAGTCAGTTTTTTTGTACTTTTGATGCATTTTCTCTCTCATTTATTTCTTTTGCTAATTTTTTTGACAAATTCAAAATTTTGATTTATTGACTTTGTATTCTTTATATTAATACTTCATGTTTTTGTTCTTATTGTTTCTTTTCTATTGTACTTTTTTCTTTTTGAGATTGAGGTGGAAGATTGAGATCATTGATTTTTTTTTTTACCCTTTTTCATTTTCTGTTAAACATTGTTTTAGCAGCATCCTACATGCTTTTGTATGTTGCCTTTCATTACATTTCAGTTCAAAATATTTAAGTATTTCTTAAGAGATTTTTTCTTTGACTCTTGGATTTTTTATCTTGCTGAATTTCCAAACGTGAAAATTTTTAGTTATCTTTATTATTTCTAGTTTAATAATTCCACTGTGGTCGGAGAACATCATTTGTATAGTTTTATTTCTATGAAAATAATTGAGGCTTCATTTACGGTCTAGCATATGGTCCATTTTGGCAAATGTTTGAAATGTACTTAAAAATATATATTGCTATTGTAAGTAGAGTGTTCTACATATATTCATTGGGTAAAGTTGATTAACCAATGAACAGATCTCTAACCTTAATAATAATATTTGTTCTGCTTGTTCCAGCAATTACTGAGATAAATGTATTATCTTTTGAAGCTGTGTTATGAAATTTCCTTTTGTTGTTAATAATATATGTTGCTTTAAGGAGCAACACAATGGAATAACCAACAAATCTTATCTTTGTTTCACTTACTTTGTTTCACTCATCCTCTGAGCTTTTTGCATATATTAGCACAAAGCTATTCATCACAACAATTCTGTAATTATTTTATTATCTTTATTTTATGGATAAGTTAACTGAGCCTTAGAGAAACTTGCCAATGCACATACATGGTAGGTGGCAGAACTGGCATTTGAATACAGCCAGTCTGGATCTAAATATTCCTAGTATCTTTCAAACACTGACTTGAGCAAATGAATGTTTATGCTGTATTACCTGATAGAAAGGCTCCAAAATCAGTTTCTTAACTTTTTCATTGTTGTAGAGCAGAAAGTAAATGTTTTATGCTTTCAACACATGATTTTTTAAAACAATCCTTTAAAATATTTCTTAAAATTCCTATCTCACTGGTTATACAGGAATAGAACATTTGCCAGTTGAGTTCCATGGGCCATAGTTTGCAAAACCTTGTTCTACACTATTAAAATGTGAATTCTCCCTGCCTCTTATGCAGAAATTAAATATCATGTTAATAACGATATAATTACTTGAGTAGAGAAGAACCAAAGAAACCAGAAATGCGTTACACATGTGAAAAACATATAAGCATATAAATAATATTAAAGTAGAAAATTCCCTCTTAGATGGCATGAAAGAAATACAAGCTGCTTAAAAACATACACAAATAATTTTGAACACTTACTAGATAACATATACCGATCTAACAATTTTTTAAATCTATTGTTTCATTTTGTCTTTATCTTTTTATCATCGCTTTTATTATGTCTATAGCTAGTAGATGATATAACATCGATTAAACACTAGGAAAACTAATTTTAGAGTCAGAATTTTAGCTCTTAATTAATATGATTGAAAGTCTGTGCCACTGTATGCAAGAAGCACAGCTACATCTTAGTAACAGGCACATTGTAAGAAAAATAATAATGAAGACTTAAAAGAAACATGCAAATCTAAATTAATATGTGGTGTCTGGATGTGTTGCCTCAAGCCTGTAGTCCTAACACGGTGGGATCCCCAAGTGGGTGAATAGCTTGGGCTTAGGAGTTTTAGAGCAATGTGGGCAGCATAGTGAGACCTCATCTCTACTACAAATTTAAAAAATTACCTGGATGTAGTGGAACATGCCTGAAGTCCTAGCTACTCATGAGGCTGAGGCAGGAGGATTACTTGAGCCTGGGAAATAGAGTTTGCAGTGAGCTGTGATTGTGTCATTGCTTCAGCCAGACAATGACTATCATTGTTTCTATGATACTGATTATCACTAAGATATATAATGAATACTATGAAAATATAGTATCTGTGGGTAACCCCCGACATAGGCACTGAGGAAGGAGAGCTAAGCAGAATCCTGGCACAATTAGTGCCTGAAGAATATCTCAGTTTATAGTGTTGCTACTCAGTTATTTTCCTTCGTATAATCCTCTATATATAATCATATTTGTTCATAGAATGAGTGCCTAAAGAATATCTTACCACCCAGTTATTTCCATATATATAAAAAACTATTTCTTTGTTCATAATCAGAGGAATGCCTAGAGTAGATACAGTACAGAGCATGAATTAAGGAATAAGCAGCTTATAGTCAGAGGAATGTCTGGAGCAGACATGGTGCAGAGCATGATTTAAGGGAAAAACAGTTATACCAGGACAGGAATCCATGGCCCAGGCTGCAGTGTTCAGTATCGTAAAGATACCCGCTGTATGGCAGGCTTGGGGCAAGAGCCGCTGTTCCTGATAAAGGAGTTGTAGGACCTTGTTCCAGTTCTTGTGAAAGGCTGCCCTCAGACCGGCAATCCCTCCAGCATCCGAGGGCTCAAAACCCCTCTGGATAATCACACCTTGGTGACTGAACTTTATCAGCTCTTGTTACTGTGTTAGCGCAAAAGCATCCTCCTATAGAACTCTTTGGAAGCTGCCAGCAGGTGGCAGTAGACCCTGACAGCTCTGTCACTGCTGTGTGACTTAAGCATCCTCCTATAGATATTCTTAGGAATAGCATGCGCATAGATAGAGGGATTGCACACTGCACCCTCTTCACTGTGCACAGCCCACCTCCATGCCTTGGTTACCTAATGGGGATGGACCCCCTTTTTTTTTTTTTTTGAGACGGAGTTTTACTCTTGTTGCCCAGGCTGGACTGCAATGGCACGATCTCGGCTCACCGCAACCTCCGCCTCCTGGGTTCAGGCAATTCACCTACCTCAGCCTCCCAAGTAGCTGGGATTACAGGCACGCGCCACCTTGCCCAGCTAATTTTTTGTATCTTTAGTAGAGACGGGGTTTCACCATGTTGACCAGGATGGTCTCGATCTCATGACCTCGTGATCCACCCGCCTCGGCCTCCCAAAGTGCTGGGATTACAGGCGTGAGCCACCGCGCCCGGCCCGGGGATGGACCCCTTACTGCACAGGGTCCACCTCCTTGCCTCAATGACCTAATGGGGGTGGACCCCTTGCTGTGCACTGTCCACCTCCTAGCCTAGGTGACCTATTGGGGGTGGACCCCTTGTTTTATTGCTCACGACCCTATCACTATCCTTAAAGATGACTTCACTCACTACTCTGCCCTCTAACCTATACCCAATGAACATTTGAGGCCTTGCCTCTCCCCGCTTATAGGTGGCATGGCCCCCTTGAGTCCAGCTGCGCTTTCTTTGTACTTCTGTGTCCTATCTCTTTATTTCTCAGAACTTCTGCGCCTCAGCACAGCATAAGGGACACCCCATGACTCCGTGGGGGCCTTAGCCCTGCAATTATCTTTTGAAGTGTTTATGCCTTCATTTATTTTATGTCTACCAAACACAAATTATCCAAATCATATTCTTTTATCAATATGCATTTGAAATTCAACTTAGAAGGACAAATGAACCCCAACAATCATTTGAAAAGACCCAAATTAAAACAACAACAAAAACAAAACCCCAACTCTCTTCCAAATATTAGCTAATTAAATTAAAGGTTAAAACAATAGAAACATACAAAATCTAAGAGAGACACACACACGTACAGACAATATATATATGATAGTATATATAATCTCAGTCTGTTCAGGCTGCTACAACAAACATCCATATGATAAATTGAGTGGCTTAACCAACAAACACTGCTTTCTAACAGTTCTAGAGACTTAGAAGTCCAGGATCAAGGTATTGGCAGATCTGGTGTCTGGCGAAGGCACACTTCCTTTTTCATAAATAGTCATATTCTTGCTGCATCCTCACAGAGTTGAAGGAGTGAGAGAGAGCTCCTGGAATTTCTTTTATAAGGGCACTAATCCTATTTATGAGGACTTTACCTTCGTGACCTAATTATCTTATGAAAGCCCCACCTGCTAATATCATCACACTTGGGTAAATTTTTAGAATATGAATTGTAGAGTCACATAAACATTCAGTCCATAGCATATACATATTTGCTAGGATATATTTTACATTATATTATGTATTGTATGTAAATATATGTTCTAGGAAATATTTTTTAAATTACATTATACACTGTGTAAAATGTGGTTTAAGTGCAAATGTTCAGAGGAAACCTGATAGTGTTCATCTATAAAATTAAGAATTAAAAATAGGCCTGAGCATTGTGGCTCATGACTGTAATACCAGCACTTTGGGAGGCCGAGGTGGGCAGATCAGCTGAGGTCAGGAGTTGAAGACCAGTTTGGCCAGCATGGCGAAACCCCGTCTCTTCCAAAAATACAAAAATTAGCCAAGCAAGGTGGCTCATGTCTGTAGTTGCAGCTAGGAGGGAGGCTAAGGCAGGAGAATTGGTTGAATCCAGCAGGTGGAGGTTGCAGTGAGCGGAGATCATGCCACTGCACTCCAGCCTGGGTGACAGAGATGACATCTCAAAAAAAAAAAAAAAAAAGAGTAAAAAAAATAAAACAATAGCAAGTGTTCTGTTCAAACCATTAGAAAAAGTAAGAAAATCACAAAAAGTAAGATAAAAGCAGAAATTTTACATTCATATTCTTATGCTGATGTATATATCATGAACGGCTTTTTGTTGGAGTGGCTAGGCATAATCACGATGAGGAAAAAGGAGAGAAAGCTCACACAGAAATTAATAATAGTAATTAGAAGATTATTAAAAGAGAAAATTGATGGAAATATTAGCAAACATATTTTAAATTTTAGAGTAATTAACTAATTAGAGGAAAACAAGTAAACAAATTTGATCCCAGAGAGAAATTCTAAATAGAAGTTGTTATATAAGAAAAATACATTAAAGTGCTATGTCCCTAAAAAGACACCAGTCTCAAATATTTTATAGTTAGCCATGTGAAAACTTCAAAAAGAGACTTGTGAAATTTTAACTCTTTCAGGAGTAAGCAAAATAGATATATTTGTTTATTAAGGGTCATTAAGATAAGTAAAAAATAATAATATATGACAGTATTTATAGTATGCTATTACTTAGGTTTACAAAAAGATATTCATATCTACTCATAAGCAGGGAAAATTTCTGGAATTGTATTTAAAATGTCTTCTGTTGCCTATGGCTGCCTTTAAGGCATGAGTTTTAGAAGGAGATTTATTTTATGCTCTTTCATTTTCATGAAGTGTGCATTTTTAAAGATGAGTTTTTTCAATAAGCACAATATTTTTAAATAAACAATCGTAAGAGTACAATGACAAGAAAACAGCAAGAAAACAGATGTCTTTGCAACATAATTTGGAGTAGAAGAGCAATACTGATAAATCCTTTGAACAAAAAGGTATAAAACATAAAAATTTTCAAGTAAACATTCAGATGTTTTCTTTTCATAATGCTACAATATAAGCATTTGAAAACCCTTGATATTTGCATATTTTGGCAACATGTAGTCTTAAGCCAAAATCAGTGACCTTTTTAAACATTAAAAATGTATCATTAAATAATTTTAAACCATCCTCCTTCCTTTTTCCTTTTTTGTATTTGTAGTCTTTATACAAATATATATGTATGTTTATTCTATACGTATATATGTACTTTTTTCTATATATATACTCCTAAACTATTGTTTACTTTTGTTACTTTTTAAAGTACCAGAAAATATTCATTTTATATTACTTTAGTATTGCTAATGTTCAGTATCATTGTGCTTGTAAAAGTTATTCGTGAAATACAAGTGGTACTAATTTCTTTTCACTATCCTGCAGTTTCTATTGTACTCTTGCGAAATTGAATTATCTTTCCTTTGTAAATAAACATTTGTGTTGTTTGAAGAACTGTTTTTCTTTCTTTCTTTCTTTCTTTCTTTCTTTCTTTCTTTCTTTCTTTCTTTCTTTCTTTCTTTCTTTCTTTCTTTCTTTCTTTTTTTGTTTTGAGAGGAAGTCTCTCTCTGTTGCTCAGTCTGGAGTGCACTGATGTGATCTTTGCTCACTGCAACCTCCGCCTCCCAGGTTCAAGCAGTTCTCCTGCCTCAGCCTCCCAAGTAGCTGGGGCTGCAGGTCCCCACCACCATGCCTGGCTAATTTTTGTAGTTTTAGTAGAGATGGTGTTTCACTATATTGGCCAGGCTGGTTTCAAACTCCCGACCTCGTGACCTGCCTGCCTTGGCCTCTGAAAGTACTGGGATTACAGATCTGAGCCACCGTGCCCAGCTGAATATTTTTGTTGTTGTTGTTAAAAACAGTTCTTGTATGACTATTTGTATAAATGCCTCATTACATGTTCAAACATTTCTATAGCCATAGTAAGTTACAGTTGGATTGCTGGCATATTTTATCTTTACAAAGATGAAAAAAATACATTTTAAAATCAATAAAATGTGATCGATAATGTCAGAGCATGGTATAAAGTAGTACAGATACACAATAAGTTTATAAGAGTGTTTGTTGCTCTGTGGCCGATACTGATATTTGGTATTATCAGATTTTCTAATTTGGAATGTCTCGTGAGCATAAAATGGTGTTCTAGTTGTAACTTGTATTAATTAATTAATATTTATATTTGACAACATATAAATTTTATATAATTTTTGATTGCCTTTTAAAATTATTAATCTTGCCAGATAGTTTACTATTCTTTTAAAATGAAATTAATTTAGGAGTATTTTAAATGCTTTTATTTTATGCATTTTAAAACTACATACTAATATCATTTTGTCATTAGGATCAAACCATTGCACATGGACAAAGAATAGATTGTTTGTAAAACCAATTCTCTGAATTTTGTTAAATCTTGTTTAATAGCTTATTCATGATCAACTTTATATTTCAAGTTTGAGTAAAATAAATATTTTCAAGATATTGGGTGGACTATTCTATACATGTCTATTAGATCAAGCCTGTTAATTGCATTATTTAAATCCTCTATAGTTTAACAACTCTGAATTCAGACAGCACTTTTTTATACAATAACTGAAGCTTATCAGTCAAGGTTAATTTGCTCCAAGTACAAAGTATTTTTTGTAAACTGTAAGATTTACTTTTAATACATTTTTATTAAAGAAGGAACAGCTATTTATTCTTACAAAATTTCATTGTTGTTGATATTTCTTTTGGAACAAGTCAATAATTGCATTAAAACTTGAGAACTTGTAAAATTAACAAATTTAGTTTTCTTCATCTGAAAAACATAGTTCATGTTTGTTTAGGTGTTAGTAGTTCTCCTTTTATGCATTAATAGTTTTATATAACATCTATATTTACATTTTAGTACTATAGGAGATTTCCCATGGTTTTGAATTTCATTTGAGCTACCAGATTTCTTCCATGAACTATTTTAATCATAGATCAAATGCCTTGTCACAAGAATTAGTCACTTCATATCTTAATAAGGCGGGCAGTCAAGCAAGGCTTGAAGGGAGTCAAAGTACTTTTGCTTTCAGATATCCACGGTTTTATGTGTCTCTTCTGTACAAGCCACAAAACATTTTAAAAGAGCAAATATAGGTAAATAGAAAATTAAATGTAAAATCCAATAGCTCAGCTGCCTTAGAATTTTGAAGGATATACATGTATCAGTGAAATACAATACATGTAGTTATAGAAACAGGAAAGCAGGCTGGGGCATTGGTGCTAATTATATCTTTTATAACTAGCCTCCAAAATAAATCACTTAAATTGTGATAAATTTCTACTCTCGTTTGTTATGTTTTAAATGTTGATAAATTGTATTAGGCAAGAAAGAATGTGAAAACCAAGGTTTTAGGAAATTACCTCATCTGAAAACAATATTTGAAACTGAAAATGCGGTTGTTTCTTATATATTCTATATAGTGGATAGAAACGTGTGTTATGATAGAAATTATTTCAGTCAAGTAATTCCACTTTCTTGAACTCTTGGCCAATCTATTTGAATTATTACTCATGGCTGCTAAATGATCTATGGAATCAATGTTATATAATAGATTATGAATATACTATATTCAGAAACAGTGGTGATTACCCTCCATAGACTCCTATTCTTCATTCTTATATTATTTTCCCATTATATACAATTTTCATTTTAAAGCACCTTATATACATGTGAGTACTTTTTTATTCCTCTTTGCCTATAAAGCTAAGTTTAAACACACCATTCTGGAATTAAAGACCTCCTATAAATAGTATATCCATACACCCTGGTATGCTTGAAGTAGTCTATATCCATACACCCTGGTATGCTTGAAATAGTCTATTTCAGTCTGTCTTTTGACCTGGTATAATTATTAACAGTGCCCCTTTTACTCTCAAAAGTGTATTATTTTAGGTTATATAGTTATACCATCCAAAATCAAATTCCAACCAACTTTTCCAATTGCATCTCGCATTGCAGTGCAATTTATGAATCCAATTCTCAAACCCAAATGAATAACTTTATGTTCCCTGTATGCTTTTCCATCTTTCCACATTTTTTTCTGCCTCTTTTCTCCTGTCCTGTA
This sequence comes from Leontopithecus rosalia, assembly GCA_028533165.1. NCBI lineage: Eukaryota > Metazoa > Chordata > Mammalia > Primates > Cebidae > Leontopithecus > Leontopithecus rosalia. The sequence goes on along the minus strand of CM052653.1, from coordinate 50,719,979 downwards.
TGAAATGGCCTTCATCCCTAAGTGTTTTGGTCTCACTCTCAGTAGTCACCTCAGATGTCTACTCTCACAAAATTGTCCTGATTCCCAGTTGTAGATAATTTCACTCTCCAATCCTGGTGTCACTTTACCTACATTCATTTAATTCATACCTGACTTGACTTGTGGTTATTAGTAAACTTCTAATCCCCACTGCTTGATTTGGTGTTTCTTGAATGCTAAATCAATGTCTTATTATTTTATGATTCATAGTATCCAATTTCTAGGGCATGTGCAACAAAAACTTGTTGTTCAAAGATGTGAAAAACTTAAAGTCGTGCATTATGTTGTATTAAAAAGGTTCCATATCTAAAATAATCACATTAATCAGTGTAAAGGAATTGTGAAAATGACAAAATAAAATTTATTTTATTAAAGATTGCATTAGATTTCTGTCTCTTAAATGAGAGGATTTGACTTTATAGTCCACATAGTATATTTTAAAGTTTGAGAATTTCAAAACTCTTATCTTTAAAACTTTTTATGTTGTATACAAATATTTCAATACTGTTATTTTCTGGATAGTTTTAACTTTCTCTGGCTACCAATCTTCACAAAAATATATTTAGGTAAAGGACCACTAAATTTCTTCCCTGAGGGATTACTTTAATTTAATCATATTCTACAACAAAATTTGAAGTTCTGTATCAGTCTGAGGAATAGTTGGGAGTTCTTTCTGTTCATTTATACATATTTACAAAGTTGCTTTACAAAGAAAATACTCTAGAAGTATTTATGAATAGAACAAAAAGAATCCAAAAATGACAAAGCTCCTTCTCTAGGAAAAAGATAGAAAACTGCATTTGATAAAAATTCCTTTTGTTTTCTTCATTCTAATATTGACTTACCATCAGAGGATTAACATTCCCATGGGTCATGTTTTATGAAATAAAATAAAGAGATACATGCTGAAAATACATTTTGAAAATGAATGATAATTTTAGAAGGTAGAGAACTATATTCTAGCACAAAGGAAATTGTAATGGGTTATTGTAAAAATATATCTAAGGTTATAAATTTTTTTTAAATTTTATATATAAGTATACATATACATACATAAAGGATAAAGCAAAAGTTACTGTTGTTTAAGTAAATGGAGAAAATATTGTAATGAGTTATAGTATTTTAAATACCATTAAAAATACAAGAGAATAATTTTATTAACAATATTTGTGACCTCATTTTCTTAGTTACCCCATTATAAGATGTTTGTCAGCAATATTTTTTTTTTATTTTTTTTATTTTTATTTTTTTAATTTTTATTGCATTTTAGGTTTTGGGGTACATGTGCAGAACATGCAAGATAGTTGCATAGGTACACACGTGGCAGTGTGTTTTGCTGCCTTCTGCCCCCTCACCCATATTTGGCATTTCT
>CM052653.1:50704833-50718068 GCA_028533165.1 Leontopithecus rosalia | reverse complement strand
CTTTTTGCTTTTTTTTCTTTTTAAGTTGTAGGGTTGACTCTCTCCCAGGTGCCTCAGTCGCTGGCCGAAAGGGCACCGGGATCTGTGTGGTTTCCCGTGCAGCCACCCGCTGCGCTAGTTCACAATTCACCTCCCAGAAATCTCCTGGTCTAGTTCACCATCCCAAACCCGTTCAGTCAGATGAACATAGCAATCTGCCCTCCCAAGTCTCAAATTGCCGGTTTAACAGGGCACCCAGACCCGTGTGTTTTGTGCACCGGCCGATGCGGCGGTGCTGGCTGCCTGGCCGTGCCAGTGGAGAGCGCTGCGCTTGAGTCCTGCGTGCCTTTTACACCTGGGCTTTTCTCCCCTTCTGTGGGCTATAAGGATCTGTCTGAAAATGCGGTGTTTGCTTACCCTCTGCGTCTTGACTGAGAGCTGCAGTGGTGAGTTGCTTCTAGAGCGCCATCTTCCTCCTCCAACCTTGTCAGCAATATTGTACTATCTCAGCAAATCACTTTATGTCTCTATAGATGCAAACGTTGGGTGCTAAGATTATAGTCAACTCCATCGTAGCTGAGAGAGAAACAGGCTATTCTCATTTAATTTAGGTTTCTATTTTGGCCAATATTTTAATATTTTAACATTATTAACATATTTAATATATTTAACATATTTAATATTTAACATATTTAACATTTTAACATTATTGAAATGGGAAATCTTTTTTGTCATTAGAGAATAATAAATACTCATCCAAGTGTTTTAAACATATTGGGCAAGAAATAGTTTAAACGTGTTTTGAATCATGTTCTGAAACACTGGACTTCATCCATGCCAAGGATTCATTTTTGCCACCACTGTAAATGCAATATCTTTAACAAATGCTTTGACTCAAAATAACCTTGCCAATAAGATTCCCCTGAAATGGTTCCCTATTGTATAAGAATCTTACCCTATTCTTGGATTTGATATTCAAAACCCTCTACAGTCCAACTTGCATCTCATAACTCAGTACTTGAAGCATACTTAGGAAAAGAAACATAACTAAACAAAACAAAACAAATACATGCTTGCTCAGAGTCCCTTTGAGAAACACAAAGTATATTATATGATTTAAAAGTATTACCAATAACATAGTAAAAAAAATCTTCCAAATGAATGTACACATGCTCCTTGGCTTGCAATGGGCTGACATCCCAATGAACCTGTTGTAAGTTTGCAATACTGTGTTGTAAATACATTTATTACACTTATCCTAGCAAATATCATGGCTTAACCCAGGTTATCTTAAACATGCTCAGAACACTTACATTAGCCTAAAGTTAGACAAAATCATCTAACACAAATCCTATTTTATAATAAAGTGCTGAATACCTCATGTAATCTACTGAGTATCACACCGAAAATGATTAGAATGGTTGTATGGGTACCGGCAGTATGGTCCCTACTGAATGCATATCGCCGTAGCACCACCATAAATTCAAAAAATTGTAAGATGAACTATCATAAATTAGAGACTGACTGTAACTGCTCTTTGGTAAGCTACTTAGATAGTTTTAGGGAATGCATTGAATTTATTTTCCATCATTTTCCTTAGTACATCCTTTGCTCCAGCCAAAGTGGCTGGAGTTTGTTTGAACACTCTTGCCTATAGAGGTTCCCTTAAAATTTTCTTCTTTTTTTTGCTGTTGATCTAAGTCCTTTACCTCCTTTGGAGTCTACCATACCTTCTATTACTTTCCTGAGGCTAGCGTTGACAGCCTAGGTAGGATGACTAATTATAGAGTCTATAATTTAGTTACACTTGAGTTGTGCTACGTTGTATTTGTTATTGGTCTTTCTAGTCACCATTAATTAATTCAATTAGTATTTATTGAGAGACTACTTTTTGCCAAAACATGGAGATGAATAGATAACTAAGAACTAATTTATTTATTTTGTCTTTGAATCCCCCAAGATCAGGGTCTTTGTCTAATATCATCACATACTCCCTATACTTTGCAATATCTTTAGGGAGTCACAACTCAGTATCGTTGTTGATAATGAAATTCTAGGTCTAGGATGTTTTAAATAAAAACCTTTTAAAAAGTTGTCAATTTATGTAACTAACACAAAGGTAGATATTTTGGGTTTTTTAAATTATGGTATTTAAATATTACTAGCTGTATTAGTTTGAATCATTTAGAATTCAGCAGACACAAACACAGGGAGAATATTAATATGACTAGTTGTAACTAAAACATGATCTAGTGATGCTATAGAAACAATTAGATTACAGGAAACTGTTTAACAGCAACACTGTATAACATAGATTAGAGCAGTACAAAAAATGTTTCAATTTACTTTATAAGTCTTATGCAATAGGTTGTTATTTCTAAATCATTCACAAATCACATTATTTACATATTGATTTTGATTCCTCTTATAGTAAGAAATTTCATTTTCGTATGTCATAATTTGAAATTAGAGAAATGAAAATTCTAGTCAAATGATTTTTGAAGAAATTATTATATTTAACCAGTATTATTCTTTTAAAAACTGATTATTAATAATAAAATTTAGAAATAACAAAAATTAATTATGATTATGTGGCTAAAAGGTGTTATCCATCATTTCAGGTATTTTGGCATGTACTCTGTGTATATGGTGTCTGTTGTAATACTCTTTTTATAGTGAGCTTCCTTTCTGTTTGAATGGCTTCATGTGTTCACAGACTATTGATCTTTCTTGCTGTAAGCTGTCATTTCTCTTACTGTATTTTTTTCTAGTTCTTGTAGAAAGCCTTTTCTTTTCATTTCTTTCACATTGGCCTCATTTTTTTCTGTTTTTTTCTTCTATGGAAAATCATTCAGCTATTCAGTCCAGATTGATTTCTATTTATGGAGTCTTCAATGATTATTCAAAGTTAACATAATTCAAGTTTATTTATTTTGCATATAATGTAATTTATTCCCTAAGCATATCCAAATTAGCACTCCATTTTATAACATCTTGCAGTATGCTATAATTCCTTCTTGTACATGTACACTTCTTTAAAACAAGATAATATGTAATTAGAAGTCAGAATTAAATAAACAGCATACCACACATAGGTCATTTCATACCCTTTATATTTACAAATGTGCTTGACAGATTTTGTAGAATTTCTTTTATGCCAGGAATGGTTCTTAATATATCATTTCTGAACTTTGGAAAATGTTCTTAAACTAACTAAAATACTTTTGTATAAACTTTACTTGGTGTTCTTTTGTGATACACTGACTAAGGTCCATGGATATCTATAGCTCGTATATCTGGAAATTTGTGTTAGGAATGAAGATTTATTGCTCTCACAGAGGACAGTCTTATCTAAATGTCTATGGGTCTGATCTAGAGATATGCATTTTAAGATGCCTGCCAGGTATATCTCAGAATCACTAAAGTTTAGAGAACTGTTGAACAGATTATTTAATAAATTGTTTTCTTAAAATTTTTCAGGATATCAATGCAAATTGAAATATGCAACCATGTCGATATTTTTTGATGAGTAGGAAGTATGGTACTAATAATTTACATTTGTAATTGCTTTACAATTAATATATATTTTACATATATAAAGTTATACATATAGGTATATATAATAAATATTTTGACCTTAAAGCCATATGCTTTATTACCTTTTACACTTTATTTGTGAAGTAGAATCTAGAAGCTAAAAAGACATAACTCTTAATTAGAATGAATTTTCAAATGTGTGACAGTTTATACGTAGTTATTGAAGAGGAATAAAACACAACTTTAGCTAAAATGTTACAAAATGTGCCTTGGAAGTAAATGACAAATGACTGAATTGATTTTATCTAAAATGAAGTATATAAAAATTTGCCGAAGGTAAATATTGATCCTAAATTCATGTAAACTGTTTTGATAAAACAAAATTGCAAGAAAGCAGATAATATCAAATGCATAAAATTTATCAAAAATAAATAGTTGCGGGCTGGGAGCGCCTATATTCCCAGCACTTTGGGAGGTCGAGGCGGGAGGATCACCTGAGATCAGGAGTTGGAGACCAGCCTGGCCAACATGGTGAAATCTCGACTCTACTAAAAATACATAAATGAGCTGGGTAGGTGGTGCATGCCTGTAATCCCAGCTACTTGGGAGACTGAAGCATGAGAATCACTTCAACATGGGAATGGGAGGCGGCACTGAACTGAGATTGCGCCACTGCCACCACACTCCAGTCTAGGGGAGAGAGAGGCATGGCTCCATCTCAAAAAAAAAAAAAAAAAAAGACTACCTGGGAAGGCCACTGGGTAAGACTTGGTTGGTAAGATCACTTGGGCAAAAATACATAATATTAGCCGGGTGTGGTGGTGGGCGCCTGTAGTCCCAGCTACTCGGGAGGCTGAAGCAGTAGAATCGCTTGAAACCAGGAGGTGGAGGTTTCAGTGAGCCAAGATGGAGCCATTGCACTCCAGCCTGGGTGAGAAGAGGGAAACTCCTTCTCAAATAAATAAATAAATAAATAGTTTTGAAATTATTTTTTCATTGAGAAAATTTTAACATCACCCTGTGTCACCCAGACTGACGCACAGTAGCGAAATCTTGACTCATTGCAACTTTCGCCTGCCAAGTTCAAGCCATTCTCCTGCTCAGCCTCCCGAGTAGCTGGGATTACAGGCGCTCACCACCGCACCCAGCTAATTTTGTGTGTGTTTTTCTTTTTTTTAAGTAGAGACGGGGTTTTGTTGTGTTAGCCAGGATGGTCTCAATCTCCTGACCTCATGATCCACTCGCCTCTGCCTCCCAAAATGCTGGGCATACAGGGGAGAGCCACCGTGTCCGGCTCAAAACATTTTAAAATAAGAAAACAGAGCATATCTAGAAGGGTGAGGCAGGAAAGGTTTGGTGCTAAGCTAATACAGTCTCAAATTTTGAGAAGAGATTTTTTAAAAGACACTGTGTAATTATGATACTTTTGGTTTGTATTTTAACCCTCTGTAGATCTAGAAGTGCAAAGCTCTAAAAATTTCAAATAGCTCCTACTTAGCATAGAGTTAATTGGACTAATCATTGTATAGGGAGAGTGTCCCTTACGTGAAATGCTTCAACCAGACATGATTCAGATCTTACATTTTTGTTTTTGGAGCATTTTTGATTTCAAATTATTGGATTAGGGACCCTCAACCTTATTAAATTCAAAAAAGGCTACCTTAACACAGATATTTAAAGCAAGATTACCATTAATAGCAATATATACAAAGCTAATTTTCTAGGGGAAGCAATCAGTATATTCATTAATATACTCATGCACTGCACAGCAAAGTTTAAGTCAATGGGAGACCACATGTGAGATGGTGTTTCCATGGATCATAATCAAGCTGAAAAATTCCTGTCATCAAGTGACATTGTAGCTTCAGTAACATTGTAGCACATCACATTTATATGTCTGTAGTGATACTGGTGTAAAGAAATGTACTATTCTACCTGTCCTATAAAATAATAGCACATACACTTATATAGAGTATGTAATACTTGATAATAAACCATTGTTTTTTATGCATTTACTAAAGTATACTTTTTATCATTATTATAGAGTGTACTCCTACTTACTACAAATAGGTTAACTATAAAACAGCCTCACATAGGTCTTTCAGGAGATATTCCAGAAAAAGGCATTGTCATCAAAGGAAAGGAGAATTTTATGCCTGTTATTGTCCCTGAAAACCTTCTAGTGAGACAAGCTTTGGAATTCAAAGACAGTGATGTGGATGATTCTGATCTTGTGTAAGCTTGGCATAAAAATCTTAATTTTTAACAAAAAATTTTTAAATGATAAATGGTAGAATAAAAATGATGAGTTTATGCCTTTTGCAGGGACCTGGATGAAGCTGGAAACCATCATTCTCAGCAAACTAACACAGGAATAGAAAATCAAACACCACATGTTCTCACTCATAAGTGGTAATTGAACATGGAAACAGGGAGGGGAATATCACACACTAGTGCCTGTCGGGAGCTGGGGGTCTTGGGGAGGGGTAGCATTAGGAAAATCTCCTAAAGTAGGTGATGGGATGATGGGTGCAGCAAACCACCATGGCGTATGTATACCTATGCAACAAACCTGCATGTTCTGCACATGTACCCCAGAACTTAAAATACACATAACAAAAGTTAAAATTCTGTGTGCATACTTTTATGTGATTTGGAAGAAGACAGTAATGACAGTTAATTGGTTTTGCTTTCATTTTTCTTCAGTGAAGAAAAAAATTCAAACTTAAAATACTATATTTTATATAAATAAAGCATTAGTCAGCCACTGTGTATGCTGATGCCTAAAATATATAGGTTTCTTTTTCTTTTTCTTTTTTTGTTTCAAGAAGCTATGTCCTAATTACTTTAGGATATTGTAGGGTTTTAGCGAAGATACATGTAAATGAGGAATACAGAAATAGCTGGATACAAAAACAGCTTATTAGAATGGAGCTGAATACAGATATTAGAATTGGTGGCTTTTAAAAATAACTGATACATAGCTGCATATTTCCATACTCCTGTGTTTACCATTTAGCTTTTTCACCCTCTTTGTATTTTTCTCTCTTACTATTTTTCTTACTTATAATTTTGATACTCTTATAGCTTCGGTTTATCGAGCCTTTTACAACCATTTTGTCACTTAGTTTTCTCTTTATAGTGACTATTCAGTTTCAACATCTAATAAATACCTTGATACCCTTGTTTGACATGTCAGGTTTAAAGCTAATAATTATATTGGCCAATCTCACTTCCATGCTAGACATCATAGATGACTGTTCAATCTGAGGATTGGCTGCCTTTGGATGATTTATCCATTTTTATTTAGTTCAATCTGTTGCACAGGCTGGATCGTGTGGTCTAAATATGAGTTAAAATTACATCGATTGGAGATCCAGAGGTTTTCCTTTAGGATAAACTATAGGCTGAGGATCAACAATAATTGGTACATTTGAGATTTCAAAAATTCTGTTTTCTATACATGCAGCCAACAAACATATGAAAGAAAGCTCAACATCGCTGGTCGTTAGAGAAGTGCAAATCAAAACCACAATGAGATATCATTTCACACCAGAGTGGCAATTATAAAAGGTCAAAAACCACAGATAAGTTTTTGAGGTTGTTGAGAAAAAGGAATGCTTTTACACTGTTGGTGGTTGTGTAAATTAGTTCAACCATTGTGGAAGACAGTATGGTGATTCCTCAGAGACCTAGTGGCAGAAATATCTAGCAATCCCGTTACTGGATATATACGCAAAGAAATATAAATCATTCTATTATAAAGATACATGCACATGTATGTTCATACAGCACTATTTACAATAGCAAAGAAATGTCTGTGAAGGACAGACTGAAATAAGAAAATATGGTACATATACAATATGGAATACTATGCAGCCATCAAAGGAACAAGATCATGTCCTTTGCAGGGACATGGATAAAGCTGGAAGCCATTATCTCAGCAAACTAACACAGGATTAGAAAACAAAATACCATGTGTTGCTTCTTATAAGTGGGAACCGAATGATGAGAACACATGGACGCATAGTTAGCAATACTCACTGGGGCTTGTTGGGGGTGAGAAAAGGGGTGCATCAGGAAGAATAGCTGATAGATGCTATGCTTAATACCTAGGTGATGGAATGATCTCTGCAGCAATCCAGTATAGTACATGTTTACCTATGTAACAAACCTGCAATCCTGCACATGTCCCTGAAATTAAGATAAAAGTTGGAAAAAAAAGCCTGTCTTCTCTAATGGAACCATTCTCCAATAGTATGTATCATTTATTCATTTACAACTTACTTGACCATTCAATTGATACTATATATATATATATATATATATATATAATAGAATGTATATTATATATAGATAATGTAATGTATATTATATATATAAAATGTAATGTATATTATATATAAAATGTAATGTATATTATATATATAATGTAATGCATATTTTATATATATATATATATATATATATATATAACTAATATAGGGGAGAATATATTGCACTTTGCATCTCTTCCTAATTCAAGAACAAAGATACTTTCTGTGAGTGGATTATGAAAGCAAACTGTCAACCACATGACTGCTTATATGATCTCTTGAGGCCAGGTCACTTGACTTTATATTCCTCACATTATAAAATGGTTCACCTAACCCATTTATAACCCCAGGAGCCTTGCCTGCTAGTAGGGATGTATTTCTTACAGGATCACACTCCTTGGCACTTTGTAGGCTGGTATATATTAGTAATAGGCCCTGTAAGTATCTCTGTCCAGTGGGCATTATAGGTCTTTCTGGTCAAGGTTCTTGGTGCACTTGGTGGTGGACATGCTGTTGATATTTATATTACCATATTGTCATCACAGTTTTTCCAGTTCCAGATGTCCTTGGTATTCAGTGCTGCACAGATATTCTTTGTTATTAATGGATGACAGTCCATAACTGATCCTGTGGGAAATTTGTTTCCCACAGAGTGAGAATAAGTCTTGTATGCAATATGCACAATTTTTAAATTTTAATTTTAGAACATTAATATGATTGTTAATCCTATGATTAAATACAATAATTATTAACTAGCAATTGTGTGCAGCATTCTCTTATTTGATTGTATGAATTAGATATGTCACACAACATGTGACCTTAATCCTTCAGTCAGTTATAACTGCTTACTCGTATATTTCTACAATTTACCAGATTTCAATCTGAATTTATAATATGAATCAGTCCTAATTCTCACACCCCTAAATTGTCAACTGAGTAAATTATTTACCAATAATACACTTATCAGTAACATAGTATAGCCTTAAGCTAAAGCATTACTTTGCCTAACTTCTTTTTAACTTTCAGCTTATTTTAGTCTAAACTGTTTACTTGGATCTTCCTCTTTTAATTCCCGGATTCGTCTGTGTTGATCCCAGTATTCTGATAACATATTCTAATCATTCCCCAACCATTCCCCTAAGTTGCCCCATATATAAAAGCTGAAATAAAAGAAAAAGAAAAGTAGTGTAATGAGGAAGGGGATAGAAGAGTCTTCATGTAGAAGATACCCAAGTGGAATTTTGAAAAATGAATATTAATGTGTCAAGATTACGAAAGTAAAAGACATTTGTGTGTAATTAGATATTTTAAATACTCAATGTGTAATTAATTAATTCACTCATTCCGTAAACATGCTTTGAAGTCCTGCTGTGTTTAGGTCTTATACTAGATGCTGGAGCTAAAGATTTAGAAAAGAGTGCCCTAGAATTTATAGGGAGATTCATAATGTTCAGCATTTGACAAGACAAAAATAATGTAAGTGTTATGCAGAGATTATATGCATGTGTTCTGGATGCTCATGTATGGTCACATTTCTCAGCCTGGGAAGAAAGGAGTTACTGAAGATTTTCTGTATGAAATAATTTTTAAATCAATTTATTGAGGTATAATTTACATATAATAAAATGGACACATTTACTCTACAGATTAATGACTTTTGACATTTAGTTGTGAATCCTCCACTCAATTAAGATATAGAATGTCTCAATATTCCGTGAAATTCTCCTGTCCCTTTGCAATCTTTCCTTTTGCATCTTTTCCTGCTAGTCCTTCTAGAATAAGTAATTTTTGAAATAAACTTTTAACAGACTTTCAAGTAGTAACATAAGAAGAATAAGAATTTGAATAGTTATGTTAGAAGAGCAAGAAGAAAAAGCATAGGCTTTTTCAGAAAAAGCAGGGCTCCTGTCAGACAGTATAAGAAAATGAGGCTAGAGAAGTCAGTAATTCGATGATGAAGAACACTGAAAGATAATCTGTAGTAATTGCATGGGATTAAAACAGGGTGGGTGATAATAATAGCAGTAAAGTTAATAATGATGATAATAAACAAAAGCCCTTGTCATATCACCTTCAACATGATTTTTTTCAAACATTAGCAATAAATTGATGATGAATTGAAAGCAGCATGGCTACTGTCCAATTTAAGAGATAATTAGGAGGTGGAATCTATATCTCAATAATAATACATTATTGAGGGAAGGACTTAGTAAAGAGAGTACTGAGGATCATTTTTAACTTGGCTGAGGAGATGATGCGATTACCCAAGATGAAGACAACTGAAAGAGGAACAGGATTAGAGATGACAAGTTCAGTGTTAGCCATGCTGAACTGAAGTGCGAATGTGACTTCTAAGTGTTAAAGTATGGTAGGAATTTGGAAACATAGCTCTAAATTTTGGAAAAAAATTTCTGGACCATTAAAAAAGATGTGAAATCATTAGTATACACATTTTAGTTAAAGCCAGAGAGAATGTAAATAATTAACACAAAAAAAGCCAAGGATAGAAGAGCAAAACTTTTATCTTTAAGGAATGCTGGGGAAAAACAAACCAAAGATAATATTAAGCCTAAAACTGACCAAAAAAAATCCAAATAATAGAAAATAGTGTCTTGAAAATCAAGGGCTGGTTGGGTTCCAAGATGCTGTTTCTTCATGACATCATGAAAGTGAAAAGAGAGGTCCTAGAGAAGGGAAAGAAGAACAGTAATTAAATACGTACATTGCACTTTGAATCCAGGCGGTCACTGGAAAAGTGTGTGAAAGTAGTTTCTTTATAATGGGGAAGAAGGTGGACTGCAGTGCGTGGAGATTTGAATAAGAAAAAGGGACTGTAGACAATGCATGCAGAAAGTTCAAGATGTTCAACTATGAGGAACGGAAACAGATGGAAATACGTTATAGGAAATCATAAAACTGTGGGAGTTGTTTTTTCACTTGATCCAATTCCAAAGGAAATAGTCACAAAAAAGAAAGAAAAACAAAAAAGAAAAGAAAGAGGAAAAGAGGAATTAATCATGAAGAAGAGATATTTAATGCCATCAAATATCTGAGGATATAGGAGCGGATGATGTTTGAGCACAGGTAGAGGAAGAATCTAATGAGGGTCCTGTAACATGGCCATTTGTTAGACTGACAGCATAGACTGGACAGCAGGCACTTTTTGCTGAGGCGGTTTCCCCAGACTTATGTTTGTGGAATTTCAGAGTGTGAATATTCTGTTGTGGGTGGGGTGGAGGGCTGCAAGAAAAACTGTACTCTGGGGCTCACTTAAGGCATGTGCTGCGGGTAGCACTTGTGAATGAGGTGCAGATTTAGAGGCAGCAGTTGTGAGAGCATTGCAGAGAGCCCAGCAAAAAGTTTTTGGAGGGAAGAAACTTGTTTGTAATGATTGCTTTCTGTTGTGAATTTTACTCTATAAGATATCATTTCCAAAATCAGAAACCTAGATGGCCTGTAATTCTTATTAATCACTGCTCAAGAGCTGTTCCTGTTTCCTCCTATTAAGAATGTTTTCTTGTGCTATTCTGTTGCTTAGACTATTTTCTTTGGTTCTTCCTATTGCATTCTCATTGAGTTTCCTTATCTTTTTTCACATTTGTTTCCTTGTGATAGTGCAGGCCTGAGTCTTCCAGGTTCCTTCAATAGCTAGCTACATTACACTAATTTCACTGAAACCCTTTTCCCCGCCTTTCTTTTTCCAGTGGGGATGGGCATATTAGTATGGGAAATAGGGGAACTGAAGAGAGAGAAAAGGGGTGTGAGTGGAAATAGTGAGTGGGAGTTATATCTCTAGGCCTTTATCGCCTATCACTTTCTTTCCTGAAGTTTCGCTGTTAACATTTCTGATAACATTAGTAAGAATGTAATAGACCTATTTTTCCTACTTCTTAATATACGCTTCAGTACATTAATGTTTCAAATCATACTATAAGTTCAAGAAGTTAAATGGGAAGAAACAATTCCCTAGTTAACCTTGAGAATATATGAGAATTTAATTTCAAGGCCATACAAAAATATTCTTTGTGTGAAATAGTCAGGAGTTATTTTTTGACATGTAAAATAAAATATGTTTTACAGCCATGACAACAGACACATTTTATAATAGCATACATATTACAAATAAGAAAGTGGAGTATAAAAATATTGTGTGAGAGAGGTCAATGCCAATAAGAAATTATGAAGTTTTAAGGAAGAAAAAGACTGGTGTAAATAGATTGAACGAGTTGCTCTGTTTAAGAAAAGCAGATACATATGTTGGTTAGAAAATATATGGGTAAAGTTAGAGAAAAAAGAAAAACTTAGGATAGGTCATTACATTTAGCTATTTAAAAAATTTGAAAGTATAGCAATATACTGAAGACTGCAAATAGTTATCTTTAAGTATCATCAGTGATGATTCAAAGAAAATCATAAAAAGGACCATGGAGTAAACATGATGACTTTTTAAATTTGGTAAAGGACTTTTCATTTTATATCTCTCCAGAGAATGAAAATACAGACAAAAAGATGTTCAACATCATGAATCATAAGGAAAATGCATATCAAAACTACATTGAGACACCACCTCAAACCTGTTATGATGGCTACTGTTCTAAAAAACAAAACAAATGATGGGGAGCATGGGAGAAATTTGAACCCCTTTTTAGTGTTAGTGGGAATGTAAAATGGTGGGGCCACTGTGGAAAACAAACGGTGTGCCTCAAAAAATAAAAAATTGAATTCCTACATGATTCAGCAATTCCATTTCTGGGTATATACTCAAAAGAATTGAAATCAGGGACTCTATTAGGTATCTGTACACCTATGTGCGTAGCAGCATTATTCATAACAGTCAAAAGGTGGAAGCAACTCAAGTGTGGATTGCAATTGGCATGAATGAACAAGCAAAATGAGATATAAACACAAGGAAGTATTATTCAGCCTTCCAAAGGAAAGAATTTTGACAACATGGTATTACACAGGTGAACTTCAAGAACATGAAGCTAAGTGAAATAAATCAGACACTATAGGAAAAATATTGTTTGATTTCACTTAGAGAATCTACTTAGAATATTCAGAGTCATAGGGACCAAAAGTAGACTACTGGGGGAGGAGGAAATAGGGAGTTATGTTTCATGGATATGGAGATTCAGTTTTGAAAGAGGTAAAAGGTTCTGGAGATGGCTGGTGGTGATATTATGCTATGTATATTTTTACCACACTTTAAAAAAATATATTTTATTTTAAAAGGCCAGAGAGTGAATAAAGTCGTCACTGCCTGGTCTTATGTTTAAGTCTTTAATGCATCTGGAGTTAATTTTAGTGTAAGGTGTCAGGAAGGGGTCCAGTTTCTGCTTTCTGCACATGGCTAGCCAGTTTTCCCAACACCATTTATTAAACAGGGAATCCTTTCCCCATTGC
>CM052653.1:50686560-50704733 GCA_028533165.1 Leontopithecus rosalia | reverse complement strand
AACATCGTATATACTCACTCATAGGCGTGTGATGAACAATGAGAACACATGGACACAGGGAAGGGAGTACCACACACTGAGGTCTATTGGGGGAAATAGGGGAGGGACAGCGGGTGGGGGGGAGCAGGGGAAGGATGGCATGGGGAGAAATGCCAAATATGGGTGAAGGGGCAGAAGGCAGCAAAACACACTGCCACGTGTGTACCTATGCAACTATCTTGCATGTTCTGCACATGTACCCCAAAACCTAAAATGCAATAAAAAAATAAAAATAAAATAAAGTCGTCACTGCTTTATCCTTCTTCATGAGTTTTCTTCTCCATTCAATTCACTAAAAGAACCAACTTCAAACCTTACAATTTTCTAGGAAGTTCTTCCTGTGCAGTTTGCCCTCCTGGATGTCTCCCGAGGGACTAGTGTCATGGAACAGAATTCCACCCAGGTAACATGGAACCCAGCCAATAACAAATGCCAAACAGGCATTTGTATGCTGTCTTTGAGAAGAAAGGAGCTGTTTGGGCCTGAGAGTTAAAGGAACAAGAAGGTGTGGGTAGGGGCTGAGGCCAGCCTGAGTGATGGAATTTGTTCTTGTCAGCTGCAGGAAATGCCCTGTCGACACCTGCACAGAGGCCCCAAGTGCAGACGTATATTTGCATGTGCCCGTGTGTGCTTTCATTTATTTATATGTTCATCCATTCATGTATTCAGTGAACACAATGAGCAGCTGCTGCATGCTGAGTACTGTTTTATATAATAGTAAACCAGCCTGGCAAGGACCATGTACTCGTGGAAAAGACATAATGAAAAAGCTCACAGGCAAACACATGGCTGCACAGTGAACCCACAACTGCACTCTGATGGAGTATATCAGGCAAGTCTCATTTCTTCGGTAGCCAGTGAGAGATGCGTGCAGATAAAGCTAAGAGACAGCCAGGAACAAGATGTAGGACAAGGCTGGAGATATCATTTGGGCTCAGAATACAGAGGCCCTTGCCCACTATGTAAAGATCTTAACCAGAGCAGCAAGAAGCCACAAAGGATTCAAGGCAGTGAGAGGCATGGTGAGATTCATGTTTTGGAAAGTTCCATAGTAGGAAGTCAGGAGGCCTGGTGAGAGAGGAGCTGGCATGCACCAGCAAGTAGAAGCCTCTGGAGTTGTTTAGCAGGTAAAGTCCACAGCATTTGATGGTAGTTGGATTAGTGGGAGGGGAACTGGGAGGGGAAATTGAGAAATGAAGTCTGAACAAAATGATAAGATTTGGTATCCATCAGTCCAACTATTCCTACTTTCCCCTGTGTGATGTTGAGTAAACATTTTGTAGTTTCAATTGATGTGCTTTTAAAATGAGAAAAAGAGACACCCTTGGCCCCTATTTCTCTAAAATTTCTGCTACAATGATTGGGCGAGATCATGTGAGTACAGAGCTTTGGCATCAGGGTCAAGGTGTTGCAGGTGATTGATGAGAACGTGGATGTTGAGAGTGATGGAGAACATGATTCTGCTATTTAAGAGGGTGAGGAGTGTTGCATGTACTCCATGCAGGGCAGCATACTCATAACTCTATGCATATCATCCAATAGGCTTTTGCCCCATATTTGGATATACATATTTTTATCCCAAAGATAAT
The DNA here is from genome assembly GCA_028533165.1 of Leontopithecus rosalia. Lineage (NCBI taxonomy): Eukaryota > Metazoa > Chordata > Mammalia > Primates > Cebidae > Leontopithecus > Leontopithecus rosalia. Next base: position 50,703,105 of record CM052653.1, on the reverse strand, counting down.
GAGGAAACAGATCCAGAGACACTTGTGCAAGTTTACCCAGAGGACGAGGGTCAGAAGGCAGGTCCACACCACCAGGCATTTAAGAAAGCAGTGGTAATTTGAGATTTTATCAGTCTCAAGTGGCTTTGGGGCCAGGATGTGTATTCATTCATTCATCAGTCAATTCAAAAAATATATATGGAGTGCCTAATATTTGATAGCCACTGCCTAATATCAGGAGATGAACAGTGAAAAAAACACATATCTTCAGATGACTTTTTTATTGTGGTTTAAAAAAACCACATAGCATGAATTCTACTCTCTGAACAAATTTTTCGTGTACAGTATATACAGTATTGTTAATTGTTTGCACATTGTGGCACAACACACCTCTAGAGTTTTTTCATTTTGCCTGGCTGAAAGTCTGTACACATTGTACAACAACTCCACATTTCTCTCCTCCCAGGCTGTGGCAATCACCATTCTAATTTTTTTCTGTGAGTTTGACCGCGTTAGATATTCCATGTAAGTGTAATCATGCATCATGTCTCCTTACGTGCCTGGCTTGTTTCACTTAGTGTAGTGTCCTAACGTTTCATTCATATTGTAGCATATGACAAAATTTCCTTCCTTCGTAAAACTGAATAATATTCTATTGTCTATAGTACCATATTTTCTTTACCCACTCATTTCTTGGTGGACAATTAAGTTGAGTCCACATCTTAGCTACTGTGACTTAATATTGCAATGAACATGGGTGCACAACTAACTCTTTGAGATCCTGATTCCAATTCACTTAGATAAACACCTTGAAGTGAGATTGCTCAATCATATGGTAGTTCTATTTTTAAAGTTTTACGGAATCTATGTATTGTTTTTCATAGCAGATGCACCATTTACTTTCTTACCAACAGTGCAGAAAGGTTCCAATTTCTCCACATCCTCAGGAACACTTATTTTATTTTCTTTTAAAAATATTTTAACTTAGATTAAGAGATTATATGTGAGTGTTTGTTACATAGTTATGTACTGGTGGAGATTGTGCTTCTCATTACCCATTACTAAAATAGTGAATATTGTACCCAAGAGGCAAGTTTTCAGTTTTTCCTGTCCTCCCACCCTCCCCTGTTTTGGAGTTCCCATTGCCTATCACTTCAATCTTTATGGCCATGTGCACCCATTGTTAAGCCCTGATTTATAAATGATTACAGGTAGTATTTGATTTTCTGTTTCTGAGTCAGTTTACTTAAGGTAATGGCCTCCATCTCCATCCATTTTGCTGTGAAGAACATTCATTCTTTCTTATGGCTGTGTAGTATTCCATGGCGTGTGTGTGTGTATGTGTGTGTGTGTGTGTGTGTGTGTGTGTATGAGTATGTGCAAGCGTATATGTGGTATTGAATATCTATAAATACTCAGTGTTGGAATTGCTGTGTTGAATGGTTTTATTGTCTGTTCTTTGAGAAACCTCCATATTATTTTTCATAAAAGTTGAACTAATTTGCATTCCCACCAATAGTGTATGAGCATTTCCTTTTCTCTGCATCCTTGTCAATATCTGTTTGTTTGTTTTTTTACTTTTAATTCTAGTCATTCTGACTGTTGTGAGATAACATCTTATTGTGGTTTTAACATATTTCTCTGATGTTTTATGATGTTGAGCAATTTTTATGTTTGTTGTTTATTTACTGTTTCTTCTTTTGATAAATATCTGTTCATGTATTTGCTCAGTTTTTAATGGGGTTGTTTGTATCTTATTGAGATTTTGAATTCCTTATAGATTTGGATATTAGTCCTTTGTGAGTTGCATAATTTGCAAATATTTCTCCCATTCTGTAGGTTGTCTGTTTGCTCTGTTGATTATTTTCTTTTGTTGCACAGAGGCTTTTAGTTTAATTAAATCTCATTTGATTATTTTTATTTTTGTTACATTTGATTTTGGAGTATTCATCATAAACTCTTTGCCTCAACCAATTTCAACAGGAGGTTTATCTAGCTTTCTTCTAGAATTTGTGTAGCTTCAGGCCTTACTTTTAAGTCTTTCATCCATTTTGACTTAATATTTGTCTAAAGTGAAAGAAGAGTCCAGTTTCATTCTTCTGCATATGGCTAGCCAATTTTCCCAAGAACATTTTTTTAATAGGATGTCCTTTTCAGATTCATTGTTTTGTCAACTTTATTGATGATCAGTTGGTTGTGGGTATGTGGCTTTTTTCTGGGTTCTTTATTCTGTTCCACTGATCTATGTGTCTCTTTTTGTACCAGTACCACATTGTTTTAGTTACTGAAGCCTTGTGGTGTAATTTGAGGTTAGGCAATATGATGCCCCTGGATGTGTTCATCAGTGCTTTGTACTTTTCTTTGTAGAAATCTTTCACCTCTTTGCTTAAATGTATTTAGAAATATTTCATCTTTTTGTGACTACTGTAAATGGAATTGAGTTCTTGATTTGATTCTCTTTTCTTTTTTCACATAGCAGAGCTCCTTTAATTCTTTTTTAAAAAATTTATTTAATTTTTTAAAATTATACTTTAAGTTCTGGGGTACATGTGTAAAACATGCAGGTTTTTATAAAGGTATACATGTACCATGGTGGTTTACAGCACCCATCAACACGTCATCTATATTAGGTATTTCCCCTAATGGTATCCCTTCCCCCCACCACCCCTCGACAGGCCTCTGTGTGTGATGTTCCCCTCCCTGTATCTATGAGTTCTTGTTGTTCAACTCCCACCTATAAGTGAGAGAGAACATGTGGTGTTTGGTTTTCTATTCTTGTCTAATTTTGACTGATATTGGCTTATAGTCTGTCTTAACATGATATGAAGGTGGCTGGTCATGCTCATTTTTGTTTTCCATTTGCATAATGTATCTTTTTCTACCCCTTTACTTTGCCTGTAGTAGTTTTTAGCCAATAGTAACTACCTTACAGGCAGCAGTTGGTTGTGTCTTTTTTTCCTTTAAAATACAATTTGTCATTTTGTATCTTTTACGTAAAGCATTTAGGCCTTTATATTTAAGAGTAATATTGATATGTAAGGTTTTGTTCCTGTCATAGTGTGGCTATCTAGTTGCTTTGGAGTTTCAATCGTGTAATTGCTTTCTAACTCCTCTGAGCTTTGTAGTTATATATCCTTTTATGATGGTGAATATCATCCTTTTGTTTCCAGGTTACAAATCTTTTGAGGATTTTTGTATGACTAGTCTAATGGTAATAGATTTTCTTAGTAGTTGTTTGTCTGGGAAAGACTTTAGTTTTGCTTCATTTGTGAAGCTTTGTTTGGTAAGGTATAAAATCCTTGACTGGCATTTTTGATAGATAAAGAGACTAAACATAGGCTCCTAATCTCATATGCTTATAAGTTCTGCTGAAAAGTTTGCTGTTAGTCTGATGGGATTGCCACTGAAGGGATTCATCATTTCTCTCTTACCTATCTTAGGATTTTTTCCGTCATAATGACTTTGAATAGTCTGATGACTATATTCCTTCATGAGGTTCTTCTTGAAATGTATCTTCTAAGAGGTCTCTAAACTTCTTATATCTGGTTGACTAAATCTTCCCTAAGACCAGGGAATTTTTCTGAAATATTCCATTAAATGTATTTCTCATGCTTTTTACTTTTTTGTCTTCTCCCTCTGCAATACCTGCAACTTATAGGTTTGGATGCTTTACATAATCTCATATTTCTCAAAGGGTATTTTCATTTTTATAATGTTTTTATTGATTTTTTGCCTAATTAATTTGAAAATCTGTCTAATAGCTCTAAAGTTCTCTTTTCCATTGATCTAGCCAGTTGTCAGAAAGTGTCAGTTGTATTTTCTCATTCCTGCAACAAATTTTTATTTCCTGAAGTTATATATTTTAAATGATATCTATCTCTTCTTTTATATCCTAAATTCCTTTTCTCATTTATTTGTGTTGGCTTCAACTTTCACTTGGATCTCATTGTACTTCTTTAAAATCAATATTTTGAATTCTTTATCTGGTATGTCAAATATTTCATTTTGGTTAGAATTCCTTTCTGGAGAGTTAGTTTGACCCCTTGGAAATGTGACCCTCTGGTTTTTCGTATTTTCAAAGTTGTTTCTCTAGTTCCTTCTCATATGAGTAAGGTACATCTCCTTATGTGTTGAATTTGCTTTCATTTAGATGGGAATTTTCCCTCTCTTAGGGAGACATCTATAATGTATGTTGCATAGGGTCTTTTGGCTTTGGTTCTGGGTACTTTCAGCAGCAAAGAGTCTCTGTAAGTGGTGTATGGCAATACAGTGTTATAAAGATTTGCCTTCATGTTTTCTTCTAGGAGTTTATGGTTTCAGGTCGTATGTCTTTGATCCACTTAGACTTGATTTTTATATATGGCATAGGATACAATTCCTGTTTCCTTTTTGCATGTAAATATTCAACTTTACTAAATCTATTTATAGAAAAGACTATCCTTTCCCCATTGTGTATTCTTGGTATAGGGCATATGATATATGGGGCAGGAGGGCAGGCTCAGAGCCTCTAGTGGGGCTAGGGTGGCAGAAGTCTCAGGATGCTTATCTCATTCACTAGTACTGTGCCCTTATGTCAGCAGATTTTCTACTGTGTTGTGCCACTCAACCTCTAGGCCTGCAGGTGGTACTTATAAGTAAGATTTGGCAGCAGCTGGTGCAGATTGGTACATATATAAATCTACTTGCTGGGAGAAACTCCCTATTGCCTTATGAAAAGGGCTGATTTTTTTCTCAGATGAACCCTGCTTTCCCACCTTCTGCTCTTGGGATATAAAGTTTCCTTTGCTCTTCTGGTAAATTCCCATTTTCTTTCTTGAATTAAAGCACACCAGCTTAATCTTTATATGCTATTTTGCAATTTCCAAGTGGCTGAAGCTTGTTAAAAAGCCTCTAATTATCATCTTGGTAAAAACAAATGATCAAACAAACAAACAAAAAAAACCCCACATTTGTTATTTTCTGTTTTTTTCCTCACTATAGTTTTCAATTTCATTTCCTTGTTGATTAGTGATATTGAGAATCTTTTCATATACATGTTGCCATTTGTATGTCTTCCTTGAAGAAACGTCTATTCATATACTTTGCTTGTTTTAAATTTTCAATTGAGTTGTGTGGTTTTCTTATATATTTTGGATATTAACCACTTACATGGCTTAGAAATACTTCTCTCATTCTCTAGGTTGCCTTTTCCCTTTGTTGATTGTTTCCTTTGCTGCATAAAACTTTTAGATTGACATATTCCAAATTGTCTAATTTGGAATTAGACAATTTGACATATTCCAAATTGTCTAATTGGGGTTTGTTGCTTGTGGTTTGATGTTACATCCAACTATTTTATGTAAACATAGAGTTATAAAAAATTTCCTTCCTGTTTTCTTCTAGGATTTTTATGGTTTCAGGTCTTATGTCTTTGATCCACTTAGACTTGATTTTTGTGTATGGCATAGGATAAAATTCCTGCTTCATTTTTGCATGTAAATATTCAATTTTACCAAATCTATTTATAGAAAAGACTATCCTTTTCTCATTGTGTATCCTTGGTATCTTTGTTGGAGATGATTGACCATACATGTGTAGGTTTATTTCTGGGCTCTCCATTCTACTTGATTAGATTACATGTTTGTCTTGATGCCAGTACTATACTCTTGATTACTACATTTCTGTCATATGTATTGAATTTCAGAAGTGTGGGGCCTCAAAGATTGTTCTTTCTCAAGACTGTTTTGGCTCTATGAGACCTTTTATGTTTCCATATTAAATTCATTATTGTTTTTTCCTGTTTCTGAAAAAGGAGTCTTTGAGATTTTGATAGGGATTGCATTGAGATCGTACATTGCTTTATGTATAAGAATAGTTTAGCAATGTTAATTCTTTCAAATAACAAATACATTATCTCTTTCCATTTACTAATGTCTTCTTTAATAATTAAATAATGTTTTGTAATTTTCAATATGCAATCCTTTCACATCCCTGGATAAGTTTACTCTTAACATTTCCAAGTGGTTGAAGCTTGCTAAAAGCCTCTAATCTATCATCTTGTTAAAACAAATGAACAAACAAACATAAAACAACAAAAAACCCACATTTGTCATGTTCTGTTTTTTTAAATGCTCATCTTTTTAGATGCTAATGTAAATAGGACTACACTGGGGTCAACTGGGGGGAATAGGGGAGGGACAGCGCGGAGGGGGGGAGCGGGGGAGGGATAGCCTGGGGAGAAATGCCAAATGTGGGAGAAGGGGAAGAAGGCAGCAAAACACACTGCCATGTGTGTACCTATACAACTATCTTGCATGTTCTGCACATGTACCCCAAAACCTAAAATGCAATAAAAATAAAAAAATAAAATAAATTTCCCTTTTAGTTTTTTTTTTGTTGTTGTTACAAGAAATACAACTGACATTTGTATGTTGATTTTGTATCTTAAAAGTTTTCTGAATTTGTTTATTATTTCTAACAGGAGTTTTAAAAGTCTTTAGAATTTTCTACATACGAGATCATGTCATATGAAAACAAGAACTTGTTCTTTCCAACTTTTATTTTAGGTTTGAGGGTACATATGCAGTTTTGTTATATGGGTAAGTTGCATGTTACAGGGGTTGGTGTACATATTATTGTGCCACCCAGGTAATAAGCATAGTTCCGATAATTATTTTTATCCTTACCCTCCTCCCATCCTCTACCTTCAAATAGTCTCCAGTGTATATTATTCCCTTCTTTGTGTCCAGGTGTACCCAATGTTTAGCTCCCACTTATAAGCCAGAACATCCTGCATTTAATTATCTGTTCCTATATTAATTTGCTTACAAAAATGGCCTCCAGCTGCATCCATGTTGCTACCAGCAAAAGGCATGATGGCATTCTTTTTTCGATGCATAGTGTTCCATGGTGTATACGTACCACATTTTCTTTATCAAATTGCTGTTTGGCATCTAGGTTGAGTGTATGTATTAGTTATTGAGAACAATGCTGCAATGAGAATACACGTGCATGTGTCTTTATGGTAAAACAATTTATTTACCGTTGGGTATGTATCCAATAATGCATTTCTTGGGTCAGATGATAGTTCTGTATTAAGTTCTTTGAGAAGTCTTTGAAATGCTTTTCATGATGGCTGAAATAATTTAGACTCTACCAACCAGTATATAACCATTCCCTTTTCTCTTCAACCTTGCCAGCATATATTAGTTTTTGACTTTGTTATAGTAGCCATTCTGATTGAGGTGAGATGCTATCTCATTGTGGTTTTGATTTGCATTTCTCTAATGGTTAGTGATGCTGAACATTCATAATGCTTTTTAGCCACATGTGTCTTCCCTTGAAAGTTGTCTGTTCATGTCCTTTTTTCATGACTTAATGGGCTGGGTTTTTTGCTTGTAAAATTGTTTAAATTCCTTGTAGATTCTGGATATTAGACCTTTGTCTGATGCATAGTTAGAAAATACTTTCTCTCATTCTGTAAGTTGTCTGTTTACTCTGTTGATAGTTTGTTTTGACATGCCAAAGCTCTTTAGTTTATTTAGGCAATATTTGTCCATTTTCTTTCTTGTTTCAATTATGTTTGGTATCTTCATCATAAAAGTTTTGGTAGGTTCTAGGTCCATAATGGTATTTCTTAGGTTATTGATGTGGTTATGCTCTGTGTCCCCACCCAAATCTCATCTTGAATTATAATCCCCATAATCCCTACATGAAGCGGGTATTACCCGGTGGGAGGTGATTGGATTATGGAGGTAGTTTTCCCCATGCTGTTCTCAAGATAGTGAGTGAGTTCTCACAAGAGCTAATGGTTTCATAATTGTTTGAGAATTCCTCCTACACGTACACTGTCTGTTTTTCTCACCCACCACCACATTAGATGTGCCTCTTCCCCTTCCACCATGATTGTACATTTCCTGAGGCCTTCCCACCCAGGTGGAATAAATCAAACCTCCTTCCTTTATAAATTACACCATCATGGGTATTTCTTTATTCCAATGTAAGAGCAGACTAATCCAGGTAGCTTCCAGGGTTTTTATAGTTTTAGGCTTTAAGTATTTAATCTATCTTGAGTTAATCATTGTATATGGTATAAGGAAGGGGTCCAGTTTCAATCTTTAGCATATGACTAGACAGTTATCCCAGCACCATTTATTAGTTAGAGATTACTTTCTCCATTGCTTATTTTTGTCAACTTTGTCAAAAACCAGACAGGTGTAGGTGTGAAGCATTATTTTTAGGTTCTGTACTGTGTTCCATAGGTCTATGTGTTTTTTCTTGTACTAGTACCATGCTGCTTTGGTTTCTTTTTATTATTATTATTGTACTTTAGGTTCTGGGGTACATGTGCAGATCACGGGGAATTGTTGCATAGGTACTCATAGGTACTTAAATGGCAAGGTAGTTTGCGGCCTCCATCCCCCTTCACCTATATCTGGCACTTCTCCCCATGTTTTCCCTCCCCTACCTTGCCACCCACCGCTGTGCCTCTCCTATTCCCCACAACAGACACCAGTGTGTGATGCTCCCCTCCCTGTGCCCATGTGTTCTTGTTGTTTAACACCAACCTATAAGTGAGAACATGTGGTGTTTGATTTTTCTGTTCTTGAGTCAGTGTGCTGAGAATGACAGTTTCCAGATTCATCCATGTCCCTCCAAAGGACACAAACTCATCATTTTTTCCCATTCTGTTGCTTGCCAGTTCACTCTAATGATTGTTTCTTTTGCTGTACAGAAGCTCTGGAGTTTAATTAGGTCCCATTTGTTTATTTTGGCTTTCCTTACCAATGCTTTTGGTGTTTTATTCATGAAATCCTTGCCTCTGCCTGTGTCTTGAATGGTTTTGCCCAGGTTTTCTTCTAGGGTTTTTATCGTGTTAGGTCTTAATTTAAGTCTTTAATCCATCTGGAGTTAATTTTAGTGTAAGGTGTCAGGAAGGGGTCCAGTTTCTGCTTTCTGCACATGACTAGCCAGTTATCCCAACACCATTTACTAAACAGGGAATCCTTTCCCTATTTCTTGTTTTTGTCAGATTTGTCAAAGATCAGATGGTTGTAGATGTGTGGCATTGACTCTGTTCTGTTCCATTTGTGTATATCTCTGTTTTGGTACCAGTTAATGCTGTTTTGATTATTGTACCTTTGTAGTATAGTTTGAAGTCAGGTAGCATGATGCCTCCAGCTTTGTTCTTTTTGCTTAGGATTTCTTGCCTATGCGTGCTCTCTTTTTGTTTCTTATAAAGTTTAAGGTGTTTTTTTTTTCTAGTTCTGTGAAGAGGTCATTGGTAGCTTGATGAGGATAGCATTGACTATGAATTACTTTGGGCAGTATGGCCATTTTCACGATATTGATTCTGCCTAACCATGAGCATGGAATGTTTTTTCACCTGTTTGTGTCCTCTCTTATTTTCTTGAGCAATGGTTTGTAGTACTCCTTGAAGAGCCCTTTACATCCTTTGTTAGTTGCATTCCTAAGTATTTTATTCTCTTTGTAGCAATTATGAATGGGAGTTCACTCTTGATTTGGCTCTCTGTTAGTCTGTTATTGGTGTATAGGAATGCTTGTGATTTCTGCACACTGATTTTGCATTCTGAGACTTTGCTGAAGTAGCTTATCAGTTTAAGGAGATTTTGGGCAGAGATGATAGGGTTTTCTAAATATACAATCATGTTGTCTGCAAATAGAGACACTTTGACTTCCTCCTTTCCTAATTGAATATACTTTATTTCTTTTCTTGAACTTCCAATTGAATAGGAGTGGCGAGAGAGGGCATGATTTGTCTAGTGCCAGATTTCAAAGGGAATGCTTCCAGTTTTTGCCCATTCAGTATGATATTGGCTGTGGGTTTTTTATAAATAGCTTTTATTATTTTGAGATACATTTCATCGATACCTAGTTTATTGAAAGTTTTTATCATAAAGGGCTTTTGAATTTTGTCGAAGTCCTTCTCTGCATCTATTGAGATAATCACGTGGTTTTTGTCTTTGGTTCTGTTTATGTGGTGGATTATGTTTATTGATCTGTGTATGTTGAACCAGGCTTGCATCTCACAGATGAAGCCAATTTTATAGTGATGGATAAGCTTTTTGATGTGCTGTTGCAATCGGTTTGCCCGTATTTTATTGAAGATTTTTGCATCTGTTTTCATCATGATGCAAAAATCATCATGGCCTGGGGTTTTCTTTTTTTGTTGAGTCTCTGCTGGATGTTGATATCAGGATGATGTTTGTCTCAAAAAATGATTTGGGAAGGATTCCCTCTTTTTGTATTGCTTGGAATAGTTTCAGAAGGATTGGTAGTAGCTCCTCTATGTATGTCTGGTAGAATTTGGCTGTGAATCCATCTGGTCCTGGACATTTTTTGGTTGGTAGGCTATTAATTGGTGTTTCAACTTCAGCCCTTGTTATTGGTCTATTCAGAGTTTCAACCTCTTAGTGGTTTAGTCTTTGGAGGGTGCAAGTGCCCAGGAATTTATCCATTTCTTCCTCGTTTATTGGTTTATGTGCATAGAGTTGTTTGTAGTAATCTCTGATGATAGTTTGTATTTCTGTGGACTTGGTGATGATATCCCCTTTATTATTTTTTATTGCATCTATTTGATTCTTCTCTCTTTTCTTTTTTATTAATCTGGCTAGCAGTCTGTCTATTTTGTTGATCTTTAAAAAAAAACCAGCTCCTGGTCTTATTGATTTTTTGAAGGGTTTTTGTGTCTCTGCCTCCTTCAGTTCTGCTCTGATCTTAGTTATTTCTGGCCTTCTGCTAGTTTTGAGTTTTTTTGATCTTCCTACTCTAGCTCTTTCAATTTTGATAATAGAGTTTCTATTTTAGATCTTTCCTCATTTCTCATGTGGGCATTTCTGCCACCTTTCCTCATATCTCATGTGTAAATTTCCCTCTAGACACTGCCTTAAATGTTTCCTAGAGATTCTGGTATGTTGTGTCTTCATTCTCATTGGTTTTGAAGAACATCTTTATTCTGCCTTCATTTCATCGTTTATCCAGTCAACATTCAGGAGCCAGTTGCTCAGTTTCCATGAAGTTGTGTGGTTCTGAGTTAGTTTCTTAATTCTGAGTTCTAATTTGATTGTACTGTGGTCTAGAGACTGTTATTATTTCCATTCTTTTGCATTTGCTGAGGAGTGATGTACTTCCAATTATGTGGTCAATTTTAGATTAGGTGCCATGCAGTGCTGAGAAGAGTGTATATTCTGTGGATTTGGGGTGAAGGATTTTGTAGATGTCTATTAGGTCTGCTTGGTCCAGATCTGATTTCAAGTCCTGGATATCCTTGTTAATTTTCTGTCTCATTGATCTCTAATATTGACAGTGGAGTGTTAAAGTTTCCCACTACTATTGTGTGGGAGTCTAAGTCTCTTTGTAGGTAGTAAAGAACTTGCTTTATGTACCTGGGTGCTCCTGTATTGGGTGCATATATATTTAGGATCATTAGTTCTTCTTGATGAATTGATCCTTTTACCATTATGTAATGCCCTTCTTCATCTCTTCTGATCTTTGTTGATTTAAAGTTTATTTTTTCAGAGACTAGGATTGCAACTCCTGCTTTTTATTTATTTATTTTTTTGCTCTCCATTTGCTTGATAAATCTTTCTCCGTACCTTTATTTTGAGCCTATGTATGTCCTTGCACATGAGATGGGTTTCCTGAATACAGCACATTGATGGGTCTTGACTTTTTATCCAATTTCCAGCCTGTGTCATTTGGCCTATTTACATTTAAGATTAATATTGTTATGTGTGAATTTGATCCTGCCATTTTGATGCTAGCTGGTTTTTTCCTGTTAGTTGATGCAATTTCTTTTTTTTTTCTTTTTGGGAAAAAAGAAAAGAAAAGAAAAATTGTACGGGCAAATCTAAACAGATGTGTCACTATGAGTAACAAATTCAGAAAGGATAAACTCTACATTGTTAGCAGTGGTTACCGGTGGGGTGGGGCTGGAGGAGTAGTGATCAAAGGGAAGGACTTTACATATACAGCATATATATTTTTTCTTTTTTTTTTTGAAAGAAAAAAACGAGTGAAGGAGTGAAAGAAAGAGGAAGAAAAAGAGGGAGAGAGAATGGGAATATTGCTTTATTCTGAAAATGGGTATTAATAATGGCCTATTGATACTTTGTGTATTTAATGTGGAGAATGTACATTTTGTGTATTTAAAATGCAGTTTCTTTAATGTCAATGGTCTTTACTATTTGGTATGTTTTTGCAGTGGCTGGTACTGGTTGTTTCTTTCCATGTTTAATGGTTCTTTCCATGTTTAGTGATTCTTGTAAGTCAGGCCTGGTGGTGACAAAATCACTCAGCATTTGCTTGTCCATAGAGGATTTTATTTCTCCTTCACTCATGAAGCTGAGTTTGGCTGGATATGAAATTCTAGGTTGAAGGTTCTTTTCTTTAAGGATGCTGAATATTGGCCCCCACTCTCTTCTGGCTTGTAGGGTTTCTGCCAAGAGATCCACTGTGGGTTTGATGGGCTTCCCTTTGTTGGTAACCTGACCTTTCTCTCTGTCTACCCTTAGCATTTTTTCCTTCATTTCAACCCTGGTGAATCTGATGATTATGTGCCTTGGGGTTGCTCTTCCTGAGGAATATTTTGTGCTGTTCTCTGTATTTCCTGGACTGGGTTATTGGCCTGCCTTGCTAGGCTGGGGATGTTCGCCTGTATAATATCCTGCAGAGTGTTTTCCAGCTTGGATTCATTCTCTCTGTCACATTCAGGTACACCTATCAAATGTAGATTAGGTCTTTTCACATAATCCCACATTTCTTGGAGGCTTTATTTATCTCTTTCCCCTTTTTTTCTCTAATATTGCCTTCTTGTTTTATTTCATTGAGTTGATCTTCAATCTCTGATATCCTTTCTTCAGTTTGGTTGATTTGGCTATTGAAACTTGTGCATGCTTCATGAAGTTCTCATATGTTTTTAAGCTCCATTAAGTCACTTATGTTCTTCTCTAGGCTAGTTAATCTAGTTAGCATTTCGTCTAACCTTTTTTTCCAGGTTCTTAGTTTCTTTGCATTGGGTTAGAATATGTTCTTTTAACTCAGAGAAGTTTGTTATTACCCACCTTCTGAAGCTTGCTTCTGTCAGTTCATCAGACTCAATCTCTATCCAGCTTTGTTCCCTTGCTGGTGAGGAGTTGTGATCTCTTGGGGGTGGAGAGGCATTCTGGTTTTTGGTGTTTTCATTCTTTTTGCACTGGTTTCTTCCCATATTCGGGGATTTATCTATCTACGGTCTTTGTAGTTGGTGACTTTTGGAGGGGGTCTCTGACTGGACATCCTTTCTGTTAATGTTGAAGCTATTTCTTTCTGTTTTTTAGTTTTCCTTTTAACAGTCAGGCCCCTTTGCTGCAGGACTTCTGGAGGTCTACTCCAGACCCTGGTTACCTGGGAATCACTGGCAGGGGCTGCAGAACAGCAAGGGTTGCTTCCAGTTTCTTTTTCTGTTATCTTTGTCCCAGAGGGTACCTGTCAGATGTCAGTCAGAGCTCTCCTTTATGAGGTGCTTCTTTGGATATATGGGGTTCAGGGGAGCTGCTTGAGGAGACAGTCTGTCTCTTATCAGAGTTCAGGTGCTGTTGTTCCATTTAGAGCTACTGGGCAGGTACATTTAAGTCTGCTGCAGTGGAACTCATAACTGCCTCTTTCCCCAGGTGCTCTGTTCTGGGAATGTGGGGCTTTATTTATAAGTTCCTGACATACTGCTGCCTTTTCTCAGTGATGTCCTGCCCATCAGGGAAGTGGTCTAGTCACAGTTTGCCAATAGCAGTGTTGCTGAGCTGCTGTGTGCCCTGCTCAGCTGCTGTGTACATTTCCTTGCAGCTTTGTTTACAGAGGTATAGTTAGAACTGCCTCAGTAGTGGCAGTCTTCCTCAGAAATGGTGGTCTGCCTCGGTAATGGCAGACTGCCTCAGTAGTGGCTGACTACCTCGGTAGTGATGGACTGCCTTGGTAATGGCAGATGCCCTTCCCCCTGCAGATCTCCACTGTCCCACATCCAGCTGCGCTTGCTGTGAAACTCTGAAGTCAGAGTGTTTCTGATTGCTGGTGTTTGTGGGGGTGGGACCCGCCCAGCCAGATTACGTGGCTTTCTGCTTTTGGCTCCCTCTTTGTTAGCTAAATGGGTGGCTCTGTCTCCCAGGTGTTCTAGGTGCCAGTTGAAATGGCTGCCCAGATTTGTGTGAGTTTTTGTGCAGAAACCCATGGAGCAGTGTGAAACAGCCATGCTGGAAACTCATGGTGCCTTTTGGCCTGGGAATCTCCTGGTCTGTGGGCAGTAAAAACTGTGGAAGCAGTGCAGTATCTGAACCTGAGTCCTGGAGTGGATGGAAAAGCCCCCAATGACCTCTGTTGGGTTGGGAGGGGTGGTCCTCCAGGGATTGTACTTCCTAGGTGAGGCAATGCCCCACTCTGCCTTGGCTTGCCCTTCCTGGGCTTACACCCACTGCGCCTCCAGTCCCATTGAGATGCACCTGGTATCTCATTTGGAAATGCAGAGATAACTCACCCTCTGCACAGATCTCACTGGGAACTGCACTCCAGAGCTATTCCTATGTGGCCATCTTATTCTGCCTCCCTCCCTTCTTAGCAGTGCTTTTTTTGCATTCATTCCACTAAGATAATATGCTTTATCCATAGCCCTAGAGCTCACACCAAAACAAGAGAGCTTCTTCTCTGGAATTAGCTACAGTACCAACTTGCATAGGATGTATTTACTTTTGTGAGCCAGTTTTATTATACTGCTGTTTTGGTTTCTGTATCCTTTTATTATAGTTTGAAATCAAGTAATGTGATGCTTTAGCTTTGACCTTTTTGCTTAGAATTGCTTTGTCTTTTCAGGCTCTTTTGTGGTTCTATATGAGTTTTAGAATTCTGTGAAAAATGTCATCAATAGTTGGTAGGTATAGTGTGGAATTTTTACATTGTTTTAGGCTGCATGGCCATTTTAATGGTAGTGACTCTTCTTATCTATGAGCATAAAATGTGTTTGCATTTGTTTGTGTCATACCTAATTTCTTTCAGCAGTGTTTTGTAATTCTCATTATAGAGATTTTTCACTTTTCTGGTTAGCTATATTTCTGTTGCGTGTGTGTGTGTGCTGCTTAACTTGGATATAATTGGTGTATGGAAATGTAATATTTTGGTACAGGGGTTCAGGGTGCCCTCAGTTCCCCTGAGAGAACGCTTCTCCAGGATATTCATCTCCTACACTCTCAAGAATGAGAGAGGGGACAACAGCACAGTGCACAATAAATGCCAGACTCAAAAGTGTTTGTAGAAAGTGATTTATTTAAAGAGAGAGAGAAATAGGAGAAGGAGAGAAAGAAATAAACAGCTAATGCTCACACTGAGTAAGAGAATCCAGAATGATGGAATCAAGGAGAGGAAAGCAGCTTCCACAAGAGTGTTAGGGAATAGAGAGAGATGGAGTTTAGGAGGGGAAGACTGGCTTCCATGAGAAAGTGTGGAAGGGGACTCCAGAGGGAAACTCCAGGAGAGAGAAAGATTGCTTCCATGAAGGGAGTGTTTGTGGAAGGGGACCCAAATGTGGAGTCTGAAGGGGTGTGGAAGAAGGGGATGTTTAGTCTGGGAGGAACCCCCACCTTCTCCAGGACGCCAGGACAATGAAAGGAGTTCCTTAGAACTTCCGCTGGAGTGATTAACTCTTATTTTCTTCCCATGACCACAAAATTCAAACATGAACCATTAAATCTCCCAGATGGACAGAAATGGGAAGGGGGCATGGTGCTAGGAAGTTCTTGGCCTTAAAACTATGCCCTCTGTGGACCCCGAAAGAGAACACATTCCCTCAGAAATACTTCTAATTTTTGTACACTTGTATCCTGAACCTTTTCTGAATTTGTTTAAAAGATCTAGGAGCTTTGGGCAGAAACTGTGGAGTTTTCTACATATATCATCTGTGAAGAGAGATAGTTCAACTAGCTATCTTCCTATTTGGATACAATTTTACTTCTTTGTTTAGCCTGATTACGCTGGCTGAGACTTCCAGTACTGTGTGAAATAGGAGTGTTGAGAGTAAGCATTCTTATCTTGTTCCAGTCTCAAGGAAAATGCTTCCAGTTTTTGCCCATTCAGTATGATTTGGCCATGGGCTTGTCATAGATTCTTATTATTTTGAGGTCTATTCCTTTAATGTCTAGTTTGTTGAGAATTCTTTTTTTTAATTGCATTTTAGGTTTTGGGGTACATGTGCTGAACATGCAAGATAGTTGTATAGGTACACACATGGCAGTGTGTTTTGCTGCCTTCTTCCCCTTCTCCTACATTTGGCATTTCTCCCCAGGCTATCCCTCCCCCGCTCGCCCCCCACTGTCCCTCCCTTATTCCCCCCAGTTGACCCCAGTGTGTAGTACTCCCTTCCCTGTGTCCATGTGTTCTAATTTTTCATCACCCACCTATAAGCGAGAATATGCGGTATTTCATTTTGTTCTTGTGTCAGTTTGCTGAGAATGATGTTCTCCAGATTCATCCATGTCCCTACAAAGGACACAAACTCATCATTTTTGATTGCTGCATAATATTCCATGGTGTATATGTGCCACATTTTCC
>CM052653.1:50607759-50686060 GCA_028533165.1 Leontopithecus rosalia | reverse complement strand
TTGTAAGTCATTAAGAACTTGTCTTATGTATCTGGGTGCTCCTGTATTGGGTCCATATACGTTTAGGATCATTAGCTCTTCTTGTATCGATCCTCTTATCATTATGTAATGTCCCTCTTTGTCTCTTTTGATCTTTGTTGCTTTAAAGTCTATTTTATCAGCGATCAGAATTGTAGCTCCTGCTTTCTTTTTGCTCTCCATTTGCTTGGTAAATCTTCCTCCATCCCTTTATTTTGAGCCTTTGTGTATCCTTGCATGTGAGATGGGTTTCCTGGATACAGAACACTGATGGGTTTTGGCTTTTTATCCAATTTGCCAGTCTGTGTCTTTTGATTGGTGCATTTAGTCCATTTACATTTAGGGTTAATATTGTCATGCGTGAATTTGATACTGCCATTTTGATGCTAGCTGGCTGTTTTGCCTGTTAGTTGATGCAGATTCTTCATTTTGTTGATGCTCTTTAGCATTTGGTGTGTTTTTGTGATGGCTGGTACTGGTTGTTCCTTTCTATGTGTAGTGCCTCTTTCAGGAGCTCTTGTAAAGCAGGCCTGGTGGTGACAAAATCTCTGAGTCTTGCTTGTTCACAAAGGATTTTATTTTTCCTTGACTTATGAAGCTCAGTTTGGCTGGATATGAAATTCTGGGTTGAAAGTTCTTTTCTTTAACTATGTTGAATATTGACCCCTACTGTCTTCTGGCTTGTAGGGTTTCTGCCAAGAGATCTGCTGTGTGTCTGATGGGCTTCCCTTTGTGGGTAACCCAACCTTTCTTTCTGGCTGCCCATGGCATTTTCTCCTTCATTTCAACCCTGGTTGAATCTGACGATTATGTGCCTTGGGGTTGCTCTCCTTCATTTCAACCCTGGTTGAATCTGATGAATATGTGCCTTGGGGTTGCTCTTCTTGTGGAATATCTTTGTGGTGTTCTCTTTATTTCCTAGATTTGAATATTGGCCTGCCTTGCTATGTTGGAGAAGTTTTCCTGGATAATATCCTGAAGAGTATTTTCCAGCTTGGATTCATTCTCTTTATCATATTTAGGTACACCTATCAAATGTAGATTAGGTCTCTTCACATAGTCCCACATTTCTTGGAGACTTTGCTCATTTCTTTTTGCAGTTTTTTTCTCTAATCTTGCCTTCTTGTTTTATTTCATTGAGTTGATCTTCAACCTCTGATATCCTTTCTTCTGCTTAGTCAAATCGGCTTTTGAAACTTGAGCATGCTTTGTGAAGTTCTCATGTTGTGTTTTTCAGCTCCATCAATTCACTCATATTCCTCTCTAAGTTGTCCATTCTTGTTATAATTTCCTCAAATCTTTTTTCAAGGTTCTTAGTTTCTTTGCATTAATTTAGAACATGTTCATTTAGTTCACAGAAGTTTCTCATTACCCACCTTCTAAAGTCTGATTCCATCATTTCATCACACTCATTCTCTGTCCAGCTTTGTTCCCTTGTGGTGAGGAGTTGTGATCCCTTGTAGGAGGCGAGATGTTCTGGTTTCTGGTGTTTTCCTCCTTTTTGCACTGGTTTCTTCCCATCTTTGTGGATTTATCAACCTGTCATCTGGGTAGTTGCTGATTTTCAGATTGGGTCTCTGAGTGGATATCCCAATTGTTGATGATGAAATTATTTCTGTTTCTTAGTTTTCCTTCTAACAATCTGGACCCTCTGCTTTAGGACTGCTGGGGTCCACTCCACCCCTGCTTGCCTGGGGGTCACCTGCAGTAGCTGCAGAACAGTAAGGGTTGCTACCAGTTTCTTCTTCTGCTATCTTTGTCCCAGAATGATGTCCTCCAAATGTCAGTCTGAGTAGTCCTTTGTGAGGTGACTTTTTGGATATATGGGTGTCAGGGAGCTGCTTGAGGAGACAGTCTGTTCTGTATAGGAGATCAAGTGCTGAGCTGTGAGCTCCATTGTTCATTCAGAGCTGCTAGGCGGGTACATTTAAGTCTGCTGCAGCAGAACTCATAAGCCCTTTTTTTTGTTCAGGTGCCCTGTCCTGGGGAGTTCGGGCTTTATTTATGGGTATCTATTGCATTGCTGCCTCTTTTTTTTTTTTTTCTTTTTCTTTCCAGGGCTGTCCTGCCCACCAAGGAGGCAGCCTAGTCATTGCATACAGAGGCTTTGCTGGGCTGCTGTGGGTTCTGCCCTGCTGTTGGCTCTGCCCTGCTGTCCTGTGTATTTCCCTGCTGTCCTGTTTCATGGGTGTGGTTAGAATTGCCTCAGCAATGTTGGCCCACCTCTGTAATGGCAGACTCTCTTTGTTATGGTGGGTTGCCTTGGCAATGGCAGGCTGCATCAGCAATGGCAGACTATCTCCGTAGCGGTGGAGTGCCTCGGTAATGGCAGACGCCCCTTCCCCACAGAGCTGGGCCATCCCGGTTTTAGCTGTGCTTGCCATGAAACTCTCAACCCCAAGCATTTCCAATTGCTGTTTGATTTTGTGGGTGTGGGACCCTCCTAGCCTGATCACCTGGCTCCCTGCCTCAGAGCCCCCTTTTTTTTTTTTAAGTTGAATGGTTGACTCTCTCCCAGGAGTTCCAGTTGCCTGCTAAAAGGGTGGTGGGATCTGTGTGATTTCCCTTGCGGTGACCCACTTTGCTGGCTGAAACAATGTGGCTGCCCAGGAATCTCCTGGCCTGGCTTTATGTTTTATGTTTCAGTCCTGTTTAAACATATGAATGGGCTAATCTACCTTCCCAGATCTCCAATTGCCAGTTTAACAGGGCAACCAGACCAGTGTATTTTGTACAGAGAGCTGCTGCACTGTGGCACTGGCCAAAACAACCGCGCCTGCTGAAACAGCCATGCCATGCACTGGCGACCCATGGGGCTCCTCCACCTGGGAATCTACTGGTCTGTGGGCAATAAAGATCTGTCTGGAAATGCAGCATCCACTCACCCTCTGCGCTTTCACTGGTAGCTGCAGTCCTGAGCTGCTCCTACAGTGCCATCTTCCCTTGACTCCACGGGAACTTTGGCTGTTTTTTCTTTCTGTTCGGTGACTCTTTCAGTGACATGAAGTTAAAATCAAGTACTGTGAGTACTGAATTTTAGTACTTGTGAAGGTGCTTTTCTTTTGTAGTTGTTAAATTGGTGTCCTTCTCAGTGGGACAATCAATGGAGACTTGTATTCTGCCATCTTGCTCTGCCTCCCACTCTTTTTCATTTTTGAGGGAAAGTTTGGTCAGACCTACGATTCCAATTTGCTGGGTATTAAAAAAAAACTTTAGCACTTTGAATATATTATTTTTCATTCTGGCTTGCAATATTTCTGCTAATGTATTTTGTAAAGCATTGGTCAAGGATATATCTTCTGTGCATTCCCAGCTGGGACAAGTAAGTTTAAAGAGATTAATCCATTCTACCATCCCAATCTCCCTAAGCCTTTGGATCCCTTCCCTACATTAAATCAAGGGAGGTTAGGCATTTCTAGTTCACTCACAGTGGGTCACCTTTTAATCCATATTTTATCTAACCAAGCAAAGAAACTCTTAGAACTGTTTTATTAACTCTCTGAGCTGCAACAACAAATGCAGAATCCCAACTTAGTGGGCCCAAATCAATAAATTCAGCCTTATCCAACTCTATGTTTCTTCCACCATCATCCCACATTCTTAATATTCATCCTCATGCCTGGTCTTCAGATTTCTTCTTATATAAATCGGAATACTCAAGCAGTTCTTTTTGAGTGTAGTGCATCTCCTCATGGGTCACATTCTGAACCTCATCTCTAGGGGACCACCAGGACTTTAGTCTAGTTATAGGTCTAGAAGCAAACAGGGTTGTTGTCGGTGGCTCCTGATGTTAATCAACATTATCTTGACTGGCAACTGCCTCAGGGAAGGCCATCACTGTTGCCTCAGGCAGCACAGGGTTTATCTCCTCAGACAAATGTGGAAAGACTGATGGCATCCTGGGTTGGGGAGGGGATGCTGCCTCTACTGGGGTTGGGGAAGATGTTTCTTCTGGTAGAAATGGTTAATCTGAGTTTATAAACTCAGTGTCCCCAGCTTCATCAGGAGGCTTTTACACAACCCCATTACAAGTTGCAGGGGCCCATTCTTTTCCAATCAATGCCCTCACTTTAACAGTAGACACCTGACAAAGCTTTGCATGCACCTTTCATTGCATGTCAGTCACTCACATGGTAAGAGTTTGTTTCTGCCTTTCCACCATTTCAGCTCTTTCTTTACAGGAGATAAGACTCTCACTCAGGGCAATCCTAGCAGATTTGAGGCTCAGGATCTTCTTCTGAAGCCAGGAGTTAGAATCTCTGAGTTCATCATTTTCTTTTACCACTTTGTCTAGTGAACTTAAGAGCAACCATCCAACTTCATTATGTTCCTTCATTCTGTACATATAGTCAAAGGTGTTATATATATAGAGTCACTAAACTCCTTGCCTCTCATAAGCAGTGAATCAGGAGGGTCAAATGTATTTATTTGGCATAACTCTCTAAACAGTTCACTCCAAAGACTATCAGTATTCTCCATACTATTAGCAGTAGAGCCCTTATCATTTTTGGGTCTAATCATATTAAGTAGCCAACTTCAAAAACCCCCATACCAGTGATACAACTCTGTCCTTAATATTCTGTTCCTCTAGAACCACTCTTGGTACCAAAATCTGTTTTAGTTAGGGCTATCTAGAGGGACAGAACTAATAGGATAGATGTATATATAAAGGAAGCTTTAGAGGCTGGGTGCAGTGGCTTATTCCTGTAATCCCAGCACTTTGGGAGGCCATGGCAGGTGGAACACCTGAGGTCAGGCATTCAAGACTAGCCTGCGTGACATAATGAAACCCCATCTCTACTAAAAATACAAAAATTAGCTGGGTGTGGTGGTAGGTGCCTGTTGTCCCAGCTTCTCAGGAGGTTGAGGCAGGAGAATCACTTGAATCTTGGAGATGGAGGTCACAGTGAGCTGAAATCATGCCATTGCACTCCAATCTGGGCCACAGAGTGAGACTTTGTCTCAAAAAAAAAAGATGGGGGAGAGAAATTTATTAAGTAGTATTAACTCACATGATCACAACATTCCAAAATAGGCCAACATTCCAAACATCCAGCATGGGAGAGAGATATAGATTGGGAGGCTGAGCCAGTCTAGTCTTTTCACATTTTTTTTCTGCTTGCTTTGTATTTTGGCCACACCGGCAGCTGATTAGATGGTGCCCACCAAGATTAAGGAAAGATCTGTCTTTCTCAGCCCACAACTCAAATGTTACTCTCCTTTGGCAACAGCCTCACAGACACACCCAGGATCAACACTTTGCATCCTTCATTCTAATCAAGTTGACACTCAGTATTAACCATCACAGTTCCCATTTCCTTGTCTGCAAACTGATGGTAATGGTGCCTACCTCACAATCAGGGAATTAGGTTAGAATGGGAGAGCTCTGTAATTACTAATACTAAAAATATCTTCTAAGACTGAATTATATAAATGCATCATTTTCTTGAAATAAATTAGTACTTTGTAAATTATAAGCAAGATTATATTGCTTATACATGATGTATGGAGAAAATAAATGTTTCCCAATTTGAAAAACATGGCTGTTGTGAATAATGCAGTGTCACTTGTTTATAAAATGGGAAGCTCTATTCTCCTTTGTAATCATCTTCCCTTAAATCAGTTTATTTGTGTTATAGCAAGGGATACTGGGATTTATTTAATCTGAAGAGTAATATGAAAACCTTGGCTCAGAATATCTTTTCCCTTTCTTAACCTTACAGTGTCCAAGAGAAGTTGTAATAAGTATGTGTTAATGTTTTGCTTCTCAAATATATCAAATCAATAAAAAATAACCCAAACTTTGTCCCTTACAATTTTTCCCTAATAAGGAGAGAATAAGTATAATATTTATAAGGGAGATTTAATTAATGATACTTGACCATATTAACATCTCTAAAAGTTAAAACTGTCTCATGAACTAAACATTTAATTCCTTGCTCAAGGAGCTGCTTATTCTTTCCTTCAACATTCCCTTATGTGTTTTTTTCTCCTTTCCTTTATCTGACTTAAAGAAAAATTGCTTCTCTTTTGATTTTGAATTATTTTTGATTGATTCTTTCAACCGCTTTCTTCAAGCATTTGTTAAACCAGATATCTTCCTGTCAAAGTATTGAACTTCTTTCTCACTCTCTAGGTCTCTCTTCTGAAACCAAACATGTTTTTTAAGATGCTCATGCTAAGATTAAAAAGAAAAAGAATAAGAAAAGAAAAAAGGTTTCGCTTTTTTTTAACCATTTTTGTAATCCTATTCTAAGTAAACTTCTATTCTTACTGAAGGCTTCTAATAGACTTATTTCTACTTTTTATAACTTACATATCTCTTTAATTTGGCATTTATGACCACTTCTCTACTGAAATGAATTTCTGAATGTGCAATCTGCTTTAACTTCAATTATCCTCCTCTTTGAAATTTTAGTAGCTTCATTACTGTTAACTGTTGAGTATAAGTGTGCTGTTTGATGGTGATTGATACAGGGTTTGACTAGATTTCTGATATGCCTAAATCCTGCTTTTCCAGGTCCCTCTCTCCTGACATCATTTTCTAAAGAAGTGAAGCCCAAAGAGTAGCAGTGAATGGGAAACACATTATCTCTTTAGTTTTAGCTAAACCAGTACCAGTAACCTACATGTCTAAGCATTTGTGAAAACAGATTATTATATACCCCAACCCAGTAGTAGAGGTTAAGACCCTCTACTGTTGGCTTTTCCAGTATCATTTTTAGCATTTGGTCCTTCAGCAAACCAAAAGCTTCGTAACCAATTTCAAGACTTAAATTTTCAGAACTTTGTTTTATCCCTGACTGAGCATTGACTAATATTGATATCATGAGTTAGGTCAGGAAACATATCTACAATGATAGGTATCTAGGATTTGTGCTTGTATGAATTTAAATGTAGAGACAGCCTAATTGCTAGTGAAGCATTGAAAGTCAGTAGTCAGAAGCAGGCAGTAGCAAAATAGGCATTCACGTTGTTTGCTGTAGTTATTTGGTATAAAGTGCCTATTGAAGACAAAATTTTGGAAAGCCAAGGGTCTGTTGCACTTGATCATAGTTGAGTAAATAATGAATACATGGAGTGTTAGGGTGGCTGCCTTTTACTTAACTGGAAAGATTTTGGAAGAAAAATGTCAAGCTGAATATTTTGATCAGCTTAAGTCATTGTCAGACAACCAGAACCAAAATAAAATTATTTATTTTCTTAAATAGTCCCCAGGCTGCTGTAAATAAAATTCATACCAAAAGTCTGGTATTGTGGATGAAAAATTTACCATAAAAATTGAATTAACATTGCTAGTTTTTATATGAAAAAACTAACCCAGGAAGAGCTCACTTATACACAGTGTAATTGCACTGATTTTTGAAAAACAAATTGTCAATTTTTATTGGCAGAAATTTGAAGAATATATATGGGAGTTTAGATCAAAGAGGGAAAATCAACATTTGCATTAAATTTATAAATACTAGTACACTGAACAAAAATGTTTGGATCATTGTGTTATTTTAAGCAGCAACTAGGAGTGGCTCTAAAACTGTACTTAGTTGATTGACAATCTTTGACTCAAGGGTTTTTCATATTTAATGAAGCTTAGATCCCACATCCAAAGACTTATGGTAACAGAGATGTTAAACTAAATCTAACATGTGTCACTTTCTTCCTGTCTCACAGTGGGTCCAGGGAACATTCTCTTTACCAGTGAATTAAAAAATCTTGGACACCTTTACATTGCTTGATCTCTGAAATTTGGGTGATGATGCAAAATCCAGTTTAAAAATTTATTCGTAAAGAAAACAGTGTCTTCATACAAATCCAGAACGTTATGTATTTTAAGGAAGTGTTCTGAGACTCATGAACAAAAAAATTTATTCCTTTGTTTCAGTGGAGATGATTGAAATGGGAAAGACTAAATGGTATTGCTTAACCAACAGACAAGGAGAGCACAGGAGCGTAGTCACCATAAAGGGAAGGACTTGGGTCATGACCAGAGTGATTTTCCTTAGGCACTGGCTAGTTGTTCAATTTCTAGGACTGAAATATATGGACAATATGCAAAAATATTTTAATTTACACTAAATAATAACTTCACACATGTAATCCCAGCATTTTGGGAGGCTGTGGAGGGCAGTTTGAGCTCAGGAGTTCAACACCAGTCTGGGCAACAAGGTGAAACCCCGTCTCTACTAAAATACAAAAAATTAGCCCAGTGTGGTAGTGTGCACCTGTAGTCCCAGCTACTCAAGAGGCTAAGGCAGGAGAATTGCTTGAACCTGGGAGGCAGAGGTTGCAGTGAGCTAACGCCACTGTACACCAGCCTGGGTGAAAAGCGAGACTATATCTCAAAAAAACAAAAACAAAAAACAAAAAACCTCTAAATATGACATGACTTGAGTCATTAAAATAGGCATAACCTTTAATTGAGTCTTTACATTCATTTGCCAGTACAAAGACATAGACCTTCTTGAATGAAGGTGAGGCCAGTAACCTGGAGAAGATACCTGAAATGTGACCACAAATATGGACTATTAATTTTCCTCTGTGCTTTTTCTGAAGATACCAATGGCCATTTTTCAGAATTACTGTACATTAGAAAATGGAAATACTCAGACCTTTATGGGAGTTTTAGTAAAATGGCTTTGAATTAACCTTATTCACTGGGGATCTGAGCCATAATTATGGCCTATTGGTCAGTGAGAGGAGTTATTCATGACAGATAATAAATGTTGATTAGTACTAATTCCATCTTATAGTGGACCTAGTGGGTCTATGGATGGCAACTGCCTCTCTTTTCCCTATCTGTAGCGAATTGTTGGAAGATCATGTTTAATAACTGACACAATACCTACATGGCTTCCTATTCTGTGAAGTGAGAGCTATTAAAGAATGAAAGATTAAATAAAAACCTTTGAAATGACTTTCCCTACTGAAGAACAAACCAAAAACAATGCCTTTTCTTTGATAGAATTGAAGAATGATTGTCATCATTGAAAACTTGAAAGATGCATATACAATAACAATCATATTTCAATTTTATTCAATTATTTGGGATTTAGAAATGCTGAATAAGTCTTGTAAAATGACATTTAATTATCACAAAATTAGTCAAATGGTATGTAATAGTCTAAGTATGACCTCTTTGCTGGAGCAAGTCAACATTGTCTTGTTGGTATGCATTATCTTTTTATTCTCATGACCTATCTTCTGCATTCTTAAACAGCACTCATAACAGAAGCTGATTTTGCTGCAACATGTCTGTGTAGAGTAGCTGAAACTATTCTATTTCTTTCTCTTTTTCCTAATTACTGTTATGTTGATTTCCTCACATTTGTATAGTACTTCAAAGTTTGCAAAGTATTTTCTCGTGTATTTGTTCTTCTTTAAATCCATTTTAATATAGGTATTTTCCTCTCATTTTCCTAATGAGGAAACTAATATATATTAATAGCTTTCTCATATATAGTTAAAAACTTTCCCTAGAGCAAAAGACTACCTAAGAGAAAAGAAGACACTTCAGTGTGAATTTTTTTGAGTGAATCCTAGGTCCTCTATGTGTTCCCTAGAAAAAGATCCAGGGGCAGGTGAGAAATACACTGATGCCTGCAGACTGCCTTCAATAAAAATGAAACTCTTAATGGAATTACGAAGAACAAGAAAGACTTCAAAGATTCAACCCACTGTTTTTACAGACAAAGAAACTGTAATAAACAGTTTGAAAAATTTTACAAATATATGCCAAGAGACAAAAATTTATTTTCCTAATCTAGTAAATACAACTTTAAGAGAAAACCCATTGGTATTCAGTAATTCTGGTATATGACTTTTCTTATGTGCAATTATAGTATATTTTTAATAATATACAGCATCTGAAATGCTGTTTTCTAAGTCTTAGCAATTATTATTATGTATTATTAATATTTATTATTATTATTTTAGCTGATAATTCTAACTCTTTGCAAGTAAAAGATTACAAATGACTTTGAAAAGCTCAAAATAAAGCAAATCCAAGTAATTTTAGTTCAGTATATCAGGATGTCAATGACTAATTCATTTTTCCTCCTGAAATACTTACAAAAAGCTAAGACAAACAAATAGGAGTGAAATGTTGTGTGGGGAAGACAGCTGCTATTTGTTAACAGTATTTATGGGTCACATTAAAGTCAGTGGGGAGCCATGGGTGGAGAAATTTCTTTTCTTTTTCCAGATGGCTCCTGTATCTTTGCGTGTCAGAATTAAAACCTGTTGATGAAATATCAGTATGTGTACTGAGGTCTAAACTTCCTAAAGTTTTAGTGCATGGGAAGATGTTCCTTAATTGTCTAGATCAATTTTTCACATTCTTTATCTAAGAAGGCATTATGCCATTTTGGAAGGACACAGAAATTAGCATTAACATACCTACATTCCATTCCCATCTGTGTGGTCTTCGGCAAATAATTTAACTACTTTACACTAAGAATGATTTTTTTTCAACTTTTATTTTAGATACAGGGGTACATGTGTAATTTTACTATAGGTATATTGCACTCAGGTAGTAGGCATAGAACCCAATAGTTTTTCAACCCATGTTCCCTTTCATCCCTCTCTCTCTTGGTATTTAAGTGTCTGTTGTTCCCATGTTTATGTACGTATGTTCTCAGTGTTTAATTCCTACTTATAATTGAGTGCATGAGGTATTTGCTCTTCTAATTCTGTGTTAATTCACTTAGAATCATGCCCTCCAGTTCCATCCATGTGGCTGCAAGGAACATATTTTCATTTTTATGGCTGTGTTGTATTCTATAGTATATAAGTACACTTTTTTTTAATCCAATTCACCATTGATGGGCACATAGGATGATCCCATGTTATTGAAATTGTGAATATTCTGTGATGAACGTGCAAGTGCATGTGGTTTTTTTTTTGGTATAATAATCCATTTTATTTGGGGCATATGTCCAGTTCTGGGATTTCTAGTTTAAATGGTAAATCTGTTTTAAGTTATTTGATAAATCTCCAAACAGCTTTCCACAGTGGCTGAACTAATTTATATTCCTATCAACTGTGCATCTGACAAAAGTCTAATCTTCAGAATCTGTAAGGAACTTAAATTAATATGCAAAACCAAAAAAAAATTAATAAATGGACAAAGGACATAAATAGATTTGGATTCTCAAAATGTATTCTCAAAAGAATTCATACATGCACCCAATATACATATGAAAAAATGCTCATCATCACGAATCATGAGAGAGATGCAAAGCAAAACAGCAATGAAATATCATCTCACACCAGTCAGAAGGGCTAAGAATCTTATTCCATAAAAGAAAGTAAAAAATAAAACTAATGGCTATTTATATGCCCAAGATTAGACAGTAGTTGTAAAAATAACTTTGTAAATTATTAGTCATTCCATAAATTTCAATTTAATAAATGTTGCATATACATGTATACATAGTAGGCATATATCAAAGATGCATATTTCTAATCATTTCAAATCTATAATGGCAATTCTGTTTCTGGAAATAACAAATAGTTAAATCGACATTCCACCATTAATAATTAAAAAGCTGGAGAAAATATATAAAATAAGTGTTTTCAGATTTAAAAAAAATATATCACAAAGCTATAATACCTAAGATAAAGGAAATGAATTAGATAAACCCCAGAATCCTGTTTTCTGCTTGGAGGCACGTTCTGAATGTTAACACAGAGATTGAAGCATCGCATTCATGCTGAGAATAGGAAACAGATTGGATTTTTGTGGGTACTGAAGTGTCTGGAATTGGTGGGATATCAATGGAAAGGAACTTTTACAGAGAACAGAAGTACTAAGGACAAGAAGTCATTCTGCTATTAATTTCATACATTTCTCCAAATATTTAATTCAACCACATCCCACAGGTAAAAATGTATTTGAACAACTTTCTATTAAAGCATCATTAAAATAATTCAGAAATACTAACCTTCTGGATTTGGAACATTTACTAAGTATCGTACTCCTCATTCCTACCCTGATGTTTGAGAAAAATCTCAAACCATTGTTTTTAAAAGAGATAAACAGGGTGGAAAAAAATATCCTGATTTTTCTGAGTCCAAAGGATATCTGCATCAACATGTTAAATAATCAGAATTTAGACACTTCTTACAAAAATACTTAAGCTTCTACTCTTCATGTCTTGTAAAGATATACTTCTGTGAAACAGTGCTTAATGTATGTCATGAGAAACATACAATGAAAGTCATTACAAACGTCCATACTAACCTGTCTATTCACACATCATAGCACAGATTTTCAAAGCTTCAATGTAAATATTTTTAAAAAGAATTTTCTAGACTCATTTATATTCTGATTATTCTATTTTTGTATTTTTTAACAACCACATTAAGCATGCAGATAAATAAATAAATAAATAATTAGTGTAATGTAGTAACTAAGAACATGGCTTCATAAGCCAAGACACATGGATTCCAACCCAGTCTGTCTTTATTTGCTGAGAAATTTAGTCTATCTTACTTAACCTATCTGCTGCAGTTTTTATTCTATAAAGAGGCAAAAGATTTAATGGTGTTAGTGTGGCTTTAATACATAGAAGCTGTCTTATTACAAAATATTCAGTTATGATAACTTTATATTTGGTCATATTTGCTTTAGATCTCTGTCTCATTTTTAAGAATTAAAACATAAGAGATGCTGTTTAAAGTCTCCTAATTTGTTCCCCTTTGTCTCTCCCCAGAGGTGATAAGACCTTCGTTTTTATCACTAAAATGCCTGTTATAATCTTTATATAAATCTATAATTAATATGTAACATTGTTTTATATACTAAATTTAAAGTTACATGCTTATTTTGCATATTTATCAGTGAGGATGTACATTTTTGCAAAACGTGTGTAGTAGTTCATTTTCACACTGTTGATAAAGATACACCTGAGGGTCCGGGCGTGGTGGCTCAAGCCTGTAATCCCAGCACTTTGGGAGGCCGAGGCAGGTGGATCACGAGGTCAAGAGTTCGAGACCATCCTGGTCAACATGGTGAAACCCCGTCTCTACTAAAAATACAAAAAATTAGCTGGGCATGGTGGCGTGTGCCTGTAACCCTGGCTACTCGGGAGACTAAGGCAGGAGAATTGCCTGAACCCAGGAGGCGGAGGTTGCGGTGAGCCGAGATTGCGCCATTGCACTCCAGCCTGGATAACAAGAGCGAAACTCAGTCTCAAAAAAAAAAAAAAAAAAAAACAAGATATACCTGAGACTGTGCAGTTTACAAAAGAAAAGCTAATTGGACTTAGAGTTCCATGTGGCTGGGAAGGCCTCACAATCGTGGTGAAAGGTGAAAGGCACATCTCACATGGTGGCAGCAAGAGAGGGAAAGACAGCCAAGCAAAACGGGCTTCCCCTTATCAAACCATCAGATATCATGAGACTTATTTTCTATCATGAGAACAATAGGGGGAAACTGCCCCATGATTCAATTATGTCCCACCATGTCCCTCTCATAACATGGGAATTATGGGAGTTGGTTTCAAGATGAGATTTGGTTAGGAACAGAGTCAAACCATATCAATGTATTTAGGTGACATTTTTTTTTTTAAATTGTGCAATCTTATCCTCTACAGAAGCCAACATTCAGCCTTTTATGACTCTTTCAGGTAAGAGATCTGAATAATAAGTGCCTTAAATTAATTATCAGAAGAAATGGTAATCTTTTATCTATTAAAATATGTCCCACAGTTACAAAGTGATTAAAGTTTAAACACAAGTGTAGAGTTTAGTGGCTTAAAACTGTCAAGCATTTGTTTGTAAGTATCTCTTGGATGAATACAGTCAATTCTCATAAAGCTGAAAAATGGGGATGATTTTGGTGTACATGAGGTACTGATGAGAAATTCAATAATGCTGTCTAGAAAAAAAGAGCAATAAAATATCAAAATATTCTTTACTAATCGCATAGAGAGAGAGAAAGAAATAGCTTCTGCTAGACTGCCCAGAGATACGTCTCAGCAAAATGAGCTTCTGGTACTAGGGCTGCTTAAGAATGCAGGAGCTAGATACCATGGGAATGAGAAAAACAGTGCCTGAATGGTACATCAGTGTGACTTGATGGCCCCCTAGGGCTTTCTTGTTCTTATATGAGAATGTGCTTCTGTTGTTCATTCATCAAAAATGGTGCTATAGTATTTCATCATAGCAGAAACATATTTTCAAATTGAGCTTTCATGGAATCTGTTATATATGGTTTCCTCACTGGACACTTATGATTTGATGTTTCTGCTTCCAAGGTAATCTTATGTAACTCACCTTCAATTTCATTTACTCTACTTGGCCACTGTTATATAATACATGAGATTTTACACACCAGAAAATAGTTGACTAATGAAGTCTTATGTGTGAAACAATAAAACTTTCCAGCTAAAAAAAGAGATTTATTTTTTCTATTAACCTCATCGTATTGATTTATTTTTGAGAATTATTTAAAACTAGACAGTAACTTGCCTCTTTCCTCTATCACTTTGCTATTGTTTTTGAAAATTCTTTTGGACACAGACTTGTGCCAGAGAATTCAAGTAGTTAAAAAAACAAGTAATTCATATGAAGCATATTTTCAAGTGTATTTTAATTTCAGGATAGAGGGTTCAGAAATGCACAAAAAGAACTAGAGATACAGCTTAAACATGTTAAGAATCTTATAGAGGATAATCAAGTTAATATGACAATACCAAGAAAGGATAGAGCATATGCAGGCATAACTAAAAGATTAAAGAAATTAGTAAAATTAAAATAGTTCATAAAATTGATAGAAATTAAATTAATGGGGTTCAAGAGGAGAAGTAGAAAAAAACAGTGATTTTAGGGGGAAATGAAATCCACTTTGGCCAACATAAAAGATTCAAAGAAACAGTGGAAGAGTAAAATGAGAAGAGATCTTATAAGGAAGTCTAAATACTCAAAGCCTGAAATTTAGTAGGCAAACAGGAATGTGAAGAATGTGAACAGCTGACTGTCATATAAGATAAGCTTTAGGAGCATCTTCTGACTTGAAAATGTCTGAAATGTTCTTGGTGTCTTTGAAATTTAGAAA
Organism: Leontopithecus rosalia; assembly: GCA_028533165.1. Lineage (NCBI taxonomy): Eukaryota > Metazoa > Chordata > Mammalia > Primates > Cebidae > Leontopithecus > Leontopithecus rosalia. The sequence goes on along the minus strand of CM052653.1, from coordinate 50,670,984 downwards.
GCTACATGGATATGGCTGAACATGGTATGATTTAAGAGATCTAAGTCTTCTGTTCATTATTGCATTGTAGTCAAAATACAGTCTTTGCTTCTGATCTTATTGTGGCTTTCTCCATTGTTCTACTTAAGACTCAAGATACTTTCCAAATATGTCCTAATTATTTTGCTTTTTTGTGACCCTATTCTAATTTCCACTGTCATATCATCCTCTACTTCAGTACATGAGTCAAGAAGTAGTTAGATATTCAATTCCAAAATGCAATTTTGACCACATTACTCCTGTACTCGAACTCCTTTAATGACTGCCTGTTGTTTAATTGACTACAGGTTTAAATCCAAGAAATTTTACTAAGTATTTAAGTACCTTTGTGATCTGACTCATGTCTTTCTTTACAGCCTTATTACTCATCCTTCCCAGATTTTTCTTTATAATAGTCATTATGTAATAATTTATTTCAATGTCATGCCCTCATATCTCTGAATCTGCCATTGTTTCTGCCCAGAATGTTTTTCCTTGCTTTTTCTGTTTTTATATCTTCTATTCTTTCTTGATTAATATACTGTAAGTATCCAGAAAGGTTATTCTTCTGATTTTTGCAGGCTAATTAGTCTTCCTCTAAAATTTTTTCCCATACCCCCAGTACCACTTTTTGAAATGCAAATATTTGAAAACATTTATATATTTTCCACTAGACTGTAATTGATTTGAGTCAGTGCCTCTGCTACTCCAGGTTAGTAGTGGAAATATAGCAAATATAAATTTTGTTGAGTGAAGGAATGAATAAATTATCCATTCTACAGGATAGGAGCAGATACAAAATAAACGTAAGTATCTGTTGAGTAGATGAATGAATAAAAAGGTATATCAGAAGGTTTTATTGCAAACAACAAAATTTTTAAAATGTATTTATGGTAATTAGTGTATAGCTGTGCTTTTAACTTGAATCCTCATTTAGTTATTCATCATTTCTGATAACTTGGCATAGTTGAGATAATCATGGACATAGGTCAGCTTTTTAAATTGTTGTTTGTTTGTGTTTTGTTTCGTTTTGTTTTGTTTTGAGATGGAGTTTCGCTCTTGTTACCCAGGCTGGAGTGCAATGGCGCAATCTCGGCTCACTACAACCTCCGCTTCCTGGGTTCAGGCAATTCTCCTGCCTCAGCCTCCTGAGTAGCTGGGATTACAGGCACGCGCCACCATGCCCAGCTAATTTTTTGTATTTTTAGTAGAGACGGGGTTTCACCATGTAAACCAGGATGGTCTCGATCTCTTGACGTTGTGATCCACCCTCCTCGGCCTCCCAAAGTGCTGGGATTACAGGCTTGAGCCACCGCGCCCGGCCCCATAGGTCAACTTTTATTGCTGCCATTAATTTAAATGTAGACAGTTATGGTGCTTTATAAGTATTCATCTTCAGCCTGCTTAAATATTATAGAAATAGCAATAATTTATACAGGCAGGAATATAAAAGATGGTGACAGTAGAAACCTGGAAAGAGTTAAATCCATAGAGATCTGAAAAAAGGTTACTTTGTCAAATCAAAAGCAAAATGATTGTGTATCAGAAGAGGGCAGCAAAGTGCAGCCCACGCCAGAAATCTGAACTTGACCAAGTGGTCTGATGTGAGACGAAAGTATGACTAAAGACCCCTGGAGGGTGAATGCAACATTTAGCAATACAGAAATGTAGGAGAACCAAGAAACTAATCCACTGTCTTTGTACCAAGGGCAGTAGCCAATATAATAGATGAAATTTTATAAGAATATAAAAGCAGTATTGTTTTCACTCTCATTATCACATTTCAATCTTTGAAGCAATTCTCCTTGGCATGGATAACTAGATACTGCCTGTGGGGAACAATACTCAAAGAAAGAACTACTAGGAGAGACCAGAGCCAAGACTACTCTTAGATAACCCGGTCTAAGTGAGCATGAGGAGTGTCAGGTTGAGTAGAGGGAGAGTCATCAAGGTTTCAGCCTAAAGAACAAAGGCCAAGGGCAGGGTCCAAGTATCACAGCAAAAGGAGAACAGCAGGAAGCCAGAATTAGGGGCCAGATTGAGAGCCTAGATAAATGATAGCTTTTGGATGAGATGGTGGGGATTAATTCTGAAGTCTTGGATAGCATTCCTCCTGATTAAAGTTAACTTGTCCTACCCAGTATCAGTGTAAGAACTCACAAGGCTAAAAGAGATTTGTCCTGTTGGAAATAAAATCTTCTGATGTTTCTTCATTGCTCAAAGTCATTAGTATGGCATTTAAAGTTGAGAATGACCTAATAACATTGCTATTTCCAGTCTTACTGCCTTCTTCCTATTTAGTGCACTCACAGAATTTCTTATATATTTCCCTTGAATAATTTAAAACATTGTATTAAACTTCTAGTTTATATATCTTTTCTTTCCATCTTCTACTGAGCTTGTGTTCAAGGATAGAAATAGAAGAGTGTAATAGGCTGTCCAGGAATTTTTGTTGAATAAGTACGTTATTAGTACTTAACTCATTTACTTTGTTATTTGATTATTTGATATCTTATAGATTATCTTACAGATGAATTCATATAGCATGTTTTTTGCACTGTCATAGAGCGTGAAATTTTGCAACCAAATTATAGTTCACTGTCTACTTGTAACTAAAGTGATCATTACAGCCAAAATTAGCAGAAGTATTTTCCGATTGAGATGACAGAGGATTCTTTGAATTGGGGCCCTATTAATAGAGGAAGTAGGTGCTAAAAAGCTCTACCATTCCTATAAGCCTGTCAAAAAACTGCCAATGCTTAGGAGTTTAAACATTTCTGCTGTTTTAGTCATAATTGCACATTGGCACAATCAGGCCACAGTTAAAATACACATTACAATTGCTTCCCTACCCATCTTCTCCCCTGCCATTTCTTAATTTTTTGGAAGCACTAAAGACAAAGAGAAAATTGTTCTGACTAGATGAAATCCCTTTGGTTTCTTTTTTACAGATAAGCACGCTTTTCCTTTGACACATACAAAATAAATATTTACTTAGTTATTTGATTATTATTTTAATTATTTGATTCACACTCAGTGCTTTCTAATTATTATGACATTTGTTTACATTTTTTTCTTAAACTTTAATCAATGTGTATTACGCTCAGTGAAGTAGCATGTCTAAAACATATTGATTCAAAGACAGAAAAATTAATATTGCTTAAAGATAGAAAATTAATATTTCCTTTACAATTAAAAGGAGAATTACTTATGGAAGGCAAGCTTTATGCAATCTATCATTCATTTTAAATTATCTGATAACAGAGTCCATATACCAATATCATGGTTGAAAGACTTTGTGGAGAAATAATTTTTTAACCACTAAAGTACCAAAAATAAACTTTCTGAAGTCATTGCTTAATTTCATATGTATATTTTAAAAGCATATCGTAAATTATTATGGATTCATTCTTCAATTGAAGAAATTTTGCTTGATTTTGTTTTTAGCTGTTGTAACATAAAGTTCTGAAATTAGCAAAAAGTAATTATTATAATATACCATATTTTTTTCTAGTATTTTCTGTTATAACCAAGTCTATAATGCTTTTAGTGATTATATGGAAAACAGCCATATAATTTACATTTTTAAATGGCATAATCAAAATTTGCACTTTGTTCCTAAAAGGACTTTCAATTTTAATAATAATACACTGATGAATGTATGCTTAAGTATGAAATGTTCAAGTATAATATTCTTGAAATTTTGTTGACAAATTAAGGATAATATAAACTCTGGAAATATACTGTTTATAATTTCCACTTACAGTATCTAAACATTGGAAGAAAATTTTCCAACTGGAATGAAAATATTCGTTATATTTTTTATTATTTTTATACTTGTTTCCCAAGTTTTCTATGGACCATGACATAATACATTGTATTTTCTATTAATTACATAAGTATATTTTTAACATTGCAACACGGTTTTAAATAAAAGGGAAAAATCAACCTGAAGAAAAAAAAACGTACTCACATTTTTCCATTAACAACTTGTACAGTAATTTAAACTTTTTTCTGTTAGCATGAAAAAGTCAGTAAAAATTACAAATGTTATTTTGAACTTAGAAACAGCCATTCACTACAATCTGCATTGTTTTTAGAGCCATAATTTGGCAAGACTTCTTTGTATTCTTTTAAAAAGCAGAAATTATTTAGAATATACATCTGGACAACAGCATAGTCACTTAGGAAAAAAAAAAAGACACAAAGAAGTGGCCACAGAAGAGTGCTTTTCTGTGTGTGCTAACTTTTCATGGCAAAAGTCCAAAAGCAGCAGGAACTTCCCATCTGTTTGCAAGCTGTGTCAAACCGTTCGATTTACAGAAATTCTGTTTTCCTTTTGTAAAGGGCATACTTCTCTAAGATTTTAAAAGAAATTTCAGTGGTGCTCAGGAGAAATGGATACCAGTAGTAAAACACACTCTTAATGTGTATTATTTGTGCATACTAATAATTCTTAATTTAGTAATAAGAATTATACTTTGAAAAAAATGAAACCACTAATAGGTAGAATTACATTATTTATGAAAGAACTCAGAAGAAGCAAATAAAAACAAATAATTCTGTATTGTGAAAACAGTATACAGGTGATAAAACAGATTATAAAATACACAGTGGATTCAGTCAATCTTTGACAACTTTTTGGAAAAATATTGCACTTGTGCACATGTGCGTGCACACACACACACACACACACACACACACATTTCCTTTTCACAGTAAAATATTGCCCTTGTATTTAGTATCCAGTTTTATCCCATTGTTTTTGAAGACCAGGATGTGATTCACTCTAAAAATAGCTTCCCCAGTATAAAGTATCTGAACAAAAATAGTTTGTTGTTGTACTGTTCAGGAAAGTTTAAAGATCTTGTGTGTGTGTGTGTGTGTGTGTGTGTGTGTAACAGCAGCCTCATAACATTTCTAAATAGTGTATAGTTGAGCAGTATATGCTGAAGAATTGTTTCATGGCTTCAGATATCAGAAACACAAAAGAATAAGTTAATTTGTATATACAATGGTTATCTAATTTGAGTATCAATCTTTTGTATTTACAATTAAATGCATTTTTCTTTTTTATGTAATTTATTTTAATAGTAATAACCTGGTCATATTTTTAAGTACACATTTAAAATTTTATAATTTTCTCTTTTGATGTATAGTAAATTTTGTATATTTTAGGTGAACCAACATCCCATTGGGGAATAATTTTCTTTTTGTAATATAAAACACTGTATCACAAAAAAAGACAAAGCAATCAAATGAGAAATTGTCTAAAAATATTTGTTTCCTCTTGTGATTCCTGTTTGTCTTAAATAAGATTATACTTAATTTTATATTACAGCAACGGTTTTTTAAATCTATCTTTTTTTAATGCAAAAATACCGTTAGCCAAAAGCCTGAGTGATGTTAGACACAGTATCCACATAATAAGAGTTTTTTAAAAGCTTCTTGTTTCACACCTGTAATTATAATCTAGTCGGTGACTCTACTCAGCAGAGCAAATAAGAACATTAATGCCATTAAGTTCTGGGGATGCTGACGGTGAAGTGCATCTTAACTTCAATAATTAAGGGTATTGTATTCTACTAGTCTCTTCTGCTGAAGTCCAAAGTGAACATTTTTTAGTATACTTTATGATTCATTCAAGTGATTTTAAGATGAATACATATTAATGTTAACGTTAATGCAATACATTGTATTTGTGACAAAATTCTAGAACAGAATATTATTTAAAATTGTAAAATTTTAAAAAATTAAATTATCAAATGGTTTTTATAATTGCACTGGCTCATATTCAATCATTTTCTCTGTCTCTACTTTATAGGGAAGTTTTCTTTCATTAATTCTTTACCAGTAACTCAGTGTTCAAAAGCAAGAAGCAGTCATTAGGGATAAGACAAACTCTGTCATGCATTAAAAGAACTGAGGGTTTTCTTATCTTTGCAAATGGTGATGAATATTCATTAACCTAAGAAAAGATGTGCCAGCTGCAAATCATTGCAAGGTGCCCCAGTTCCCTAATCCAAAAGGAAAGGAAAAATTATAAAGCCTCTATTTATCTGTATCACAAAGGATGAAGAAGATAAACTCACAAAAGTATTCTCAGGAGAAAAAAATATCTTATCTCATACACTTTAGAAGAATATATGTATTTAAATAAAAAACTGGTTTTTAGGTTTTTCTAAGCCAATCATAAAATGGCGGAAAGGTAAGAATATCTCATAATTATACTAATACTTAATTTTATTTCTTTTCTGCTGTACCATAGGGATCTAGATGAAGGCTAAATATTTTTTCTCTTTTAAACAAGATGTGGCTCTCTGAACTAACCCGTATCTTATGTTATATGTAGACAATATGAATGGAAGTGGAATACTTCTGCCTTATAGGAAACATATCTGTCTTATAAAAATCTGGTTTGAATTCTTAAATATTAAAATATTCATCAATTTTGTGTTTTTTTGTGTCAAAATCTTAACTACATTTAAAGTGAAAAAGAAATATTCTCATATATGTTAGAAAAATATTAATTATATTTATATCATAGCATATTTTCAGATTTCTTTAGACAAGAATGTTCCCACACTTTAATGCAAAACGTAAAATATAAAATTTGAAAGTTTTGTCTTCATTTTTCCCCATACTTCATAGTAAGGGTTACTAATTATCTGAAATCTATGTTAATTTCTAGTAAGTGAGAATAGATTTGTTTGCTTAAGTCATAATTAGGAATAGCAAAACAATTATTTTTATTAAAATATTAATTTATTTCATCAAAAGTTGTCCAGAAGGACAATCTTTCATTGAAAAATGTCCCGAAGGGCAATCTTTCCTTAGAACCATTTCGTTATGAAAACGGGTAACTCAAAGGAGTAGAAATGATTCATTTAAATCACCACAGCAGGTCATAGTCCTTTTTTGGCAATTTGTGCTAAGGTACCTACATAAAATGGGCAGCATCTATATTCCTAACCCAATGTTGTCCAAATGACTATTCTTGATAAACTGTCAAACACTGAGAATTCTCTGACTTCCTATAACTTTGTGGGAATTCTACATGAAAATATTCTCCCTTCATGAAAATGAAAGCAGATCCATTTCTAAAGAGAGGAGACCTCCTGCTAATAAAAGTATCCTGCATGTTCTAAAATTACACCATTAGATGACCCTTATCATAATAGCACAAATAGATCAAAAGGATTAAGTCACACTAATAAACATTTTATCTTTTGTAGGATAGTTGGAAGATACTAGGGATAAATTATTTTGGTTCTCTATAATGTACTTGTGTCTATTCATAATTATTTAGAGAAAATATTTTAATGTAGTATAGTATATGTACAGTAAGTTGTTTTACTATTGAGGGTACATTCATTAGTATAGCTCACGTTTAACTAAATTTCCAAATTTAGATCCCTCTTGTTGAAACAATCTCCCTATTGCTTCTCACTTGTTGGTTTGGCTGACTGAGAGCTGATTCTTAATGTGACTTCTCAGAGAGGTCTTATTGAATCTCCTTCCTCTTTCTCTAGGTAAGGTAAGACACCACTTATCTTCCCCATTTTGTAACATACTATACAATTTTATTTATTTTATTGGCAGTTATATTCCACTCCTCTCAAAACAAATTCTAAGCTCCATAAAGGTATACACTCTCTGCATGTTTACCTATTTTATACATACTGTAACCACAGCACCTAGCCAGTTGACTGACATGAAGCAGTCAACAAATATTCATTGAGTCAATGAATAAATAATTTAAGTTTTTAGTGTTTTTCATTAGAGTAACAGAATGTGTTATATTAATTTTAGTTTCATGCTCATATACTTTACTTGACTGGCACATCTTTACAAGTTGCCACCAATAAATGGTGAAGCTTATGATAATAGGTAGAAAAATTATGGCCATGTGCAGCAAATACGAATGGCATCAGATACTTGAAACAAAGAAATATCCCACATCATAATCACAAATAATTAATATTTTCATTCATTTATTCATTTATGTGCTCAAATGAGCTCCTATCATAAGACACTAATGAGATAGCAATTAGTAAAGCAGGAAATATTCCTGATCTTATGGAGGTTACATTTTAGTCAGTGCAAACAGACCATTAACATATATGCAAATAAATTAAAAATAAAAATAATTGAAGATTAATTTTCTGTATTAGTCTATTCTTGCATTGCTATGAAGAACTACCTGAGGTTGTGTAATTTATAAATAAAAAATGTTTAATTGATTCACAGTTCTGCAGGCTGTATGAAAAGCATGGATCAGGAGCCTCAGGAAACTTACAGTCATGGTAGAAGGCAGAGGAAAAGGAAGTCCATCTTACATGGTAGGAGCAGGAGGAAGGGAGACAGCAAAGCGGGAGGTGCTATACACTTTCAAACAATCAGATTTCATGAGAATTCTATCATGAGACAGTACTAGGAGGATGGTGCTAAACCATTAGAAACCAGCCCCATGATCCAATCACTTCCCACCAGGCCCCACCTCCAATATTGGGAATTACAATTCAACATGACATTCAGGAGCAGACATAGAGCCAAATCATATCACAGGCTAATAGGATGGAGAGTAACTGGATGAGGAAGAGGGACAGGAAGAAGGTATTTATTAAGATTGCTCTGAGGAAGTAATATTTGCCCTAATTCATGAGGAGTCAGTTAATGAAATGGGTATATCAATAAAATCCAACTTTTTGGTATCTTCAAGAAAATTATTAACCACATGGACACTTTTTTTTTTTTGAGGTCGAGTCTCACTGTTGCCCAGGCTGGAGTGCAATCAAGCCATCTTGGCTCACTGCAACCTCTACCTCCTGGGTTCAAGCAATTCTCCTGACTCAGCCTCCTTAGTAGCTGGTATTAGGTGCACACCATTGTGCCTGGCTAATTTTTGTAATTTTAGTAGAGACGGGGTTTTACTATGTTGGTCAGGCTGGTCTTGAACTCCTGCCACATGATCTGCCCACCTCACCCTCCTAAAAGTGACGGGATTACAGGCGTGAGCCACTGTGCTAAGCCAAGGACACTTTTTAACTTAGCCTACAAATGATGGCTTGTCAAAGAGAACCCTGAAAGTAATACTTATATAGTTTGGCTGTGTCCCCACAGATATCTCATCTTGAATTGTAACTCCCATAATCTCTGTGTTGTGGCAAAGACCTGGTGGGAGGTAATCCAATCATGGGAATAGATCTTTCTCTTGCTGTTCTCATCATAGTGAATAAGTTTCATGAGTCTGATGGTTTTATAAAGAGAAGTTCCCCTGTATACTCCCTCTTGCCTGCCACCATGTGAGATGTGACCTTGCTCCTCCTTTGCCTTCTGCTACGATTGTGAGGCATCTCTAGCCATGGGAAACTGAGAGTCCATTAAACCTCTTTCCTTCATAAATTACCCAGTCTTGGGTATGTCTTGATTAGCAGTGTAAGAATGTACTAATACAAATACATTATAAAAGTATGAGTTAACTTATAAAGTAGGTAAAAATTATTTCTTTAGGATCATATCAGAGAATATAAGAAATCTTCTTTATGTTTGTTTCAAAATCTGACACTGGCAAAATGCAAGATGTACTAAACCACAGTAGATTTCAGGAGACAGAGAAATGAAAATAGAAATAGACAGAAGCAAAGAGAGAAGGAGAAAGAGACTCTCCTTCATGTAAAGCATAGATACTATTATCAGCTTTCTTTCCTTTCTTTCTTCTTTCTTTCTTCCTTTCTTTCTTCTTTCTTCCTTCCTTTCTTTCTTCTTTCTTCCTTTTCTTTTTCTTTCTTTCTTCTTTCTTTCTTTTCTTTCTTCTTTCTTTTCTCTCTCTCTCTCTCTTTCTTTCTTTCTTTCTTTCTTTCATTCTTCTTTCTTTCTTTTCTTTCTTTCTTTTTTTTTGGTGTTTCCCAGAAAGCCTTATCATCTATAGGAAAATATTTTTACTTAAATATAGACAGCCAAGAATAAGGATGTTATCATTTCTAGAATTTGCTTTGTTTAGTTGTCATGTGCAAAGTGCAGGAGATGAAAGAGCTTAGTTCAGTTTAGTAACTGCTAAAAGTAAAATCATTTTAATATGGATTATGCAGAATTAATAGCTTTAAGGGAACTTCTCACAGTACATAAGTTAGGGAAGAATTGAATGATGATATGTTGTTTTGTCTGATATTTGTTTGGACCCTAAGCGTTAATTATAAATGAAATTGCAGATGTTACATACTATGTTTCACTTGTCAGTCTATATTTAGCAGAAGAATTTTTATAACAGTTGGGTCATTCTTTAATACGTTGGTCAGACCCATGTAAAATTGTGATTCAAAATTTTTATATCATTATTGCACCACAAGGAAGAAACATCAATTAATTAATGAAAAGCAGAGAGATAATCATAAAACCACATCTCTTTGCCTTCAGAAAGTAAAAAAAAAAATCCTGGACTAATTTTATATGGCATTTATAGATAGTATACATTTCACCGATACTTGTATGTTCAGAACTACAGTTCTCATACTTCATCAGCAAACAAAAGAGCATTTTCTCTTCCTCTTCTGTTTGTCTGAATATTTAGGTAAATTCATGCTTTGAATACCTAAAATTAGACATTCTCATAGTCTTTCTTGTCATTTCAGTGCTAGATATGAAAATATTAACAAGAGTTATCTGTGGTTCTTAGTTTATCTGTTCTTTGTATATAAATAAGCATACATAAATTTTCTCTGTGCTTTCTTTGGTTTTGTTGGTACGAAGTGGAGTACAAGCAAAATTATAGCTCTTTATCTTTTTATGTTTTGCTTCTTTAAATGAACATTTTCTGTAGCGCAGACCTCAGCAGGCTTCTGATACCATGTTGGCACGCTGGTTAAATAATTTGAGCAGTTGGTCCAGAGGCAGAGTTTCTCCACTCGGATGCTAGATCTGTTGCTCTTCGTCTCTGTAATCTTTTGGAAACTGCTTAGCTACTCTATACCTTGTTTAATTCATTGATAAAATAAAGACTATAACATAATTCCCACTTCATAATGTCACTGTGAGAACTGACTGAGTTAATGTATGTGGAGTGCTTAGGATACATCTGGTAATAGAGGCGTTACACAAAATGTTAGCAGCTATTATTATTGTCACTTTCCTCCATCTAAGGGGAGAGTAATAGGTAGACCTTGTGTCCTACTTCTGTCTTTGAGACCCTGAATATTGCAAGCAAGGATGGGAATGAAATTAGTGTAATATAAGGGAAGTTGTGAAGATTACACTGGAAAGTACTTAGAAGAGTATCTAATATATACAACACATTAAATAAGTGAATTTACCTACTATATCTTTTTCTGACTTCATAGAATGTATTGATTATTTTTGATTCCTTTATTTTTTAACGAAAAGAGCACAGAGTTGAAAGGGGAATGAGTGGCCAAGAAATTTGAGTTTTAGTTTTGCAGAAAGATATCTCAGCCTTTATTGAGCTAGGACCTTTTAGTATATTAAGTGTTTCTACCCAGTCACATCTGAGATGAATGCTAGCTCTGCTATTTCCTAGTCATGTGATGTTAAGCAAGTTAGAAAAGCTCTGTGAACTTCAGGGGTTTTTTTAATTTGCAAAGTGGAGTCATAATGCCTATCTAAAAATATATATGTATTATGAAGATTAAAAAGATAGATTTAGAAAAGTTAGTATCAGGTACAGAGCACAGAGGAGTACTAAATAAATGGTATTAAATGCTCTCTATTTTTTTCCTGTCTAAATTATAACTTACCCTCTGGTTGACCTCAGCTTTTCTTTCTTTTTTTGAGACGGAGTTAAGCTCTTGTTACCCAGGCTGGAGAGCAATGGCGCGATCTCGGCTCACCGCAACCTCTGCCTCCTGGGTTCAGGCAATTCTCCTGCCTCAGCCTCCTGAGTAGCTGGGATTACAGGCACGCGCCACCATGCTCAGCTAATATTTTTTGTATTTTTAGTAGAGACGGGGTTTCACCGTGTTGACCTGGATGGTCTCCATCTCTCGACGTCGTGATCCACCCGCCTCGGCCTCCCAAAGTGCTGGGATTACAGGCGTGAGCCACCGCGCCCGGCCCGACCTCAGCTTTTCCTATTGTTTTTGTGTGGTCATTCCTGTTGCCTACCAGGTTAAATGAAGCAACGTGCAAGTGAAAATGCTGTTGACACAGAATACACTATGCTCACCTCATAATTTCATAATTAATATTAATAACTTTTCTGCTATGGATTATCAATATTTGATCTCAGACCATCTGTTTTCTTTTAAATGTTCTCTCAATATCCCTTCTCTTGTATGATTTCAACTATCATCTTTCCAGACCCTTGGGCCTGAAATTTCAGTCTTCCCTATCTCCTCCTTTTTCTCTTCATAACCAAACTGTTGCAAAACATCCCTGCATATTTATTTGAGAGAAAATTTATTTCATTTACCCCTCTTATCTATCTTATGAGAAGAATTCCTGGTGAAAGTGTTAGTCACATCACAATGTTTTGGTTTTGTTTTTCACATCAATACTCATTTGTCCTTCTATTAAAAATTCTCCACTTAACTTGCATATTCTCTTATACTTGAAATTTGAAATTCATTGCTGAAGACCTGGATTTTCTAGGATTTTTCCTTATCTGCATGACTTTTATTTTTCTCTCTAATTTAGCATATACCCCTCTTTTTTCTTTAATTTTCTTTTATAAATTTAATAATTTAAAAAATCATCAGGATTATTGATCATTTTGAAGAGTAACAAATACTATAAATATAATTTTAATTTATATTGAATTAATATTGTTTTGAAATAAGGCAATGTAATGATCAACAATTTTTTATTTGTTCAAATCTAGTAAAATTCTAACTTAAGACGTAATCATTATGACATTAAAAATATGTCTTAGAGACTTATCTACTATAATGGTACATATATATTTATAATGTTGAATAATCATAGTTTTAAGCAAACGAATTCACATTTTAAGACACAAAAAATGCCACATATGAAAAAGGAAAGACATTTTCTGGCTGAATATGTACTTGTTTAACTTGTTGGACGAACAGTGGCTGGGAAAGTGTAATTCACTCTGTGATTTTTTTAAAGTAGGGATGATTCCAATTTGATGAAGCAAGAAAGAGGGGTGGAAAAAAAGGAAAGGTTTTAAAAATGTTATTGCACTTGCATTTGCCTTCTTTGCTAATCTTAATTTTCACTATAACAGATCCATAAACTTATGATATTCTGAGTTGAATTGAATTCAGCTGTTTAGAAATAAGTAATTACAACTCTTGTCCCTCAGCCAAAATAACAACACACCGATTATGACTAGCCAAGAAGCCTGGAATTCACAAACTGCTTTATATTTATTTATTTATTCATGTTGGCTGTTTATCAGGAAATGACTTCAGTAAAAAGGAGCTGTAATTCATTTATTAAGTAAACTCCCAAAACTCTAAGAAGAATGGCTCATATGTTATATTAAAAAATGACTAAATAATTTTAATGCAAACATTCATTGCAGTTGATTTGACTAGCACTTTTTCTAAATCATTTGGGAAAATAAGGTCATGAAGATATGGGTGAATTGGTTTTTAATGTCTTTGCTTTTGTTTCTGAATCATCTTACTGATCTATGTACAGTATGAGCAAAGGAGAGATACATGCATGTATGTATTTACAAACATGTATGTGTAAAGCATGCATATATATATATATATATATATATATATATATATAAGCTTTATATATGTATATATAAACTTCTCCTCAATGGTAAATCCAATATTGGTAAAGAATACAAATTACAGTTTTAGGCATCCTAAAATCAGATTTCAATATAAAGTTTATTTGAGTATGCAGAAGGCCAGTCTCCACTGAGATGATTTTGTTAGGTGGAGATTTAAAACTAACTTCCCCAAAAGTTGTTTGTAGCAAATGTTATCAATAGAACACTTAAATTATAGATAAAAGGCTCTATTTAAATTATAACTTTATGTGTATTTCAAATATTAAAACACTTATCCATGTTTCTGAGAGCTAATTAATTTCTTAATATACTTTTTTATTTTAGAATTCTACTCTTTATTTTTAACTTTGGGCTTCAAACTTACTCTTAATTATTGCCTCAGAATGATGGGCTTTCTGGTCTCATTCATTCTCTCCCACCTCCTGCTTCTTAGGATCTTAAATTTTGGGGTGATTATGGGTCCCTTTGAGAACCTGATGAATGTTATTTACTTTATTCTCATCTAAAAAAATATTGTATCCTTAATCCTAGCACTTTGGGAGACCAAGGCGGGTGGATTTCTTGAGCACAGAAGTTCGAGACCAGCTTGGGCAACATGTTGAAACCCCATCTCTACAAAAAATATAAAAATTAGTCAGGTATGGTTATATGCTCCTATATTCCCAGCCACTCCGGAGGGTGAAGTGAGAGAATTGCTTAAGCCTAGGAGGTTGAGGCTGCAGTGAGTGGTGATTGAGCCACTGCATTCCTGCCTGGGTGACAGAGTCAGACCCTGTCTTAATAATAATAATAATAACAATAACAACAACAATAACAATAAAAATACTAATAAGTGAATCCTAAAGTCTCTCCATGGTACCCACATTAAGAATCCTTTTAAACAAATATTCTTCCTTTCTCACCTTTCTACCTAAATACTATTTAAAGGCAAAATAAATCAACCATAAAAACCACAGAATGAAAGGTCATGATGATCCTGTTCATTGTAATAGACCTGAAAATTATACTTTTGGTTAACTATTTCGTTCTGGGTGGTATCTTGCATATATACTCACACTGTCAGAGGACACTTATCACTTAGGGGCAAACAAAACAAAACAAAACAAAACAAGAAAAACAACTCCTTTTACTTATACATTTCAAATAAAAGTTTATTGAATTTGTGAAATTTGCCCTTTCTTCCAGATAGACAGTTTCATAATGGAATTGCACAAAAATATTTTCCAAATTTCATCCTATATACTCTTTAGAACTTTATACCCCATTTATTTATTAGTGGTTTTATCTTCGCTAATAGTGAAGGTAGTTAATTCACTACCTTCTTTCTTTTTCATGACTCAGTATACTGGTTTTATTTTTTATTTAAAATTTGTTCATTACAAAAAAATTTTACGATGTGTTTTTAGTAACACAATGCCTTGAAAATCTGTTGGCCAATAGAAAGCTAATGTGAGGGTCATTCGTTGTGTCTCATGCCTGTAATCCCAGCACTTTGGGAGGTGGAGGCAGGCAGATCACCTGAGGTCAGGGGTTTGAGACCAGCCTGGTCAACATGATGAAACCATGTTTCTACTAAAACTACAAAAATTAGCCAGGTATGGTGGTGGGCACCTGTAATCCCAGCTCCTCAGAAGGCTGAGGCAGGAGAATTGCTTGAACCCAGGAGACAGAGGTTGCAGTGAGCCAAGATTGCGCAATTGCACTCCAGCCTGGTCTACAGAGTAAAACTCCATGAAAACAGAAAAAGAGAAAGAAACCTGATGTGAGGTCTGTAACTACTGTGATGAGAAGAGTGCTGTGGCCTTTAATCACTGTGAATTGCATCTCTTTCAGGGCTTTTAAAGTACAGCCATTGAAAGAATTTACACCATTAACTCAGTGAATAAATGAATGAATTAAAGAAAACATGATTACAAAACTAGGAAAAATTTTGCAATTGCTAGAATAGAAGCTAATTATGTTTGTTCCTAGTACAGTGAAGTGGAAATTGGAAAGAAGGTAGAAGAGATATTTGAAATGTCCATAATACCTTCAGAAAACTCCATTACTAAAGTTGTAGATTTTACTAACAGAGGCCAATAGATTCTTCCTTGAGAAATATTTACTGTATATAACATTATTATCACATATTGATTAAAGTTACATAGGATTTACGAGCATTTTGAACTAGTGTAAATCATTATTACATTGATCACTGTAATTCTAAACTGAAAGAAGATATAAAATAATTTTAAGTGGATGTTTTAATAAAATTCTGACATGTAACATTCATTTATGCTTATATAAATTCAAATTTTGTGCATTTATTATATTTGGGATGGAGGGACAAATAAAACAGTACGGGGGACAAGATTGATATCAAAACCAATTATTACTATCACTGCTGTAATCGCTTTGTGAATATGAGTCCTTTAGGAGAAGAAAACAGAACAACTAATTGCCCTAGGGAGTGAAGAAAGACCGTGGATGAGGTAGGTTTGAACTGCTGCTGAATGATGAGCAACGGTTTCTTAAGAGGAGGAGGCAGAGCAGGATATTCCAGGCTCTGTGTTCTCAAAGCAAGTGGTGTGTTCCGAGAACAGAGAGTTCAGTGTGCTTGGCACATAATTCTAAAGGGAGAAATGGTGACTAGAGAAATAAATCGTGACCAGGTTACAGAAGGCCTAACATTCCAGGCTAAAGATTTCAAGCTTTACACTACAGGTGATGGTGAGGCCAAAAGGTTTTAGGTAGGAAAGTGAAATGATCTGAGTAAAGAATGTTACGTGTTAAGGGCAGCATGTAAGTATTTACAGAGGGAGAAGAATCCTCAGCCAGAGGAGTTCTGATAGGAGGGAGAAATAATGCCTGAAGTGAAGCATTTTAAGGGACTGAACTAAGACAATTGAAAGGAAGACAACAGATATTAATGGGAACAAAATAATAGTTAGAGAGATTAATTGAACATGGATACTCAGGAAAAGGGAGAAATGTAAAAGGAATCCTAAAAATTGGGCTTAAGCACATACAGAAAACAGTTATATTCATTAAATATAGAATACTGGGGGAGAACAAGATCAGTAGGAAAAGTATATAGTTCTATTTTAAGCATATTGATATGAGATGATATTAGGATATTAGGTTGGTATTTCCAACAGCTAATCCTGCTTTTTTAAAAATTTCTTGCCGTCTTCCCTCTCTCTTTATGTTTATTCAATGTAAACATATTTGACATTTGATACCATGACACTGATTGGAATCGCCCAGAGCAAGTGACTATATTTGGAAGAGGTGAGCAAGGGAATCTAGTAGGTAACATGTATTTAAGAGATGTGTAAAAGAGGAACAGTCAGTAAAGGTGACAGTGATAGATGGGGAAACAAAAATTCAGTGATGTCTTAGAAGTTAAGGAGGAAAGTTTCCTGAAGTCAAGTCACCAGCTTTTGTAAATTCTTTAGAGACCAAAAAGTAAGAGACCATTGGCAACCTTGGCAAAAGCAGTAGGGTGAGAGTTGAACTCATTCATTCATTTATTCATTTGACAATCATTTGTGAAAGGTCTTCTATGTAACTTGGGCTTGAGAGACAAATTTCTGTTATACTTATTATCATGTATATTGCAATAAAATAAGGATATGTCTATTCTATCAACAGCTTTACTAGCAAAGTAGTTCATTGTGGGTAGACCATCTTGGTTACATGCAGGCTTTACATTGCAATCTTCTTTTAAGAATGATGTTTTTTATCAAATATGTGTTTTATTACATGGCACCTATTATTTTCTGGTCTGTAACCTCCTAATGAATCAAAGACATGAGCCAAATGAGGATCTCTACCAAAGTAGTTACTTAATATTTAGATACTTGAAATAATTTTTTACAGAAAATTTTTCTATTCATCTTCACCCTGATTCCTCTCACCCCAACACACACACACCCATCATCAGTAGTCACACATTATTACCTAAAATTCTTGGATAAAATAGAAAATGTAAAATTGAAACTTTAGACTTAATAATTAGAGAGACAAATGTTTCCTTCATATTTTAACCAGTAATATTTAAAACAAATGATGTATTCAGTCATAATTAATATAAAATTTTGACCTCAGATAAAATCTTTCACATTCTCACTTACGGCTATATGACTCTTAGACAAATGACTTAAGTTCTCTTAACTTCCACATAAGTAAACTGGGCATTACAATACATACTTTGCAAAGTGGTACATTAACAGAAAATCAACTAATATTTAAGAAATAGCTAAGAAAGAGCTTGGCACATAAAATGTTAATAAGGAGTGATTATTAATATATCATAAAGTGCTTAGTAAGATATATAATATATAGTAGCTGTTTAACAAATCTAATCCTAAAACTATGTTCTTTGAAATATCCTTCATTATTTAATATCCCACTAGGCATTATAAATATCTTAACTAATTTAATTCATTCAAAATTTATAAAAATGGTTATGCTTGCCTCCTTGCTGGAGAACAAAAGAAATGAAGACTCAGCAAGTTAAGCAACTTGACCAAAGTAAGGAATGACTGAAGTATAATTTGCATGCTGGTCTTTCTAACCCAGAATCCTGTGCAACTGAACATGGTGTGACTCCGCCTGCTTCTCTTTTAAAACTTCTCCTCACCTTCACGTCTTCCTCTACTTTCTGGTTCATTCTATTTTCTTGTATTTTTTACTTCTCATCAATTGTTACCAGGCATCCAGAAAAGCAACTAGTTTTCTAAAACTCCATTAGTGTATGCTTGCCCCACAGTTCAGTTACTTGAGAAACAGCTTACAGTTTGACTATAAGGAATACTGTACTATAAAACCTTCCAGGGAGTCATTTTTTTAAATTAGATTTATTAAGATGTGAGGCCAGGAGTAGTGGCTCACACTGGTAATCCCAGCAGTTTGGGAGGCCAAGGGGGAGGATCACTTGAGTCCGGAAGTTGGAGACCACCCTGGACAACATAATGAGACCTTGTCACTACCAAAAAAAGAAAAAAATAAAAAATTAGCTGGGTATGAGGACATGCACCTGTAGTTCCAGCTCCTCCATGGGCTGAGGTGGCGAGATTGCTGGATGCCAGGATGTTGACGCTATAGTCAGCAATGATTACACCAGCCTGGGAAACAGAGTGAGACACTGTCTCAAAAAATAATAATAATGATGTATCTAAGAGTTCCAAATATAGAGTTTTTTCCCTTTTCTGACAGATACACTGACTAATATTTTATTGCAGCTGAAAGCAATCACCTTAAAAAGTGGTTCCCATGGACAGAAAAATTATAATTAAAGCAAAAGTTAATAATTCAAGTTTGAAAGCTACATTTTTTCTAAGATTTCATATGAAAGAGAACAATGTCAAATTAATCAAGTGTTTGGCTATTATAATCTATTACTTAATATCTGTTCATCCTCCTTTGTACTTGAAAAAGTTAGAAATAACTTGAAAAGGTTAGAGTAAATCTTGGAACATCTTGAAGATCTTGGATGCTGATGAAAGGTTTTACTTATTTTGGTAGAGAGGAAACTAAGAAATCACTTTCTTTTACAGTTTAGCATCTGTATTTCAATCATTCTCCCTGCTGCTTCGTCAGTTAGAAAAAAAAAGTTTAAAGATGAAATGTTTGAGACCCTATGTTTTGAAAAATCAAAGTTACCTTTTACTCAGATTCAGATTCTCAAATTAGAAAAGCTTGCAGTCAAATTTAGTAAGATTTACTTAAATTTATAAAACATATTTGATAGCTGATTTTTGCTTATATTTAGCAAGGTAGCTCCATTCTGACCTCTGTCAGCTGCCTATTATCCTGGAAAAATTGTTTGAGTATCCAAATGTCCTTTGCCTAACATACATTATTAATGCTGGGCCCTTGTATTTTTTTTTCATTTTTATGCTATCTATGTTTAGTCAAATATTATCTTGTCTTTTAATATGTAAGCCAAACATAAATGGAATAGCTGTCGGGCAAATAACATGTATACAGTAGGTACAAAAAATGGAATGATGTTACATCTGAGCAGACAATCAATTTTTGCAATGTAATTGTGTAGAGAAACCATGTATATTGATTCACAGCTACGCTACTTTTTTTTCTTTCAACCTTGTTCATGTCTCTTCCTTTTTTTTAGAAAGAGTCATGAATGTATAATCTAATCTATTAACACTTACGAGTATAACTCAGAGGAGAATGTGAATTAAAAATCCATAGTCAAAAGGAAATGATAATTTATGACCATAGAACTTTTTAAAAATACTTTTGCCTGGAAAGAAATAGATATGCTCAAGATGAAGTGAAAGACCCAGAGGCAGCTAATCTAATTTGGATCAGGACTAACTGAATTATAAACAAAAAAAATTAACCTTTAGAATTTATGTCAATTATAGATGCCAAGATCCTTTCACTATTCCTCGGTTTGTATCAATATCTATACAATTGAATTTAAAATTTTTCTATCTTGAACAGGTTTCTGAAAGTGTCCTGGGTGGGAATAAGGGGAATAGAATATGTTATCTATCATTACAGTGAATCACTCATAACTCAGAGGGAGACTTCATGTGCATGGTACACTTAGAGACAGGAGGATTTGAAGCATGTACATTAAAAAATATCAAAAGACAGACTTATTCTGGGTTAATATCTTGAATATAGTATCCTGATTATTTGCAGATTTTTCTCCTTGATCAACATAAAAATGAATCCATTCTTAATAAAGATGTTTTCTATTGATCTGTATTGCTATCATTATTGTCTACCAGACTTTAAAGATATAAATCTTCCTACAATGAGCTTGCTACCCTCTGAAAGCAAAAAATAATTTGAGCATTTCTTTTAAATGTGTATGATCTCCAACTTCTTCTGAACTATTACTTGCCACCATTCCTATGATATTTTTAAAACAATTCTAGGCTTTGATTGTAACAGCTGCTATTCTTTTTTTGAGCAATGCCGCTGCAGTCATTTTCAAAGTGTTGACCCTGGACCAGATGCATCAGCATCAGCATCAGTATCAGCATCACCTGGGAACTTGTTTAAAATGCAAGTTCTCAGGTTCCCCCAGACTAGATGAATGAGAAACTATGGGGTGGACTCAGTAAGTAGTGTTTTAACATGATCTCCAGGAGATTCTGGAACTGCACATTCTCAAAGTTGCATGCTCAACTTTGAGAATCACTGCTTTTCTGAACTGAGCTCTTCACTGTGTTGTGTGTCCTGAATTTCTTTGGTGGTATGGTGAAGCTCATGGATATATTTTCAGAATAGTGTTTTTAAAAATCCAAAATACAATACATAGATTACTAAGGAAATAAGCTATTGGAAATTCAGTTATCCAAATACTAAATTTGTGATACAATAATACATGTCCTTCTTTATTAACACTTTTAACTAACAAGACTGGGTAAGTCTAATTACTATATAGTTTTGAAATATTGGTGATCAAAAAAAGTTATTTTTAGATTACTGCAATAATCACAAAGTGATATGACTATATATATGATTTATACTAGTGACATATTCACAGATATTACAAATAATATTGTGGGTTTTGCCCACATTTATAATGGAAAGAGAAACTGAATTTGAGCCAGCAGTTAGTAAAAATAAAAATAGGTTTTTTCTTTGCATCAAGTTTATGGTTCCCTTGAATTTTACAAACTTCTAGGGTAAAGAGACCCTTACAAGATGGATCATTTTTAATTCATCTAGAAAAAAATGCTTATCTTGTAACCTGATATAAATATGGTACATTGTAAAACATAGGAGACAGGATATGAATCAAATGTGTTCTGGAAACCATAGAATGAATTGTTCTCCCCCAGGACACCTCATAGCCTAACACCTGTGACAATTAAAGTGGAGCTGATCTAATAGTTTACTGGAAATTACTCACAACGCTCCATTTTCCTGACTCATCATATATTTTGTTCACTATAGTTTTAAATTTCTTTCCACATGCTTTGTAACTTTCTACTTGTCATGTTATGCATTAATTGATAACTCTTGGTTCTTTAGAACCATTTAGAAACAGCAAGTTTTCAAGTCCTGTCTTCATGTCGTTGTGCCAACCCCATTTGAGGAAACAGATATTCAAAGATCAGAAAAACAAACCAAGGTCATGAAGCACAGTTCAGTGTCATGACTCCCACTCAGATTCATATTTCTGGTTCTGCGTTCTGAACTTACTGGCCATAGCTGCAAAGAGGCAGGGAGCCAGTGAGACCTGACCACCATTTGAGATAGCTGACTGTCAAATCAGCTGAATGAAAAGAATTTTTTTTAAAAAAGATTCCATTTCAGTTACTGCAGACAGACTATTTAAACAGGAAGCAGAGTATAAAAGTGTGGACTACTTTCATCACGGGACAGAATAGACAATAGAAATGTCAGAAAAGGAAGAGATCTAGATTTTGTAGATAAGACTTTGTATAATAGGAATTTTTTTAACAATCCCTTCTTTCAGAAACCATTATTTTAAACCATGTTTTAATCTTGAAGCTTGTTTAATTTTCCAGATTCTTTCCCCAAACCCTGATTATCAAAGGGCAATAGGAGGTTCTTTGAAGGGCTTTTTAATAATATTTCTTAGTATGTTAGTATGTTGTCTCTTGCTGGAATGCGCAGCCTGAAAATCTGATATGGACACTAATTTTCCTAGTCTTAACTTTATAATTTGGTAACTGTGACATTGACATAAATTTTCAAATTATTTGTTTTATTATTTATGAGCTGAGGATTATGTTTGCCTTATTGATTCAAATAGAGGGAAGAGAAAAAAAATATTTATTTAGCACCTACTATGTGCCAAGTTCTCATAATATGGAAGAAGCAGTGTAAAACAGCAAAGAAGGTAACACATCTAATTGGGCAGGCAGAGGTAGAAGAAAGGATAAGAAACCTCTGTAAATGTTACAGCTATCAGGGAGCCAGATGCCTACAGTGAGGAGGTACAGAAACAATGAGACCATGGTACAGGAAAAACCCATGATTGTCTTGTTGGGGTTTAAGTGTCTGCAAAATTTCAGTGGTAACAAGAATCAACCAAAGTATTTTTGTTATGCAGAGTGCTGAGTTTTCTTCTCTAGCTTTTTCTGGGGCTGTAGAAATGTCTGCAGACAGCTGCTGATGGCAAATTTAAGAAAGATGGAAGACAGAAAATCTGTCTAATGTGGAACAGATGCTGCATTCTTACAGGACAAAGAGGAGGGACAGAAACATTTACTGTTAGTTTCTGTATTTCATATGTAATACCTACATTTGGAAGATCAGACAAAGCAGAAAGGAGAACTTTGCAGTTTCTATGTGGAAGAGAGTGGGAGGACCCTTTAAGTGAAGAAACTCTTCATGAGAACCAGTGTCTCCAGAGAAAGAAAAACTGACCCACACACTCTGATGTTTAATTCAATGCTTAGGAATACAGCAGGTATTTATTTTTATTTTTATGCCAGGAAATAAAGAATTTGAAATGACCTGTAGAACAACAGTGAAGCCAGACTCAAAAATGTGTCCATTGAAGAAGCTTATTATGACTTCTGGAGGAAATTTTTTGCAATATCACAGCACGTCAAAGATAAAGATTGTTAGTTACTTTCAGAAGTGAAACATGCTTCACAGGACTGTGCAGTATAATATTTGAGCTATATTTATTAGAATAACATGGTAAAATTGGCTATTTTCATGGATATTGCTAAGAATTATTTTGTGTCTTACTAAAATAGCAGATAAATGTGAGATTTAGTATGCATAAGGAAAGCATGAAATAGACGAAGAAAGAAAAAAGGCATAACTATTTAATATGCAGTTTTTACTTGGGGACAGGAAGGAGTAGCTAAAGTGAATATGGGAACATCTGATTCATTATCTAAACCTGGACACTTTTTTTTTTTTTGAGATAGAATCTCACTCTGTCTCCCAGGCTAGAGTGCAGTGGCACAATCTTAGCTCACTGCACCCTATGCCTCTCGGGTTCAAGCAATTCTCCTGCCTCAACTTCCTATGTAGCTGGGACTAAAGGCATGCACCACCACACCCATCTAATTTTTGTATTTTTAGTAGACATGGGGTTTCACCATGTTAGCCAGGATGGTCTCGATCTCTTGACCTTGTGATCTGCCTGCCTCAGCCTCCCAATGCTGGGATTACAGGCATAGGCCACCACACCCCACCCAAACCTGGATACTTTTATTTGGCACAAATGTTCAGGTTCCTCTTTAGTATCTTTGGGAACTAAGATTACAGGAAAGAGTACAAATGGAAGCTCATATATTTGAAGTATTTCATTCAAGTATATACAAGAAGCAACAAAATCATCAAATAGCTTTCTATTTCTTTTTAAAATTATTTTTATTTTTATTATACTTTAAGTTCTGGGGTACATAGGTTTCTATTTCTATCTTTACTAATAATTATTCCTAAAACCCGAGAAAATTCATATCAAATTTAGAATTCTCAAAATCCTTAGAATCCTTGGAGTTTTATACAAGAACATGCTAATCCCTTACCTCAGCCCCTTTCTGTCCAACACCACCTCCTTCTTGCACTGATGAGGCCTCTTGTATGTATGTAAGTCCACACTTCAGCCTATGTATCTAAGTTGTATGCATTTCTTTGTGTAAACAACCATCTTATGACCACTCCTTGAATCTAGGGGTGGATATAGAAGAGGCATCATTCATCATTAGAAAGGGGAATCAGACAAAGCATGCATGCAGTTTCTGAATTTGAGCATAAGCCATTTGGGTTTTAAGCTCTGGGGTCCCAGGTACCAAGGATATGCTTACAAGGGTGGGTTTAAGCTCTCAGTGGACAGATTTCTTCGCTTCAAATACCTCAATCATAGAGTGAGGGCTAGCTAGAGGAAGACCAAGGGGGATCTCTGCAGAGACAAAAGCAGAGGTCCTTTTTTCATGAATCTGAGGATAATACTTCAAACGCTAACCTGGAATTGGTGCCAAAACAAGCAACAAACCTAGACTCCTTGGAAACTGGAATGCATAGTCACCCTAAATTTATGGTGCACATGCAGTATAAACTACAGTCTTGGTGAACTTTCTGGACACAAAATCAGAAGGACAAAAATGATGCTGGCCGCACTTGTTACGTGAACATGAAGAAATAAAAGTTTAAAGTGAACAAAGTGAACTGTAAAGAGAGAGTTTTCACATTTGTGGAGATTGCTTTGGCTATTTGGGCTCTCTTTTGGTTCCACATACATTTTGGAATCTTTGTTTTTCTAAATATATGAAGATTGACATTGATATTTTGATAAAGATTGCATTGGCTCTGTAGACTTCCTTGAGCAGTATGATTACTTTCACAGTTTTTCCAATCCATGAGGCCAGGACGTTTTTCCATTCGTTTGTGTCATCTACAAGTTCCTTCGTCAGTGTTTTGCAGTTTTCCTTTTATCTGATATCTGTGAAGAAAAAGCAAACGGTCGTAAACGATTATCCAGAATAGACTTAGGCAGGATGACAACTTTTGCAGAACACTTATTTCAGAAAAGGAAATAGTATTTGATTTAGAGGAAGAATGTGTAGTGTGGTTGTCCATTCCTTGGTTTCATTATGAGGTAATGGGTACACAGAAAATTTCTAATAAAATAATGGAGTGTTATGCATTGAATGTGTATGTGCTGTCATAATTTATAAGTTGAAGCCTGTCTTGGTTTGTTAGTAGTACTATAATAAAATAAGTGAGAATGAGTAATTTATAAAGAACATAAATTTATTTCTCACAGTCGGGAGGCTGGGATGTCTAAATTCAAGGCACCAGTAGGTTTAGTGTTTGAGGGTCAGTCTCTGCTTATCAGATGCCTTTTTGCCTTGTTGCTATATCCTCACATGGCAGAAAGCAGAAGGGCAAAGAAACTAGCTAGTTCTCTCCAGCCCTTTTTTAAAGTAACTAATACCATTCCTGAGGTTTCCATCTTCATGATTTTCTATTTTTTGATGCAGGATCTTGCCCTGTCATCCAGACTGGAGTGCAGTGGTGCAATCACAGCTCAGTGTAGCCTTGGCATCCTGGGGTCAAGGGATCCTCTCTTTTCAACCTTTGTAGGGAAGACTGCAGACAGCACCCTCATGATTTAATTACTTCCTAAAGGCCCCACATCTTAATATTATTACATTGGGCATTACGTTTCAACATGATTTTTTTGGAGGGGACACAAACGTTCAAACCGTAACAATGTCCTTACTCGATTGTGGCTTATTTGCAGATGAGGTAGATGAGGTCTCAAAGGAACTAATTAAGATTTTTGTGCTAGAATTTGAGTCTAGTTATAGATCCAGCAGCAGAGAAAATGGTAGGGGTGGTTCCTGAAGAGACTCAGCATTATCTTACATGTCAGCTGCCACGGGAAATACCATTACCATTTCCTCAGGGAATGCAGGATTTATTCCCTCATAAAAGCTAGAAAAACCAGTATTACAGTGGATGAGGAGGCCTTTTTGCTGGAGTAAGAAGGCCACTTTCAGTAAGAATGGAGAGGCATCTTCCACTAGCACAGAGTACTTAACAGAATTTAGAGGCTCAATGTCCCCAGCTTCATCAGGGTCTTTTCACAGGTCTCCATCTCTTCTTACAAGATCCCATTCTATTCCAAGAAATGTTGTTATTTTAACAGTAGACATTCTTCAAAGCTGGGAGTTTAACTTCTGTTGTAATTTGCCAAATTATAGAATGAGATTCTGCATTTGATTTTCAGGATACACCTAAAAGCTCTTAGGTCATTTATGCAGCATAGAATCTGGGAATTTGCGTTTCTCAGCTTATTCTTTTCTTTTACCACTTTGTCATAAAACGTAAGGAGCAACCAACCAATGTTATCATATTTTTAGTTTTCCAAAAATGCTTAAAAGTATCATGAAGTCATTTAGTTCCTTGCTTCTTATAGTGGTTGATTAGAAGTATCCAATGTAGTCATTTTATATAACTCTATAAACATTTCAAGCCATGCACTATCTGTAGTCTCTTCCTTACTAGAAATAGAATCATTGTGATCTTTATGTCTCATCTGATTGGAGAGCCAGTTCCAGAAACTCTAGACCCAATTCAGAAAACTCATCATTAAAATTCTGTTTTTCTGGAACCACTCTTGTATAAAAATTTGTATTAGGTCAGAGTTCTTCAGATAAATAGAACCCGCTGGATATTACGTGTGTGTGTGTGTGTGTGTGTGTGTGTGTGTGTTTATACCCACACACATTTGTTATTTCTATACACACAGAAACAAATTTTTTTTGAGGGATTGACTCACACCATTATTGAGACTGTGAAGTTGCATGTTCTGTATCTGGAAACTGAAGGCCCTGGAAGGCTAGGTTTGTAGTTTCAGTCTGAAATAAAAGACCCAAGAACAAGAGGGCTGTTTGGTAGTATAAGTTCTGGTCTCAGTCCAGATACCTAGAACTGGCAGCACTGATATTCCAGGGTAGGAGATGAAGGATCCAGTTTAAGCAGCGAGAGTGAATTTGCCCATCTTTCATCTTTGTGTTCTGTTCAAGCCTATAATGATTTGGATGTTGCCTAGTCATATTATTGAGAGCAAGCTTCTTTACTCAGTTTATTGATTCAAATGCTGATCTCTTCCAGAAACACCCCCCTACAGACATACTTAGAGATAATGTTTTACCAGTTATCTGGGTGACATAGTTTGACTGTGTTCCTCAGAGTTAATGTGCTGGAAACTTAATCCCCGGTGCAATAAAGTTGACAGGTGAGACTGTTAAAAGGTGACTAGGTCTTCTCATGAATGGATTAATTTTGTTATTACAGGAGTGATTTGTTATTGAGACAGTAGACTTAAGAGTGAGTTTTGCAGTCTCTTGTGTACTCTCTTTTTCCACCATGGAATGGCACAGTTAAAGGATCCTTGCCAGACACTGTTCCTTGATAGGGAAGGTCTTCCCACACTCCTATAAGGAACAAATTTCTATTTTAAATAAATTACCCAGTCTCTAATATTATGTTATAGTAACATAAACAGACTAAGACACTGGGTATCCCTTAGCCCAGACAAACTGATACATAAAATTAACCATTACAGATGCATTCATAGGGTGAAACTCTGATCAAGTAGAATTAGTCTCTTTAAGAAGAGATACCAGACAGCTTGCTTCCTCTCCCTCCACACATGCAGTCATGTAAGCACATAGTAAGAGGCTGACCACCACAAGCTAAAAGAAGGGGCATCAGAATAAAACCCACCTTGTAAGTATCTTGAACTTGGACTTTCCAGCCCTTAGAACTGTGGGAGATAAATTCATCTTGGTTAAGCCACCTAGTCTATAGCATTTTTGCTATAACAGCCAGAACAGACTAAGACATGAAGAAAAAGAGACTGGACTGAATATATAAATATATTTTCAGAACATTTAAGATAATGATAGATAGAAAATAACAAATAGCTTGAAATAAGATGAAGAGAAAGAGATCAAAGAAAACTTAAAATGAAAATGTGAAGGACAAATTGAAATAGTAAAATATTCAAGAACCACCTTATAAAATTATAGGATTAAAATTGGAATTTCAAGAGGGAAAAGAGATCTATTTTAGTTGGTGTTTGAGAAAAGAGAATATAGTTGGAGTTTAGAGAAACCAGAATATTCATTTAACTTTGCTGAAAATGTAGGCTGAGGGTTTTAGTTGTGGTTAAGTACTCTCAGGTTGGCCAGAGATGAGGTTTCGTATCCATGAATCTATTATGTCACTGAAATTATATGCAAATCTTCTGTTTGCTTACAATTGTAATTTAAAGAAACAAAAAACTGTTACCTCTTCCCCAGGCAAAAATTAACAAGGCAGATGACTTTCTCTATAGGGTGCAACACTTAACAAGTGACAATTTTAAAGCATTTTGGCATTTTAGAACCAAGAGAACAATTAACAGTTAAAGAAGACACAAATGCAGCCAACAAATATAGGAAAAAGTGCTCAACATCACTGATCATTAGAAAAATGCAAATTAATACCATATCTCACACCAGTCAGAATGGCTATTATTCAAAAGACAAAAAATAAATAAAATGAAAATAATAGGTGCTGGTGAAATTACAGAGAAAAAGGAACACTTATACACTGTTGGTGGGAGTGTAAATTAGTTCAGCCACTGTGGAAAGCAGTTTAGAGATTTTTTCAAAGAACTTAAACTGAAACTACCATTTGACCTAGCAATCTTCTTGTTGCATATATACACAAAGGAAAACAAATTTTCTACCAAAAAGATACATACAGGCATTTGTTCTTCACAGCAATACTCACAATAGCAAAGAAGTGGAATCAATCTAGATGCCCACCAATGATGGAGTAGGTAAAGAAAATGTGGTACATATACATTATAGATGATATGATTTGGCTTTGTTTTCCCAGCCAAATCATGTGTCGAATTGTAATTCCCAATGTTGGGGGACGGACCTCATGTGAGGTAATTGGATCATAGGGGCAGATTTCTTTCATGCTGTTCTCATGATATTGAGTGAGTTCTCATGAGATTTGATGGTTTAAGAGTGTGTGGCACTTCTCCCACCCCTCACTCTCTCTCTTTCCTGCTGCCATGTGAAAAAGGTGTATGCTTCTCTTTTGCCCTTCCATTGTGATTGTCAGTTTCCTGAGGCTTCTCAGTTATTCTGTTAGCTTCTCCTGTTAAGTTTGTAGAACTGTGAGTCAGTTAAACTCTTTCTATCATAAGTTACCTAGTCTCAGGTAGTTCTTTATGGATTTGCCCTATGCTGTTGTCGTGATAGTGAGTGAACTCTCACAATATATGATGATTTAAAAGTGTGTGGCACTTTCCCCTTCACTCTCCCTCTCTCTCCTCCCACCCTGTGAAGAAGGTGCTCGCTTCACCTTTGCCCTTCTGCCATGATTGTAAGTTTCCTGAGGCCTTTCAGTCATGCTTCCCATTAAGCCTGTGAAACTATGAGGTCAATTAAACTTTTTTTTATATTAATTGCCCAGTCTTGGGTAGTTCTTTATAGTAGTAGTGTGAGAATGAACTAATACAATGGACGACTACACAGCCATAAAAAAAAACAGAAAAAAAAAATCATGTGCTTTGCAGCAGCATGAATGCAATTAGATACCTTTATCTTAAACAAATTAATGCAGGAACAGAAAACTAAGTATTGCATCTTCTCACTTATAAGTGGGAGCTAATCATTGAGTTCACATGGACACAAAGATGAGAACAATAGACACTGGGGACTACTAGGGGAAAGTGGAGGGAAGAGGGATGAGTGTTGAAAAACTGTTGGGTGCTATGCTAACTATCTAGGTGACAGGAACATTCATATACAAACCTGAGAAACACAAAATTTACCCATGTAATAAACTTGCATGTGTACCCCTGAACCTCAAATAAAAGTAAAAAGAAAGCATAACAGCTTTGAGCCTTGCCTGTAAGCCCATTTCTTACTCCTGGCATTCCAGAAATGTACAATTTTAAAGAAGAGAATATGAGAAATTAAAAAAAAAGCTTCCCTGGGAATAATGTCATTCTACTTCACCTTCCAGTGACCATTTTCTGCGTCCTTTCACTGCAAATTACCTCAAAATTGTTGTCTACATGCCCCCCTCCCCTGTTCTCTCTGTTCTATTCATATGCCATTGCCACATTGTTTTAATTATTGAATTACATAATGGTTGACAAAGCTTATCTCCTCCTACTCTCTTGTTTATTTTTTAGAGCTTTCTTTGCTATTTATTTTTATTTCTTCTTATGAAAATTAAAATCAGCACATGTGGTTTCAGAATAATTACATACTATCTTTTTTATTTTGATCATGTATATTTTATAATTTATAGAGGAAAATGGACATCTTTACAATCTTCTTTCAAGAACATGGTGTATATTTCCATGTATTGATAACTTCTGCTGTGTCCTTTAGTAGTATTTAAGATATATTTTATATAAATACTCTTCTTATTAGTTTGTTTCTATATATTTTATCTTCTTTAGTGTCATTATAAATTTTCTTCTTTCTTGCTCACTGTATCGTTATATGTGTATATGAAAATATTAATTTGTGTACATTTATTTTATATGTTGATATATTTCTAAATTCTAGTGCTTTCACCTCCTTTCCAAATTTTATAATTCTATTTTGTTTAGATTCTTTTACATTGTCTAATTACATTGACTGTTTTATCTAGTTGGATATTAAATATTAATTATGATATGTAAGCATTCATGTCTTGATCCTAACTCCAGGAACAATGCTTTCAATATTTCTCTCTTGATATAACACTGACTTTGGGGCTGATTTAAGTATCTTTGATCATGTAATGAAGTTTCAGTAAATTCTTTACTCGTTTTTATTTTCTAAATTTAATTATATAGTTGAATTTTGTGAACTGCTTTTCCACTAACTTTGGTGACGTTTATATGGTATTTTTTATTCTGGTAATATGTATTAAATTCTGTTTGCCAATATTTAATTTCCTTTTTTATTGATTAGTATCCATAATCATACCTTATAACTGCAGCCCTCTTAGTCTTTTTATTCATGTCTTTGTTTCTTTGTTACCCCATCAGAGAACCTGCCTGATCACTGGCAATACTACTACTTTACAATAAGTATTTGCTGAGTGATTGAATGAATTTGTAGGTAGATCTAGAGTTCAAACAAGGTTGTTTATTATCCCACCACACTTTTTAAAATAATAATAAAAATCAAAGAAAAAGAAAAGAAATTCCCTTTGCATTTGAGTTGAAATAAGTTGCTTGCTTGTTGGGTGTATCCTGCTTTTGTAAAGCATGGATGTGCAGCCAGAAATGCAGACTTTGTAAAACTCTCTGAAGTCAGCAGATACATGGCTCCACTGTGAGAGCTGTAGTGTTCTTACCATACACATGCAAGTGAAGTAAATGGTCCATGTGGGGGCAAGAAGTGATAGATGTGGATTGCTGTCATCTTGTTCTAATTTCATCCTTTGTCTCTTGCATGTGTAAGCTAGTTGTAAGCTTGTTAGCATAATGTTTATAACACTTTGGGAATATAGCATGGGAGTTTTGATCCAAGGGAGGAGTTGTCTCTGGGTCATACTCTGAAATTCTTTGATAAAGCCTCCAATTGGAACACAGAAAATTTCATATTGTGCTTGAAAGCAATAATGTCAGATCTAACTCATCTCTGTTAAATAACTACATCTGCTTCTGTGAGCTATGTTGAAAAACTATTTGTCTGGTTTGAACTGTAGCTTTGAATGCTATCTTTCATAGATTAAAAAGAAAGTTGCATAATGCAAAGGATTTAGTTTAGAAATGTCAGTTTGAAAGTAAACTGAAACATATTAGATTGTAAATACCACTTAAACCGCCTAAAATCTTTGAAGGAATGCTATCTTATATTGCAATGTTCCTAGTATTGTGCTTTTGAAATAGAAGATGCTCAGTATACTTTATTGATTTGAATTTATTTAATAATCTCTTCTCTGTTATAATACCATTAGCTGGACATTGGGGATTTATCAGCATTTGTTAGTATATATTATACTTTGGGTTTTTGTTTTGTTTTGTTTTAGAAATAACGTAGCTTCATGGTTGAAAGCAAATACACAATGGGTAGCATCTGTATTGACTAGTTGTTTCTTATTAATACTACTAAATATTTTTACTTTCCCCTCTGAATGCTTGAGTGTTTTGTTTTGTTTAGTTTTTTTGGTTTTGTAACTAAATATAAGTACTTTGCTCATATGTAATGTTATTCTTGTCTTATTTTTTATCAAATATGAGTATTAGTATGTCATTTTAATGGTTTCCCTGTCTCCTCTGAGTGCTTATAGTCTAATTATAATTATATTTAATGCCTACTTTAATTTCATAGAAAAGTGTATTGAACATTCTTGATAACAGTATGTACTAAATATTTCCTGAATTCCAAATATTATAATTATTTTGCTGTCAGAATGACGTTTATCTTAAAAATAAACATCCAAACCCAACTGAGTAGATAATAATAATGGTCACATGTTTTATGCTTTACTTGTACCAAGTTTATATTTAAGCTGGTATCTTTTCAGATTTGTTTCTTGAGTTTATAATATTATTATTTTAAATAATTCTACATGTAATAAACTGATGGGTATTTTAGGACTTATTTTAAAAATAAACATTAATAATGGTAGATGTGAATGTCTGATGTACATACAAGAAAAATCATGATCTTCTGAGAAGTGAGGCATTTATTCTCAAAGATTCCTAGAGCTTGTCAGCTTGATAAAATAGCTTATGTTTTTGAGCCACAGTTTTATTATCTATGCAAAGAATATATTTTAACAAGCTTAATACTATGTCAAAAATATAGTAAATATCAATATATTGTGCCTATATTATATTGAATATGCCAAAATGACATTTCAAACTTATAAAATAGATCTGAAAAGAATATTCTTCATATCCTGAAAGTAAAACATTAGATTTATGAAAAGTCTAAGACATAACCATTTCTTATATCATCTAAAAGTATATGAAAATTAATGTGTAAATTAGGCAGAATAGGAGAAATAAAACTTCAAAGAAGAATAGAGTGTCACAGTGTCACATCTTGCAAATAACCTTGATAATACTGCAGATACTGGGAGCTAAAGATAATATCCACATTGCAGAGTTTTTAAAGCATTATTTAATAAACACTTGCCCTTACTATCTGCATCGAGCTTTTATATTCTTACATTGTTCCTGTCCTTTCCACATATACCTCTGTGAGTTAAAATGTAAGTCTTTAAAATGGTGTAAAATTTAGAAAGATTAGAGTATCACTTCTAGTGCAACCTTCTGGGTTACCCACTTTTATTTGTCTATTTTCTGTAAGACATTTTGCATCTAAGTTGTGAAAAAATAGATAATAATGCAAATAACTCATTTCATAGAAATGCAAATTCCTTGTTTCCAGTAGAATTCAATTGATAATTGCCCATGGATAGACTCCTTTTTAAAATCTATTTGTTAATCCATTTCAGCATTTCTTGTCTGCCTGTATATGTGGGGTATTTTGAATTCTCCTTATAATGTTATAACATCTTAGACGTTCCCTCATTAGCTAATGAGTTAAACAAAATCTTTGAAATGTGTTCATTTTATATTTGTATGAGAATCATAACTTCTTTTAAAGATGAATTAAAGACTTAAATGTAAGATGAACCTATAAATAAAAGTCCTAGGTGGGGCACGGTGGTTCAAGCCTGTGGTCCCAGCACTTTGGGAGGCCTAGGTGGGTGGATCACGAGGTTGAGAGATCGAGACCATCCTGGTCAACATGGTGAAACCCCGTCTCTACTAAAAATACAAAAAATTAGATGGACATGGTGGCATGTGCCTGTAATCCCCGCTACTTGGGAGACTGAGGTGGGAGAATTGCCTGGGCCCAGGAGGCGGAGGTTGTGGTGAGCCGAGATCGCGCCATTGCACTCCAGCCTGGGTATCAAGAGCAAAACTCTGTCTCAAAAAAAATAAAAAATAAAAAATAAAAAAAAGTCCTAGAAGAAAACCTAGGAAAAAATCTTCTGCCTAGGCAAATAATTTATGACTAAGTCCTCAAAAGGAAATACAACAAAATCAAATATAGAAAAATGAGACAAACTAAAAAGGTTTTGCACAGAAAAAGAAATAATCCACAAAGTAAGCAGACGACCTACAGAATAGGAGAAGATATTTGCAAACAATACATCCAATAGAAGGCAAATATTCACAATCTCCAAGAAACTCAAATGATTTAACAAGAAAAAAGGCCATAACCATATTTAAAAGTGGACAAAAGACATGAACAGACATTTTAAAAAAGAAGTCATACAAGCAGTCAACAACCATATGAAAAAAATTGCTCAACAGCACTGATTATCAAAAGAATGAAAATGAAAACTACCATGAGATACCATCTTACAGTAGCTGGAATGGCCATTATTAAAAAATCAAATTACAACAGATGTTGGTGAGGATGTGGAGGAAAAGGAATGTTATACACTGTTGATGGCAGTAAATTAGTACAACCTTTATGAAAAGCAGCATGGAAACTTCTCAATAACTAAAAATAGATCTACCCTGCAATCCAGAAATCATAGTGCCAGGTATCTACCCAAAGGAAAAGAAACTATTATATCAAAAAGACACCTGTACTCATATGCTTATTGCAGCACTATTAACAATAGCAAAGTCATGGAATCAACTTAAGTATCTATCAACTGGTAATTAGATTAAAATGTGATATGTTTATATGTATATATACATATATACATACACACACTATGGAATACTACTCAGCCATAAGAAAGAATAAAATTGTGTCTTTTGTAGCAACCTGGTTGAACCTGGAGACCACTATCCTAAGTAAAATGACTTAGAAACAAAAAGTCAAAAATATATATATATATACATGTTCTCACTGATAAATGGGAGCTAATTGATAGGTACACATAAACATGCAAAGAGGAATAATAGATACTAAAGACTCCAAAAGGTAGGAAGAGGGGAGGAAGGTGAGGGAAGAAATAATACTTATTGATTATAATGTATACTTACTTGAGTGATGGTTACAATAAAAGCCTAGACTTACCACTACACAATACATCCATATAACACAACTGCACTGGTACCCTTAATTAAAGATAAATAATACAAAATAAAATGGATTCTCTTTAAATACTTCTTTCTCTTTTTTCTTTCTATCATTTGATATAAAAATACACAATTGAATCTATAATAGAGAATGAATATAAGTTACTGTACATTTTCAAGTTTCTGGGCTCCTTCCCCTTCTTTTTAAATTAAAAGGAATTTGCATGCATTGTAGTTTATTTGGATTTCTTAAGTCTTGGATAGTTTTCAAGAAGGTGTATAGTGGATTCACCTGATAGAGCAGTGTTATCTGCTTTGACAGAGCAATGTACCTCTTGAATGGTATAATGTTGGGCATGTCTTTCTTATTGGCTCTGAGAAGTGAATCCTAAGAAGCAGACATTTTTTCATTTTTTGTTTCTCTTTTTTTTTTGAGACGGAGTTTCGCTCTTGTTACCCAGGCTGGAGTGCAATGGCGCGATCTCCGCTCACTGCAACCTCCGCCTCCTGAGTTCAGGCAATTCTCCTGCCTCAGCCTCCTGAGTAGCTGGGATTACAGGCACGCGCTACCATGCCCAGCTAATTTTTTGTATCTTTAGTAGAGAAGGGGTTTCACCATGTTGACCAGGATGGTCTTGATCTCTTGACGTCGTGATCCGCCTCGGCCTCCCAAAGTGCTGGGATGTTTCTCTTTTTTAAAAAAAGTTTTCACCTATTCCCTTTAATGATTTTGTGTTTGTTTGGAGTTCTGGTTTGTTTGCATTAAGAAATTATTTTGCATGGAAGCAGCAAACCACATTGCCATGTGTGTACCTATGCAGCAATCCTGCATGATCTGCACATGTACCCTAGAAACTAAAGTACAATTTTTAAAAAAAGAAATTATTTTGCATTGGTGGTCGCAGTGATTGGTCATTTAGTTTTATTTTCTGATATTTGTTGATCATTGTGAATG
Source organism: Leontopithecus rosalia (assembly GCA_028533165.1). Taxonomy (NCBI): domain Eukaryota; kingdom Metazoa; phylum Chordata; class Mammalia; order Primates; family Cebidae; genus Leontopithecus; species Leontopithecus rosalia. Next base: position 50,634,747 of record CM052653.1, on the reverse strand, counting down.
GATTAAAAATTATAGAGCTCTATTCTTTATTGGGTGAGTTAAAGAGATTCTGATTTGCTAGTAATTTTTGGGTTTTGTCTATTTGTCTATATTAACCCCAAATTATTTAATAATTTTATGCCCATCTGAAAGGAGAATGGCTCTGATGGACTCTGATAGACTAATGAATTTTTGTTTTTCTGAGTTGCTTGTGTTTTTGAACTAACATTATAGATTGAATCTATACACTCTTTTTGTGTCTACATATAATTTGCATAGCCTTTACCTCCCCTTGTTTGAATGTTTAATATTTGCTTGTGTTTGGGGATTATTAATAACAAATAGAAATCTCTTAAGTAGCTCAATTTTTTGACTTACAAAAATAAGTACTTTATGAAATTAATATTTCAGAAAATAATGAAATTGAACTTCTAATACTTTAAATGTGCTATACCTAGTATCTAAACTCATTAGGAAACATATTAATAATCCAACAGACTAAGAAACATTTAAAGAATGCAAGTTTCTTATTAAAGTACATCTTTGGCACGAGATTAGTGTATTAATTTCTGTTCAGTAAACACAACTGTCTTTTTTCTCATTTATTAGTATTAATGATCCCAGAGTATCATAATATAATATATACATTATATTATAATATATATTATATATTATAAAATCATATATATTTTAAAAATTATATATAATTATATATATTATAAAATTATATAATATATATTATATAACATAATATATAACATAATATATATAATATATTACAATATATACATTATATAGTATAATATAATATAATACATTATATTAACATGGGTTTGTCCTACACTTATTTAGGCAGTAAGCTGACATTACTTGTAAATAATGTTTAAGATCATAAATATATATCTGTGTTCTACTGAATTGAATTGTGGTCATGATTCACTTTTTATTTCATCAGTAATTATATTTTGTGGTACATCAACTTGAAGAAGATTTCCAAGATCTTTAAGCAATTTAAAATCTTGGACTAATATTAAATCTTGGACTGATACCCATTGAGTTAATGGATAATCATTGGATATATGGTTAATTTTTATATAAGAAAATATTGAACAATTTCTTTTAAGCATGATTTTAAGTTTTTGCTTGACATTTTTGTATAGAATATTTTTTGGTGTTACATTCATTTTTGCCACTTTGTAATGGCATAAAAGAGATGTATGTAGCTGTAGAAAATTATTTTATTTGTATTCATGAGCTTTTCTTATCTGCTAAATTGCTTGCATTTAGCAGTTCTCAATTTTCATACCCTAGTTTTATTTGAAATATAAGTTGATTACTTTGATTAAAAGTTATAATTAAGAAATGTGCTCATGGTTTGAGTCATGCCTGTAATCCCGACACTTTGGGAGGCAGAGGCAAGCAGATCACCTTAGGTTAGGGGTTCAAGACTAGCCTGGCCAACATGGAGAAACCCCGTCTATACAAATAATACAAAAATTAGCCAGGCGTGTTGGCAATTGCCAGTAACCCCAGCTACTCAGGAGGTTGAGGCAGGAGAATCACTTGAACTCAGGAGGTGGAGGTTGCAGTGAGCCGAGATCACGCCACTGTATTCCAGCCTAATTGTTTGCTTTATGGAAAGAAGTTTATCAGTACACCCCATTTCCATAATTTGTTTTAATCTTAGAAGAAACGCTGAAAAAAAAACTTGCCAAGTTTTCCTATAGTTATCACTGTTCTGGCATTGTTTTGCCTGATGAGATTAGACAACAATAAAATGTTATCAATCATAATTTCAGTTATTATTTATTTAAAACTGTTTGGCTACAGCCTTACTCCTTTAATTTGAATCTAGTATCTATTAGACCAGTGGTTCCCAACATTTTTGGCACCAGGGAACAGTTTTGTGGAAGACAATTTTTTCACAGATGTGATGGGGGATGATTTCTGGATGAAGAGATGAAACTATTCCACCTCAGATCATCAAGTATTAGGTTCTCACAAGGAACTCACAACCTAGATCTCTCACTTGTGCAGTTCATAATGAGGGTTCGAGCTCCTATGACAATCTAATGTTAGCCTCCTGCAGTCATAGAATCTTTAGGGGGTTGCTTTTCCAATTGTAAACCTCTGTGGCCAGTGGTGCCTTTACCTGAATTTTTCTCATGGGCTTTTTCCCCTGGATTTTGCTAACAGCCCAGATCTCACACCTGCCAAGGGCAAGCCAGGTGCATAGCAGTTAGGGGTGTCTGAGTGACTGAGTACGTGGTCCAGCCATTGCGCACAGCCAGGCATACTAGCTTCTGTGGCAGGGTGGGCAGCTCCAGGTGCAGGCATAGGTGCCAGCTCCGTGCGAGGCTGTAGCTGGACCAGATGTACCACATGCAGTTTCTGCTGTAGGCACCCATGCCTGGATAAGGGGAATGCAGTGGCATCCAGAAGCTTGGAGATGCCAGAAACTGCAAAGCTCCAAACACAGTTTCATAGCCCTGGGTCAGAAAGCCCCTAGGTCTGGGATTCCTCACTACAAATCTTCTCTCCTTCTTGTAGCCCACAGCATGGCAAGCAGTGTGGGGTAGGGTGAGGGGTGTTTCTGCCCTATTTGTGTTACAGTTCTTTCAGTCCTGACATTTGTGAATCCTGAATCCTTGTTCCATGTTTAGGAAGCATTAGATGTGCAGACAACTAGAGGGTGAACAGGGCAGAGAGGAGCTTCATTGAGCAAAAGAACAGCTCTCAGGAGAACCAAAGTGGGTAGCTCCTTTTTGCAGGCAGGTGGTCCAGACAAGCATCCACCTCTCAGCAGAGAGAAGACCTGCAATGGGTAGCTCCTTTCTGCAGGCAGGTAATCCTCATGAGTCCAGGAGACAAGAAGTGGGTAGCTCCTTCCTACAGCTGGTAGTCCTGATGTCTATCCAAGTCTAGCTGAGTCTGGTGTTTTTCTGGGATCAGAAAGGAGGAAGGGCATGCTGATTGGTCCATGTGTGGCCATGGGCGGGCAGGAAAAAGTACTGTAAGTTCTCACTCTGGGCTGTGAACTCCACCTGGAACTGGCTGCCTGGTCCCCAGTCTTTTGAAGGTGGGGTTTCTCTAGGGATACAACCCATTCTACCCAGGAGCCTGTCTGCCTCCTGTTGCCATCAACATGCTGTCCACAGCACCAAGGTATTCCTTCTGAGGGACACCTGGAGGCCCATGTCCAGCCACCCTCAGCCCCGCCTCTGCCTCCATTCCCTATTTGTTGGCACCCAAATTCCAGAGGGGACAGAGATGGCAGGGGGCTAGTATGTCAGCCCTGCCCTGAGTGCATGTACACCCTGTCAGGTTGTGACAGCACTGGGGCTTGGCCACAACTCTGCTGCACCCTGGAGTTGGCACTGAGAGTGGGGACAGGCCAGGAAGCAAGAGTAGGCACTTCCAAGCCTGTGGGGGAAGGGGACGTCCCAGGCCCCTGAGAGTGCAGGGATGCCAGGTCTGGAGCCACAAGTGGCCTGCCCTGCATACTAAGTAGGGGGCAGGGCTCCTGCCTATTCCTGGCTCCACGAATCCCACAGCCCAGGCTGCAGCCAGCATCTTAGCAGGGGCCACTCCAGACAGGCCAGCACTTCCATCATTACTGTACAGCCAAGGTTCCTAACAGGGCACAGAGTGGTACCAGTCCAAGCCCTCACAGTTGAGGACCCCTGTTCTACACCAGTGGTTCTCAGCTGAGACAAACTTAGTCGTGAAGGTTTAGAAAACTAAAGATATTTATGTCTTTTGCTAAACTTACTGCATCACTTTGCTTAATGTTCTTTGTATAAAAATATATCTCGATTATTGTTATAGCTCAATGTGTATTACATTTTGTCTATTTTTTAAAGAATGGATTTATTTTTTGTTTTTCTTCCTACAGGAACAACTACATTTTCTTCTGTCACATTATTATTCTTATTATGAACCTGCGTTAAAACTTTTACTTTTGAAAATTTTCACTAATAAATTAACCACAGATATTGTGAATTTCTGTCATACACATATTGTATCTGTTCATTTTGTTTTACACTGATGCTTTCCCTAACGCTCTGCTATAAGCTGTAGACAAGAGTTTTGTCTTCAATACTGAAGGATAAGCACACAAGGCACTTCAAACTGTTGGCATGTCAAAGAAATAGATGCATGAGTACACATTTGAACATTCCATACAAGAGGAGTGAACTGGGGTTTTGAGAACACTTTTTCTTTGATATCTGGCTTTTTCTGGTTGCACAGGAGATGGCTTCATGAGATTGCTAATCTGAGATCCAGTTGAACAATAATTTTATAAGACTAAAGCAATTGATGAGGACAATTTTCTTGTGTAATTTGTGTGAAGTGTTGATTATGTTTTCATATTCTACTTACTGGATAGGTAGCTCAACCTCTTCTGTCATCTTAAACTCTCTAATCCACAATATTTTTGTAAATATTGTTTTTAAAATAAAACAATATATTTAGAAATAATGGTAGATTCTAACTTATTCTCAGAATTTTAGGGGAGATAATGTATTAAATATCCTTACTTTTCATGTTAATATAGTTAATTGCATAGGCCCCATAAGAATTTACCTTCCTTTCTACCAGTATATAAGAGAAATGGATTACATGCTAAAGGGCTTACCTGGAGTGTCATATATCAGAATAATAGTCATCAAACTATGCTTATATTGGGAAGCAAAGTTCGGCTATTTTATGGAGCCAATGCCTACAATGTTCCCCCAGGAAAACTGGCCTAGTATCTAAATGGCCTGATAACTGGCTCCATGTCCTAGACTTATAGCTGATAATAAAGGTCAACTTTGGTAATGCTAGAGAATACAAAAACTTTTAGGGACTTCGAGAAAAGAGAAATATATCCAAGTTTATAGACATAACAGATGACATCTAACAGACTTAGTAGTGTCAAGATAGCAAATAATATAAGCTTGCAAAAATCCAATTCAATATTCCATTTCAAAACTTTCAGGCAGAAGTTGAATTTGTGACCATAGTGGTTGCTCAGTAATTTGTAGTTAACAAATTAGATAAATTAGATGAAATGGACAAATCTCCAGAAGGAAACAAACTACTAAAACTGGCTCAACAAGAAATAAACAATAAGTAAAGATTAAATAAGCAGAAAACTACCTATAACTGGCTTAGGTCTATATAGCTTCACCACTGAATTTATTAAATCATAATTAATACCAATTATTCACAAATTCTTGCAAAACTAGAATGGGAGAAAGTATTTGCAAATTATCTGAAAAGAGACCTGTACATATACGTTTGCAGATATAAGTGTGTGAGATTATGTAAAAAGACAACCAAATTGTGAATGGACCAAGAATTCGAATAGACATTGCTCTAAAAAGATTACACACGACACATAAACATATGAAAAGATGCTTGACATCTTTAATGTCAGAGAAATGCAAATTAAACTACATGATACCATTTCATATCCATTAGGATGACTAAAATAAAAAAGATTGGTAATAACAAGTGTTGAGGAAAATGTGGAGAAATCAGAACCCTTTATGTGCTACAGGCAGACATGTAAAATGATCTGGCTGTTTTGCAAATGTCCTGAAAAGAAGAAACAAAAACTTGTGTACAAACAAAATCTTGCAAAGAAATGTTTATAGGTGTATTATTTATGATCCAAAAAGTAAAAGCAAAACAACATGTCCATTAATAGACAAATGAAGAAATAAAATGTGGTGTGTTCACACAATGGAATAAAAAGAAATATTGACATGCCAAAACATGAATGAATCTTAAAACCATTATGGATGCAGCAAGCCACCATGGCATGTGTATACCTGTGTACCAATCCTGCACAATCTGCATATGTACCTGAGAACTTAAAGTATAAAAATAATAAAAAAAACACAAGTGAAATAATTTTCTCACAAAAGGTCACATACTATATTATTCCATTTGTATGAAAGTCGAGAATAGGGAAATCTATTGAGACAAAATGTAAATTAGTTGTGTTTATAGCTGGAATGAAAGCAGGGATGGGGGATAGAGAAGTGATGGCTAAAAGATATATTGTTTTGTCTCAAAGTCATAAAAATATAATGAAATTGACTGTGGTGATGGTATAATGTCTCTTTGGATGTATTAAAATATACTTTACTAATATACTAAAAACTGCTTTGAAGTATTATATGATATGTGAAGTATATCTCAATGAAGTTGTTATAAAGTGCAGTATGGTTCTAGATTTGTAAAACCAACTTGAGGAGGTCTATATTGTAAATTAACACTCTCATGTATCTATATAAACTATAGGCGAAACATTATGAGACTAGCAATATTTTTAATCAAGAATATTTTTTCCTTGGGATTAGCATATTAAAAAGGAAGAGAGTGTAAGAAAAAAATTGCAATAGTGTTTTAAATGGGCACTTATTTTTCAGAAAACTACTAATAACATACGCTATTCTTGATTATAAAAATAAACATTAGTTATTAAGTGGAATGCAACTGATTTTTGCCCAAAGGATAGAGTGGTTTTGCACTTATTTATAAAATTATTTCAGCATTTTAAATATTCTCATATAAGTATGATATTTTGAATTCTCCTTTGAATTGTCATAACATCTTACTTGTTCCTTCATTAATTAATGAGTTAAAAATATTTGAAGCATTTCATTTTGTATTTGTGTGAGAGCCATGATTGTGCCTTCTTTAAAAATTATCTTAAAATACTTATTTTTCTTTCTAATATTTAATACAAAACTACAAAACGAAATACAGTAGAAAAGGAGATGAATTCCTGAACATTTTCTTATTTTGAGACATCCTTTTTCTTCTTTCAGCATAAGAAGGAGTTTGCATCCAGTGTAGTTTATTTGGATATTTTTAGTTTGAAAAACAAATCACAATTTTTTCTTAATTGGTTTATTGAACTCATTTACTGGTTTACTGAAGACTTTAAAGAGGACAAAAGAGATATATTTGTTAATTTTTTTAGAAGTATCCCACTGATTACTGCATAAATCATGTTTATAAATTAGATTATGTGGCACTCTAGTAAATATCAATAAAAATCAACTTTAACTCATAACTTTAATATTTTCATACAATCAAAAACTGGAGATATACTTTAGGCATAACATAAATTGTTGTGATTGATCAGAATATCTTGAATATATTTTTTTACAGATAACTAGTGATTTCTACTAGTAGATTAAAACAAAGAGAAAATTAAAAGTAAGTTCACATTCAAAAAAATTATAAGCAATAAATACAGAACAGCAATTACTAGTAATTCTATGTACATTGGATTACATTTAAACAAACACTGCATTCCAGAATGGATATTTTATGAATAAATGCACTGGAAGTTAACTTTAGGAAAGAAAATGACAAATTAGAATTTAGAAAATTAAAATATGACTTTCCCAAGTAATCACAGTAAAATGGTAGATCTACATTTTAAAACTAGAAATTCCCCAAATCAGTTTTTTGATAACAAAGAAGTTTGCTTTTAAAAAGTGTCAGATTTACTTTGCTTTACAAGTATGATGCAAAAATCTTAAGTAGCATTTAGCTTTTGAGGAATCTAACACTTAAAAATATTAATTCTAAAAATATATGGGTAGATAACTAACAGTGATTAAGCATGGATGACTGGTACGCCTCAAGACTGTACAACAGATAAACCCTGGCTATACAAGAAATCTGATCTAGAATTAATATTATAAAAGCACAACAAAAATACTTGAAAATTATATGTTCATTTTAATATAATCTTTGATAATTCACCATTTTTTTACTGTCACTTCGACTGTCAAGATGGTTGAGACTTGACAGTTTAGCTAGAAGAAGACTGATTTTAACAAGGTCCGCAAAGGATTTAAATATGTGTCTTTGAATAATAAATATCTAATAACTGAGTTTATTAAAATGAATTTTTGTATAACTTAGGCAGTTGAAGTTCCAGAACAGCCTGCGATCCTTTCTATGGCAGCTTATTATCATATTCATGTTTGAAACAAAACAGTACGTTTTCATGCATAAATTATAAATGTACTGACCAGACCATTAAATATGTTCATTCTTACAAATTTAGATATTTTTTCTTAGCAATTTTAAATGAGTTCTGAACTCACCATCTATTGATAGCTTAAGAAACAACTTATGATGAGTAATTCATTAGTTTCATCTATTTTAAGCAGACTGACACAATTCAAAAACAAATACACCTGACTTTCCAAAATTGACTTTTACTAATTAAAGTCATTCTTGTTCTTCAGAGATTTCAATGGAAAATAACACTGGAGGAACTGAATCCCATATAAATGTCACTTTAATTCATTAGCAAGGCTTTCTTCTACCTTTACTTAGTAAGGTCTGACTATAATTCAATAAGGTCTGACAATAATTCTTTCTCAATAATATATTCAAGTATTTCCCTGGTTTGTATTATATACAGTAGCTGTATTAAAATACAAAAACATTGTATATAATACATATTGTATCCCTTTTGTTTTTTTTTTCTTGAATAACCTGGGACATTTCCAAAGCTATATAAATTCATATAGTAAAAGTCAGTAAAGTAATATTTTAATGGGGTAAAATCTATAAAAGTAGCAGATTGGTATTTATTACAGTAGTTGTTTAAAATTTCTGGATTAGAATGTGAGTTCATTGTCAAAATAAAAAAATATGTCAAACACACCTATTAATAAGGTATGAGTCATCAAAACAAATGTATTCAATAATAGTGATCTTGTGTTTGTAAAATAAATATCTTTATTACAGATGTTTCTGTTCTCTTAGTTCTCAGACTTCTGATGCTGGCATCTGGTTGTCTTTAAAATATTCACCAAATATAGAATTCCAGACTCTATTTCATTAAAAAAAATCAGCCCAGATACAGTATCAGATATTCACATGCAAACATATTGCTTTATATATTTGCTTTTAAAATTACCTAGGTTGTATATATTTCATTTAAGACTACAAAATAAAACAATGGAGTATTTACACACTAATTTTTCTCAATTTCTTTTTACAAAATTCCAAGAAAATAAGAAATCCTTCATTGATTTTCTTTATGCAGAATGATTGCTAATTTGTTTACAGTAGAAATGGAACGGACAAAATTTCTATTTACAGGTACAGGGAAATGAATTCCCTCTCACTGTAAGATAGGAAGAAGCTGACAAGGTGTTTTTAGCTTCAACTAAGATGTTTCCCTGATGATATAGAAGTAGGATTGTGTATTATACATCCTGTTCATCAAGTTTCGACAATGGATATGCCACAAGGTATAACTGATGTGTCAGCAAATGAGTAGATATAACAATAGTACTCAGTTACTTTTCATAGAGAAAAGAAAGCCAACACGGATGATTAACTTCTGGTATTGTCCATTTGAAAGGGTAATTACAAAAAGAACTACAGCACTCTCTGGGTGAAAAATGTCAAATGCACCAAAGAAGATGGGATGAAGAGTTTTAAAACTAAAAGCTAATTTCCCCTTTCTGTCTATAGGTCTTAGCTAGATCTCTTTGAGCAATAAAAGTAGAATCATGCCCAACATGTATAGGAACTTTTGCAGTCATTTATCTGTGAATTCATGCAATGGTGTGCTGAAGCTGGCTTACACCAGCTCAGAAAAGTTGATTGTGCTTTTCTCCAATTCCACATTTGGTGATGTCAGGTTGGTAGCGTCACATCAGGCATAGTGGGAATATTTACTGGCAAACATTACAAACCAGGATTTCTTTTTTCCCACATAGAGCTGGTTGTTGCACTCTTATCAACACACTACTAATTTCATGTGAGGCTTTTCTTTACGAGATTCAAAAAGTCATTTGATATTGAAGTCGTTCTGGTTACAGAGTCATGGAGCCAAGTCCTTGAGTTAGGAGTGGCACAAAACAGTCAAGCAACAATCCTTTTATTTTCAATCATATATATTTTCTGGTTTTAGGATAACAGTTTCAATATCATGGATGCTTTTTCCATTTAAGTGTTCACTAGGATAGTCATGACTATAACCTGGACCATCACTGATTGTTGACACTGTGTAAGATGCACTACGAAGAGCTTCAGAGTTGGAAAAACTGTTTCCAAATTGGATTTTGTATTGATTCCAGTGTCTTCTCAGAATTGCTTGAACCTATCAATCAAAAAGAAACAGAAAAAGAGCAACCCATTAATTGAAATGAAGATACTGTTTTAGAAGCACTAAACAGGTCTTGGAGAACAGCTTTTAAAAAAAATGTTAGTGAATAATACAGCTTCATTTTCTTACTTAATTTTAAAAATTAAGTGTACCATCTTTACATTAGGAAATATATTACAATTACATTGTACTTTACATTCCATTAATATTTTTCATGTCATATTTTGTCTTCAAAGCTTTTATAATGCTTATGTATTTATTGTTGGCAAACAGGTAATCAGAACCCCCATTTATAAGACTTCATGTCCAGTATCTAGTTTATATTAATGTCTTTATTAAAAAAATGAGAAGACAATTCATAACAGCATAAAAGAAGAAAAAGATATATAAAAGAAAACTTAGGCGCGGTGGCTCAAGCCTGTAATCCCAGCACTTTGGGAGGCCGAGGCGGGTGGATCATGAGGTCAAGAGATTGAGACCATCCTGGTCAACATGGTAAAACCCCGTCTCTACTAAAAAATACCAAAAATTGGCTGGGCATGGTGGCGCGTGCCTGTAATCCCAGCTACTCAGGAGGCTGAGGCAGGAGAATTGCCTGAACCCAGGAGGCGGAGGTTGCAGTGAGCAGAGATCGCGCCATTGCACTCTAGACTGGTAACAAGAGCGAAACTCCGCCTCAAAAAAAAAAAAAAAAAAGTTAGACTATGAAGAATACAAATCATCGGCAGTAGCAGCAAACTTTATTTTTGAGTGATGCCCATATGCCAGAAATCGTGCTACATTCTTAAAAAAGTAGCATGATATTTGTCGTCATGAAGTTTACTACATAGAGGAAAGAAAAGTGTTGAACAAATAAATATAAATGTGATGAATAGTATAAAAATATATTTAGGAATGTAACAACTCCACTTTTACATATTTGAATCCTCTTCTGCTGAAAGAATTTGGAGTTTAATGACTTCCTTCCCCTATGTTCGAAGATAGAGATCAGGGGTAGGTGGTCCTATGCAGTAAAATTATTGCTCTTAATGGAATGTAAGGCAGTGAAGTGTATGTATTTAAATATTCTCATTTGTGCCCATGGACTGACAGTTTTCTTCAGTGTCAAAGTGCACAATGAGAATATTTAAATACATCTCTAGCTCAAGTACCTGGACTTTTCCAGGTCTGATGAGTGAGCACACTGGCTTGAAGCAGCTGCTTCTGCGTTATGAATGTGTTAGCCAAATCTCTGTGACCCAAAGTGCGTTTGCTTTAAATGGTCTTCCCCAAGCTCTGTATTGCTCATTGGCTCTTTCAGGACTTTTCTTAAGGGAATCTGAGTGTCTCACAGCAATTTTCTGGTAATTCTTGTTCTACATACTTAGGTAATAATTGTTTAACTTTCTAGTACTTGTACAGAATTTTTCAACTTTCTCTTCACTATATTCATGTATACAAATCAATATTAAATCTTTAAAAAGAGCTGACTTCTTTCTTGTTATTTCCTAGTCTAATCGGTTTTTAAAAAGCACACACACACAAAACCTCGATTTCTCCAATTACATTCTTTGGAAAATAGGTGTTCCGGGATGTCTGCAGCTTTACAGAATACTTCGAAGTTCCTGTTAAAGTACCTTATATTCTGTCACTTAAAATAAACCCAAAGTATTATTGTCTCATTTCATGTGGAAAAAAAGAAGGAGCAAAGATAAAGCCAACAATTTATTTAGGTAGAACTCAGCATGAGGTATTAAAATCACCATTTAGTTGCTCGCTACTGCATAGTTCAAAAATTATATAATTAAAATGAAATAACTTGGTAGTAAAAGTTACATTATGATGAAGTTCAGTAACTTCAGGACTTTCAAGCTTAATTTAAAAAATACACAGTAACCCTATTTGAAAAAATAATTCATATTCATGTAAATATGCTTTGAAAATGAAAGCATTTATACGGCAATAAAATTTATCTTGTGAAAATTAAACTTTCCTCTCAAGTTAGTAAATAAAATATCTAAATTAAGATAATTTTTGTACTGTACTTTAGGTTCTGGGGTACATGTGCAGATCATGCAGGATTGAACTAGCATCTGCATATGTAACAACCTCAAGATCGTGAGCAAACTACAAATTGAATGGCTTCAGATTGTGAATTTTAAATAAATATTCAGAGATTCAAAGTAAAAATGCCCATTGATGAATTATCTAGATACATCTGATGAGAAATTTTCTAATCCTTATTTTTTGTTTCATAAATATCTCCTCATTTTATTACTAAATACTGGACTAGTTGAGTATATAAACAATATAGTTTCTGGTAGAGAGGAAGTAGAATATAGCTTTGTATAAAAATTCTATATAAAGGTTGAAAAAAACGCTGACAGGAAGCCATATCTTAGCCATGAATCTATTAGTTAAAGTCTTAAAAAGGAAAGCTTAAATTATATTTGGAAGGAAAATGGCTATTGAAATATATGAGGGTTTGCTCTTAAAATATCTACTTTGATTAAGGACATCATTCTATTTATTCCTTGCAACTAAATCATCAGAAAAACTATAAAAAGCCAATTTCCTGAACTGTGGGGGTCTTACTATAGTTAAAAATAAACCTAATTAAAGATCCACAGGCCTTGTAGTCTTGTTTGTTTATGTTATTTGCTCTAAGGATGTTACATGTTTCTTCTGCTTCCGCTAATACAATATCACACCTGTGAAGTAGGACATTAAAGTGACGACTCTTAATAAACTTTCAATGAGAAAATATTAATTGGGAAGAGACACAAGCAAATTTCCATTGTAAGGGGAGATAGCTGAGTGTTATTAAAGATATGAATATGCTTTTATTGGTTTATGATATAAGTAGTAAGGCAAATGTTTAGAATGTAACATTACAACTTTATATACCCATTAACACCAGATAAGGAACTAACTTTATATTCCTTAATGTGAATCAATTTAAAATATTTACAGAGCTTTCATAAAAAGTCTACCTAGCTCTCATTAAATAATTTGGGTTTAATTGTTTACAGCAAATCTTTTTGTTCATTTTCTAGAGTAGAGTATCTACCTTCAGGTGTTAAATATACTCTTCTGATGACTAGAGTCCCTAGTTTAAGATCACAGTGCACACCTTTGTCTAAGGGCACTAGGGATTAAATGAAAGTAATCCAAGCACTTGTAAAGGCACATTCATTTAACTAGTGAGAAATGCTAATAGGAAGATGTTGGCTGAAAAGTACATAAAAGGTGGGAGAGAAAAAAATACAAATATTAAGCTAAAAGCAGGCACTTGACCTAATATGGATAACAAGGAAACTAAGCCTGAGCAAATGATTTTAAGAAGTACATGACATAGTTGGAACAAAATGAATTTGGCAATTGTTTCTTCATGTTATGAGAGTGGGAAAAAGAGGCATTGAGACAAAAAGGGAGGGATTATAGTATTTCTTAAGATGAGAAATGAGTCATACTCAAACAGGGATTTTATCTCTAGAGATGAAGAAAAGGGATGGATATTAGAAATGTTGTGAGGAACCAAAGGATTTGGCAACTGCCTAGCTCAAAGATTTGTATTATTGTAATTTTCCAATGTCAAAATTTTCTCAATTTTAGGACATGGCAGACAATCAAGGTTCTGTGTCCCTTTTGTTTACTCAGAGTGTAACAGGAGTGTTAGGTATTACTTTAGATATTCCCTGGGCACTTTTTCTACACAAAAGGGCCAATTTGGGGATTTTGATCTAAAATGACTAATGTTCCTGTAATGTATTTTTGAAAATGAGTGATTTAACAAATCAAAGAATGAGTATACTGAGTATTTAATGAAGTGGAGCATGATGCTAAAAACTTTATCTTCCTTAGCTTGTATTTATCTTTCTGAGACCTATATAGAGAACTTGCTTTTATTTCCCTTTAAGAAAGCAGACACAGGCTGGGCGCAGTGGCTCATGCCTGTACTACCAGCACTGTGGAAGGCTGAACTGGGTGGATCACGAGGTCAAGAGATCGAGACCATCCTGGCCACCATGATGAAACCCTGACTCTACTACAAGCAAGAATTAGCCATGTGTGGTGGGAAACACCTGTAGTCCCAGCTACTTGGGAGGCTGAAGCAGGAGAATCGTTTGAACCGGGGAGTCCGAGCTTGCAGTGAGCCGAGATTACACCACTGCTCTACAGCCTGGCGACATAGCCAGAATCCATCACAAACAAACAAATAAACAACAACAACAAAAAAAAACATAGACTCTCAGACTCCTGAAGGTTGTCATTTTCCAAAATAACACAGCCAAGATAAAAAGTAGCATCTTTGGTATTTAAACACCTTGCTGTGTTTATTCTACACTGCCTACTATTACAAAATATTTTACTAGTGAGTATGTTTTGAATATTTAAAATTTACTTTATAGAGTTAAAATCTGTTTCTGTAGATACAGAGGTCTACCTTTCCTATTTCATGCATGTTCTTTAGCATGTTGTCCATATCACACTCATCTATATTTAATTATTACATCTTACACAAGTAGCATTTAGGATGATCTAATTCAGGGTATATAAAGTAAATTTATAGAGATATAGAATAAAATCTTTGAATGATTTATCAAACAAATGATTTATCTTTTTTTTGTAACTGCATTTTCTGTCTATACTTCTCATTGATTTCAGAGAAAGTTGCTCTTGTCTTCTGTATAGCAGAATAATTATGGAAGTACCACTTAAAGGTATGAAATATAGTCTACAATGTATGAGAGTTCTATACCTCATTATAAATAAATACATATATAAAATAAATACCTATGTGTTGAACTTGAAATATATTTTAATTAAAAACTAAACATTGAATTTTATTATATGCCAAGAAGAAGAAGTAAAATATTACTTAAGCAAGAGTAAATAACATGTTACAATTTTTCATAATGTGTGCATGATTTGTAATGTTCATTTGTTTTATAGGAATGGTTGTCATAGGTTATACCAACTGGTCTCATGTGTTCCCCATCTGAAGGTTTATGATAAGCTTTACAGTTATCAAGCATCTGTGCCTCACTCAGCTGCTGTCTGGAGTTCTAAACTTTGTTCAGTTTCGCCAAAATCCTCCTACAGGTTAAACTATGTCCAGCAGATTAAAACATATAAGGAGCTAAGTCAGTAGAGTTCAAATTACTGAGTTGTAACACATTTGTATGCATAAGAAATATGTTACCAGTTTTCAAAATGCCTAAAACTTTCCAAGTAGGAAATGCATGAATAAAATCTAGAAGTATTGAGGAGTACATGGTCATGTTATAAATTAGAGCATTCTCTTCTAAATTTCCTAACCCACTGAATTTCTTCCCTGTATAACCAAGAGTTTAACTTTTTAAAATGCTTTGGTATTCACCATAAAATTGTTTCCACAGGCTACATTGCAAGACAGGCAAAAAAAGAGAAAGAGGGAAATGAGATGATCCTATTTCTTTTTTCCTAATAGAGTGTTCTATGAGCTTTGGGATTACCTAGCACTGTATCTGCGGAAAAGTTCAGACATAATGGGACTCAAAAAGTATCTCAAAAGACTAGTTGAATCCCTTTTGAAATATTTTTAAGTGAGGCTGACTTTTCCCTACGTTTGAACTCCATTATGACCTGAGCTTTTGAGAAGGAGAGTTAAACCTATGAAAAGAGATTATATGGTTCTTTCCTGATGGAAATTTAAAATGGTTGTTCCTGGGGAATTTATGATTTTATCTTATTTAAACACATGTTTAGATAGATAGTAAATATAAAATAATGGAAGGAATCAAATCAATTACCATACCTCTCCATTAAAGAAGCAGAAAATGGTGGAGACCAAAAGACCCTGTAAAAGACAAATAGAATGATCTGAATCCAAATGGAAAGATATGTGTATTTGTAAACAAATAGCTGTACAAGTAGTCAGAAGTAAAACCAAAACTTTATGTATATATAATACCAAACTTCTCAAGCTGCCTTCTTATCAAGAATGCCATACCTGGAAGTGCATATGGATGTGCATGATGTAGTCATATATCTCCTCTGCAATCTTTCCTTCAGGTCGCCATGGAAATAGCACAAATTCAATGCCAAGCAATGGCACTAAGATAAGAGTAGCTCTCACAGCTTTCATGTAGAGATTGGATTCCGCTTGGTGTGTAACTTTTAACTTGGTGATGAGAACACGTACAATATTTAACAAGAAGAAAAGATTCACCTAAAAAGGAAATAAAATGGCATCTGAAAATAATTTCATGTTTATTATTAAGAAATATTATTCAAGTGTCTCCAATTGTATAAATCTTAAAACATTTTTAATGTACAAGAATATTTTAAAGGGTATGATTGCTTAAGATATGAATTTATATTTCTGGAATTGTTATTTATCCATTTAACAAGTACAACAATTTTAATAAACAAGTTTTAGAAAAATAAAATTAAATTATGATAGAATTATTGTGGAACATATTCAGTTAAGGAATATTTCAGTGTTTTTCTCAGCTCATTTTTACATACAATAAAAAAATTACGTGGCCTAAAACCTAAAGCTTTTGAACATTTTCATATCAAAGAAAATAAATGTTTATAGAGAAATGCTAATTTTTAAATCATTACTTCTTAATCATATCCGAAGTATATACTTTCCAAATGTCTATTATACCATAATAAACATTTTCATCTCTTAAACCAAAAACTTTCCTGTTTATTTTTGTAACAATAGTATTTCCAACACCTCTCCAAAATAGTACCTCTTTTACTTATGAGGGAACTGAGATATACAATTGAACAAGCTAATATTCAACCCAGGTCATTGTAGAGCTAAAATAATTTGGTATTCTATAAGTCCCCCTGTTGATTACTGTCTGTAATGACATATATTCACTATTTTTGTGCTTTAATAACTTTCCTGAAGACACAGTAGCTTCTTTGGATGGGAGACATAAACCTTGGACAATATAATGTTACTCAGCAAACACGGTCCTACGAAACATATTTATTTCTCTTTCTCTCTCTGAATACAAGTTTATCTTTTTCATATTTTCACCCAAGTCAGAGTTTATTGCTTTCTTATTTTCACCCAAGTCAATATCTTTTACTTTAGTCCATTTTCTTTATGCCCATTCCTTATGCCCTCCATAGAGTCATGAATATTACTTCCAGAAGCACTCCATAGGGGCTAATTGCTATTCTCTTTTCTTTCTCCTCACTTAGTTCTGGCATCTGCTCTTTGTGTAATAATCTTACATTTTCAAACTATTAATCGAATATCATTTATATCCATTTATTATTTCCCTTTTATTATAGAAAAGAAATAAATTGCATCTGTTTGCAAAGTTGACACATGTCATAAAAATAACTGGGCATAAAAATATTCTACCACTATTTTTAGAAAATGTAGTGGAACATATGCTTCAAAAATATACAGCTCACTGTATTCTTAATGGAAACATATCTATAAAAAGCAATGTTTGCAGACACAGAAATGTGATGAAGACAGAAGCAGAATAAGCTGTTTCAACAGGTGTGAAAATGAAACATGATGAATCAACATGTCAGCTGTGATTCCACTCATCATAATGTATTCTCTTCCTAAGCATCCATTGCTGTTTTCAAAAAGATGATAATGCTCTTTTATCTGCTTAATATAAAATATTTTGTAATCTTAATATATTAATAATAAATTATAAAAACACAATAGAAATGTAGCAATTTAGATCTTGATTATATGAAAATTTTTAAATGCAAAGTGCTTCTTCAAATGGGAAGTCTGATTTAAAATGTGAAATTAGAAACTAGAATTGACAATGGAATTAATTATTCTATTAGCTATTTTATAAATAATTTTCTAAAAATGAATCGGATGCTATTTTCCGTGCTATTTTTTAACAAAACATACTTTTTGAGAATTATAATTCTCAACCTACTTCATTTTCTGTAAATACTTCCATTTACTTTAAACAAAAATAGAAAAAGATTTTTAAATTTTAGAAGAACTATGTCTGAATTTCACTCACCCTAAGAGCAAAACTAGTTCAGTAGAAGAGAAGAAAGCTTGAACTGGCACACTCCTAAAGTTCACATAGCTAGTAGCACATCATGCTATTTTCATACCACAATACCAAGCTGGGGTCAGGATAGAAAGCAGGGTAAATCTCCACAGTGACTGTAGGAGAGTTTCTGGAAGTCGTTCCCAAACAATCACTTAACTATGCACTCAGGTCACCTAAAAATCTGTCATTGAAACCAAATTAACTGTATCATCTCTCAACTTCCCCTAAGTAGGATCTGGAAAATGCTGTAGTCACTCCAATACCACCCTGCTGACATAGAAATGTAACAGAGGAAGTTTGAGTGGAATGACATGTGGTTAAAATATCTTATTTATAAAAGTTGTACAAAAACATATGATGACAATGAGAACAATTACTAGGGCTCCCCCCAGGAGCTTAGAATTGGCCAGGACCAAGGAGGAGCTCTGGAACTTAAACAAGGACAGAAGAATTTATCCTGGTAGAAAAATAGGTTTCTAATCTTTTTTTAGGCCAATAAGATAGGAAAGTCTTAGGTAACCAAGGCAAATTTCACTTATTTTCTACTGACCAGCTTGATGGGCTATATTCCTATATTTCATCCTTGTTGCATCATTTACTCTTCTTCCTCAAAGTTGGCATGAATAGACTTTTCCAAGGATTGTGTAGATACTGCTATATTTCACGTTTGCTAGGTGCTTTTACTTCCTGAATCTCACTGATTTAAAAGTTTGAATCATGTATCCCTCTGTGCAGCCAGATCGTTTGTAATAAAATATTGACTTGTGTTTGTTCTGGAATCTCCTGGGTAGCCCAAACAATACATCATAATTTCTTTGAGCTCTCCTCAGAATACAAGCGTGTTATCATGCAGAAATTTCAAGTGAAGAAACTTTGAAGGTCTCTTTTTTTTAAAGAATTTATAATATTCTATGTAGTAACTGTGCTAAATCACTTAGCAGAAAATATCTCATCTAATCCATGTAATACCCTGTGAGTTATATATTCTTATTATTTCATCATTACACATGAGAAAACAAAGACACAGAGAGGTTAAAAACAAGACAAAACAAAACAAAACAGAAAACTTGCCCTGAGATGATACACAGGCAGCTGTGGTAGGGCTACAATTCAGTGCTGATTGTTTTGAGCACAGAATGCAACGCCAAGCAGCCTCAGGGTAAAACTTAAACAGTGTGTCACTCATGCCCTTAGAATGTAGGAGATGGAAGGGAAGGAAGTGCCTCTGCCTTTGAAATTTTCACTATAATCTACATTAAGGTATATCAAAAATTTTATAAAAGACATCATAAATTCTGTGAGAATGATTTAACAGAGATACATTTTGAGAATGGTTTGAACAGCATTCCAACACAACCATATACTAAACTGCAACTACCAAAAATAGTTAAATAATACAATATCTGTATTAAAAAAGAAAAAGAGTCTGAAAATAAAAGTCAGGAAACTGAATTTTACATGAGAAATCTCTCTTTCTCTCTCTCTCTCTCTCTCTCTCTCTCTCTCACACACACACACACACACACACACAGAGAGAGAGAGAGAGAGAGAGAGAGAATTTAATACCATCTGTAGATAAAGGGTATTCAAAAGGAAGAGAGGAAGTCAAATTGTCTCTGTTTGCAAATGACATGATTGTATATTTAGAAAGCCCTACTGTCTCAGCCCAAAATCTTAAGCTGATAAGCAACTTCAGCAAAGTCTCAGGATACAAAATCAATGTGCAAAAATCACAAGCATTCCTATACCCCAAAAATAGACAAACAGAAAGCCAAATCATGAGTGAGCTTTCATTCACAATTGCTACAAAGTGAATAAAATATCTAGGAATACGACTTACCAGGGATGTGAAGGACCTCTTCAAGGAGAACTACAAACCATTGCTCAAACAAATAATAGACAATAAAAACAAATGGAAAAAACATTCCATTCTCATGGATAGAAAGAATCAATATCATGAAAATGGCCATACTGCCCAAAGTAATTTATAGATTCAATGCTATTCCCATCAAGATACCATTGACTTTCTTCACAGAATTAGAAAAAACTCCTTTAAATTTCATCTGGAGCCGAAAAAGAGTCTTTGTAGCAAAGACAATCCTAAGCAAAAAGAATAAAGATGGAGGCATCACACTATCTGACTTCAAACTATACTACACCAAATCAGCATGGTACTGGTACCAAAACAGATACATAGACCAATGGAACAGAACAGAGGCCTCAGAAATAACACCACACATCTACAACCATTTGATCTTTGACAAACCTGACAAAAGCAAGAAATGGGGAAAGGATTCCCTACTGAATAAATGGTGTTGAGAAAACTGTCTAGCCATATGCAGAAAACTGAAACTAGACACCTTCCTTACACCTTATGTAAAAATTAACACAAGATGTATTCTTATAGATTTAAACATAAGACCTAAAACCATGACAATCCTAGACAAAAGCCTAGGCAATACCGTTAAGGACATAGGCATGGCAAAGACTTCATGACTAAAAACACCAAAAGCAATGGCAGCAAAAACCAAAATTAACAAATGGGATCTAATTAAACTAAAGAGTTTCTGCACAGCAAAAGAAACTATCATCAGAGTGATGAGGCAACCTGCAGAATGGAAGAATATTTTTGCAATCTATCCATCTGACAAAGGGCTAATATCCAGAATCTACAAAGCAAATATCCAAGAAAAAAAAATCTCACCAAAATGTGGGCAAAGGATATGAACACTTCTGAAAGGAAGACATTTATGCTGCCAACAAACACACACAAAAAAGCTCATCATAGCTGGTTGTAAGAGAAATGCAAATCAAAACCACAGTGAGATAACCATCTCATGCCAGGTAGAATGGCAATCATTAAAATGTCAGAAAACAACAGATGCTGGAGAGGATGTGGAGAAATAGGAACGCTTATACACTGTTGGTGGGAATGTAAATTAGTTCAACCATTTCAGAAGACAGTGTAGTGATTCCTCAAGGATCTAGAACCAGAAATACCATTTGACCCAGCAATCCCATTTTTGGTCATATACCCAAAGGATTATAAATCATTCTGCTATAAAGACACATCCACATGTATGGTTATTACAGCACTATTCACAATAGCAAAGACTTGGAACCAACCCAAATGCCCATCAATGATTGACTGGATAAAGAAAATGTGGCACATATACACCATGAAATACTATGCAGCCATAAAAAGGATGAGTTCATGTCCTTTGCAGGGGCATGGATGAAGCTGGAAACCATCATTCTCAGCAAACTAACACAGGAACAGAAAACCAAACACCACATGTTCTCATTCATAAGTGGGGGCTGAACAGCCAGAACACATGGAAAGAGGGAGGGAAAGGTCACACACCAGGGCCTGTTGGGGGTTGGGGAAAAGGGAAGGGATAACATTAGGAGAAATTCCTAACACATATGGGGCTTAAAACCCAGATGACAGGTTGATGGGTGCAGCAAACCACCATGGCATATGTATATCTATGTATCATATCTGCACATTCTGCACATTTTCCTCAGAATTTAAAGTATAACAACAAAAAATTAATAGCAGCTGTAACTAAAATATAATTTTCGAGGACTGTAATTGCATTATGATTTCTAATACTCTCTTAGACAAAGCATGCTAGTTTGCTAATTTGTATTAATTTACTTTCTCATTCAAATAATGTAATGCATCTGTAATCCCCAGCACTTTTGGAAAGCAAGGCAGATAGATCACTTGAGCCCAAGAGTTCAAGATCAGCATACACAACATAGTAAGACCCTGTTTGTATAAAAAATTTGTCAAGCATGGTAATGTATAACTATAGTCTGAGCTTCTCAGGAGCCTGAGTTGGGAGGATCCCTCAAATGCAGGAGTTGTGGGCTGCAGTGAGCTATGATTATTCTACTCCACTCCAGACTGGGCAACAGAGCAAGACCTTGTCTCAATTAAAATAATAATAATAGCATAATAAAAGCATCTAACCTGACTTGTTTTCCTGCAACAACACTCAAATGTCTAACTGGTGCACTCACATTAAGTGATAATAATTATAAAGTAAAATTTACATAAGTATTTTGTTTTTTCTTGTTTGCTACCTCACCCCCCTCCTTGCTAGATTCATCCTCTCTTCCTCTCTGCACCACAGGAGGCTGATGTCTATGGACAGTATCACCCAGACTTCCTTGCTCTGTGACATCTGCTGCATCTGGCTAATGGGAAAAACCAAAAGATAGGAGTGTGGTAATAAAGATAAATTTGATTATTTGTTTCTGCTGCTTCTTTTCTGCCAGGCTGTGGTTTTGCTAGTGGTTGTTTTTCTCTACTCAAGATCAAATCTCTTATTGGGTGACTCCTCCGAGTGCTCATCCCACTGCACTAACACTCTTCTCTTTGGGTCTAGCTGTGATAACAGCATCCCACTGTTGGTCCCTAATGGCTCACCATCCCTTACTAATTAGTTCCTTTGCCTTTCCTGCCTGTATATCAAACATGATACCTTCACTAGACCCTATTCACTTAAGCACTATGAGCATGCATGTCTGTCAGTGTCCACTGGAATCCTGAAGGATACCATAGGCCAGGTGATCCAGAAATAAAGTTGAAATGTTAGCAATGATAAGGAAAGGAGAATTTACTACATACCAGTAAAGCAGCACAAATTGGACCATGGATAATGTAGAGGAGATGGGTATCAGAACTGATCCAGCAACTAGAGAAAACATAAAGACATTATGTTAAAATTTTTTATTTTGCTTTGTTCCAGTAGAAATAATAAAAAGAGATTTTCTTACTTGTCATTGTAATATAAGCTTCTAGCAATGGCATGTATACAAGCCGGAATCAGTGGAAATCCTGTAATACCAAAGAAAAAGAAAATAAATAGGATTTTTTTTCTACAGATGGTATTTCTAAAATATGTAATGAAATAGAAAAATTCAAGGATATTCCAGGAGCAAACAAAATACCCACTATTTATTTGTTGAGTAAACATTATTTGTATAGTCAACAATACACATTATAAAGTATTAGGTATTTACATTTTTATGTTTGTGTGTATATATATGTGTTTTATTCTAATATAAGTCATAAGCCATTTTAAATCAGTGGACTTCAGAGCTTAAGTCTAAAGATGTATTTCCAAGGCCCCAAGGATTAGAGGAAATTCAGCATTCATGTACTTTCTGTGAGATGGAATGGCCAATGTTTGGCACATTATCAGATGTGGAAAAAAGTTGAGAATCACAAGAACTTCCACTATCAGAGAAATTACTACTAGAAATCTATTATTTGAAGAACAGAAGAAGAAAAACAGAGATGAATTTCTGTACGAAAAATTTGGCATGCTTGGTACATTCTAAATTAGCTCTTCTGAATATAAAATTAGGTAATACTTTATAAAGGTAATCAGAATACACTAAAATTGTGTGTGTGTGTGTATATACACATATATATATCTGTATATCTATTTCTCTTTAGATATAGATGATAGCTTAGATAGATAGATGGTAGGTAGACAGAGAGAGAGAGAGATAGGATAGGTAAATAGATGATAATAGATAAGTACACTTCAGTTTTGTTTCTAGAAAATAGTCCTGTTAAGTTAATTTCTGCACTTCATATTTTGTATTATTCCAGTTATTTTTAATATGTCAGAAGTATATCACTGTTTACTTTGTGAAAAATACCACACCAGGAGATTGTATGGAAAAAAATAAACCTTTTGTTTGACTTTACGCAATTGCGAATTCCTCTACTCTTATCATAAAATGACAATTTTTAAAACAAATAGTTTTAGAATGAAACTTCAAAGATGTTTAAACGCAATGCTTTAATTGTACACATGGCAAATATGAATATTCAGAACAGTACAAAGACTAAATCCCTAATTTATGATTCTACTTCTATTGTTTTAGTCACTACATATTCAGCAGAGATACACTATTCATTGGCATATTCAATAGAAAAAAAGACACTATTATATGTTGACTTGTGACTACTGAAAACAATGGATGAGTCAGTGATACTTTGCCTAAAATGTTACAATTTACAAAAATAGGCAAAAATTAATCACCTGATATTCTTTAAAAATGATTGCTCATTGGTATATTTGTATTACAAAGGAACCTGCATCCTCCAAAGGCTTTTTTAATCCACTGAATCAGCAGTTACATATAATGGCACTTACCCCACCCAAGAAAATAATACCACATCAAGTGTTGCTTCTCTGCAAACACGGCCACCACGATGAGCGTATGTAGGTAAATGCCTTCACAGAGCATCCAAAAGTAATTGCAGCCCATCAAGTAAAGATGAATGAACTGGGACACCTTGCAACTAACCTATGAGAAAACAAAACAAAACAATATTTACTTGTTTATGAATTCACAAGTAAAACAAGAGTCTAGTTTAGCTCAGGAAACATGGAACTTTCTCTCCTCTACACAAAATCCTGTATGTTAATGATTAGGATTTGTGAAATGCCAGTCTTCATACTCATCTAATGATGCCTTTGAAGTTTATAGCCACAGACTCCAAATATTTATAATGGTATATCTTCCTGAAAAAATGTATAAATTCTAAATCTACTTTATTTAGTGAATATGTATTTTCTGAATGTGTTTTTGTTATGTAATTATAATCTTAAAAGTTTCACACATAAATAAATACACTTACTTACACTGACATCATCATGAATCCCTTGACTGCTGCATTCTGTTGGGAGTAATAGTAATTTTAAAACTAATTTATTAAAAGTGTCCAAATACTTGAAAAGTTTTGCATATTACATGCTACCCATGCAAATGCTTATTAAATAATAATCTAATACGTCCATAGGTTATCCTGTCCAAATATGGGGTTTGAGGGCGTTTGTGTAAGTAAAAACAGGACAAAATTGGTTTCCCTTTCTCTTTTCCTGAGATCTCACTTTTGCTTCTCTACTTTGAAAGCGGCAAGAAGAGAAACATTCAAATTGGAGTAAAAAAAAACCACACGCACACAAAGGAGTAAGAGAGAGAGTTTACTCGCTTAAAGAGGGGAAAACAATTAGAGCTTTCCCAGAAATGAATGGCCCGTTACTCCTATTGGCTCCAGTTTCTAGTCTGTTAATGAATTAATGTTTAACAGCAATTATCATTATTTTAGAAATAGTTTTTTTTAACCAAAAATAAAATTGAAAAGAAAATGCACTGACTGTTAATATTGGGTTATCACAGAACGGTAATAATGGCATTTGCATAGGAGCTGGCCTAAAAAATTTTTGCATATATTGTTTTATTTAATTCTCTCAGTAGTCCTATGAGGTGTACATTCTCATTAGCCATATATTTTATATATAAAAAACTTAGAACCAGAGAATTTAAATGATTTTCTAACGTTTATACATCAATCAAATCTACAATCTGAACATAATCTTATAATTCCAATTTTGTTTTCATTATACACAATGCCTCCGAACTGAAGGATATTTGTAAAACCTATTTATTAATTAAATGTATCTGTAGTATATATAACATTTAATTTTATATAATGTACCTTATTTGAATAAGTAAATTTTAAACTGTGTTTTAAAAATATGGCCTGTAAGGCGACAATTTATAAATGTTTATTGAGACTGAACACTGTAGTTCTTTTAAAAATGTTATGCTATAAATTTTAAGCTTAAGTAGGATATGTACAATTCATTCTCTTGTGGGTTTATTGACTTTTTAAAGTTAACCTGATACCAAAAATGCAATTTATTTAAATTTTTCATGTGCATTTACCATTTATCTAATTACACAGAGTTCATTGCTTTAAGTTTTTCATTTGGATTGAATAAATATTATGTAACAATAAACTGTTATGTCCCATAGCAGCAGGACTCCACAGCTATAAAATGAAGTGAAGATATATGCACATGTATTATTTATTATTTAATTGAATCAAATAAATACATTATACTTTTTGATGTCCACTCTTTATATCTTGAGGAATATTGAGAATACTCTAAGGGACTACTCTGTAGAGTATATATAGCTATATTCCAATCTAGAAAGGTAAATATTTCCCAATATTCCCCAAGACATAAAGACTTGAAATTATACATAAGTGTCAGACTTGAAAATATACATATGTGTGTACTTAATTATACAAATCATGTCAGCTATGTTCCCCCTTTCCCATTAGGCCCTGGAACCAAGGGCACAATCTTGTTTTACTTACAGGATTTGTGGCTACCAAGGCCTGGTTGTTGGCCACTGCAGTGAGGTGAATGATTGTTACAACAGAGTTACAAACAAACGAGAAGAACAGATTTTTGTGTAAGGTAATCCTTTGGCAACTTAGGCTCCTAGAAAGCAAGAAAAACAAGGGGCGTGTTGACATAATGAAATTATTATATTAATCATTATTCAAACGAGATACATTTCCAACTCATCGTAGCTGCTCCACTTTTGAAAGAATTTTTTTTCTCCCTAAGATTCATTCATTATGAAATCTTAATTAGGGAAAACATGTAAGTACTTAAACCTAGAGGCAAATGAGTTGCTTCAGTAGAAGTAGATATACATAGGGATAGAAAATTTGCTTGTACAAGACCTCTACATGATTTTCTGTCTTAATTTCTGAACACAATGAATATTTTAATTCATTTTGCAAACATTGAGATTTAGTGAACTTAGATAAATGATCAAAACTTAGGCAGCTAATTAATTTGAACACTGTATTTGCTGTCAGATTCTCATGTGGATAAATCCTTTTTCATTACACCATATATATTATATATGGCATACCATATATATATATATATATATATATATATATATATACCATATATATGGTTTATATATATATATATA
>CM052653.1:50527532-50600098 GCA_028533165.1 Leontopithecus rosalia | reverse complement strand
CTTATCATCCACCTTCTGAAGCCTACTTCTGATAATGGCACACAGTCCTTTTCCATCAGGGCTTGTTCTGTTGCTGATGAGGAACTGTAATCCCCTGTAGAGGGAGAGGGGTTCTGATTTTGGGTATTCTCAGCCTTTTTTAGGCTGGTTTCTTCCCATTGTTATAAATTTATCCATCTGTCATCTTTACAATTACTGCCTTTCTAGTTGGGTTTCTGAGTGGATGCCCAGTTTATTGATTCCCAGTGGTGGAATCCGAGCAACCCACTGCACCGGCTGAAACAGCAGCGATAAGACTGATGGTGCTCTTCTGCCAGGGAATCTCCTCCCGTTTACTCTGCATGAAGAGCTGCTGCACTGAGCCGCTGGCAAAATCGCTGTGCCAGTCAAAAGAGTCATGCTGGCAACCCATGGGGCCCCTCCACTGGGAATCTTCTGGTCTGTGAGTGATGAAAACTCGTCTGAAAGTGTGGCGTCCTCAAGAAATCCATTACTTCTTGCACTACTCTGTCCTCATTCAAACCTTATACTCTCTGTGGAAATGTAATTATTTTATTATATAACTAAATGGATGTTTTTTAAACATTTTTGCACCATCTCACATTATGGAATAAGAATATTTTCACCTCTCACAACATTCAGTTTGAGGGGGATGAATTTTTATGTACATTGATTGATTACAATTCATTAACTTGGAGATAGACTCAGTGAGTATGATCCAATAAAATATTTAAGAAAACCTATAGTTAAATAAATAGTATCTAATGTTAAGCTGAAGGAAACCTGAGACACAGACCACAAAATAGGACATATCTCAGGACCAGAGTATATTACAAATATACAATGAATAAATGAACATACCATGAGTTAAGAGAACAATGGCGATGCTGAGTAGGCAGTGACAGGTATGCTATTCAGGGGACCCTAGTCCTTGTCAAACCTCTGGCACTACAGTTGTCAGGTTTTAAATAAATGAAAAGTGAAACTTGCAATTTGTCAAAACAGGTACAACATCAGAGTAATTAGTAGAGCAAACCCTGTAAGTTTCAAGGTAGGATTTCATTAATAGTTATCTGTGTTTAAATATGGTTTAAAGATTAATCATGTGGAAGGTTGAGGCAGGGGAATCACTTGAACCTAAGAGGCAGAGATTGCAATGAGCCGAGATGGCGCCATTACACTTCAGCCTAGGTGACAGAGCTAGAGTCCATCTCAAAAACAAACAAATAAACAAACAAGATTAATCATGCACAATTTTCAGGAGAAAAGTTATAGCTTAAAGAAAAACTATACATGCTCTAATTCAAGAAAAATATGAAGAAACTGGAAATGAGATGAAAGTTCACAATATTGTTTAAATATATTCAGATGTGATCTAAGAAAAAATGAGAATTTTGGTCATTTGTACTGAGAAGGAGAAATACAAGCACTAATAGGTTATTTTAAGAAGTTACATTGAGAATGCTTTGGTCTACCAACTGGATAGAGGTTATTTTTCTGAATTTTATTTGGGGCCTATGGCAAGTACCTACAAAAGACATTATTGTCTACATAGTTCTAAATATGCAACTTGGCTTTTAAATTGTTTGGGATCAGTATCTGAATGTTAGCAAAGATGTTCTTTTGAAAAAAATTCTTTTTTTCCCCTATAAAAGTTGGATAGATGTCATATGCTCTCTTTTCTGTGGAAAAACATGAAGCCTTTTTTTTTATGTCTGGGTTGTAAGTAAGAGTGAGATTTGCTCTGCTCTCTGATTTTAAACAGTAATTAAAATGTAATTTGTAACTAATTCCAGTAAAGTTTATTTATTTGTTTTTTTTTTTTTTTTATCTAAAGGGTTCCTCTTTGTTTTTCCAAGGATCATTATGAGTAAGAGTCATTGCCTCTCAGGGCTTGGCAAACCCTAAAGTTATGTCTCTTTCTCTTTTCCCCTTCCTCTCTGTTCCCTTTCTTTTTATCTTCTGCTCTGACTTGTTCTTTTAATTGGCTCTAATATAAAACTGAAGTATATCTGGTGAATATTGTTTCATGTTCTCTGTTTCTAATTTAAATCAGGATGAGTGGTAGACTTTTCTCTCTCTAAATAAAAAATAACAAACAGTACCCTAAGTCAACTTTTTGTATGGTTCTTGGTTTTGATTACGGTGGGTCAGTGACCCTCAGTTACCAAAGGAGAAGAAAAAAGTTTCCCATACTGAGTAAGCAAGAATAACTACAGTATGAGGAACTGGATTAAGAAACAGAAAGGATCTGCTAATAGATATTTTTATACACAATGAATGATTTTATGTGAAACAGCTCCTCTAGGAATTGTTTTCAGGTTAGTTGAAAGAAAGTTAATAATTTCTTTTGTCCCTGATTTTAAGAGAACAGATTTCATGAACCATTCAAATTCAGTATTTTCTGAGGTGGCCATACTCTTCTTTGGATCTAGCTGCAGAGTCTTTCATCTTGTTTTACACAGATGCTTCTACTGATTTGAATTTTAGAGTCCTAGTCTAATGCCTTTCTTTGTTGATGGAGACAAATAAGGCCAGACAATTTTAAGGTACATGTTGAAGGTCACAGACAAGACATGGGCAATTCAGTCCTTAGATGTAAGCTTCAAAGCCAGTTCATGTCTTCATTTCTTAAAAATTTATTGAGTGCTTACTGTGTGCAAGATCCTATGCTAAGCCCTGAGATGTGTAAAGAAACAAGGTGGAAGTGACTCCTGCTCTCACAAAGCTAACTTTGTAAGGTTATTTTCATTACTTCTAGTGGCAGATTCGGTAGACAGTTCTACGAAATAAATATTAGAAGTATCTAAATTCAAAGGCTAAAATATCTTAATATTGATTCAAAAATGCAGCAAGCTACATAGTATCTTCTGTCATAAAAAATTTTCTTATTACTTTTGACTGATTTACTTAACCATAGTTTTTTTCTAACAAAATTTTATTATTAGTTTGGTTTATAAAACTGTTCATTCAATGTTTACTTTTTTCACCATGAATATATAACAATTTATTTATAAATATGCTTCATTTAAAACTAGAAATTGTATTATTCAATTTTTTTAAAGATCTTACTGGTATAACATGCCAACCAGGGCTAGATATTTATATTCAAACCTTTTAATGGACTAGTAAGAAGTGAGAGCAATATCAATCATATAAAACATTTTTTGTATCAGATACTCTGCTTAACACTGCATCTCACTGATAATGCTGCCATTATCTCATACCTTATAGCAAATCTATGGTGTAGATACTAATATGATCTGCATATTAAACGTACAACTGAGGATTAGAAAAAGGAAAGAACGTATTCCACAGTACACAGTAAGTGACAAAGTGGAATTTGAGACCAATTCTGCCTCTCTAAAGAATACTCTCAGGCTGGGCACAGTGGCTCATGCTTATAATTCCAACAGTTTGGGAGGCTGAGGAGGCTGAGGGAGGAGGATCACTTGCGATCAAGAGTTTGAGACCAGCCTTAGCAATATAGTTAAACCCCATCTCTAAAGAAAAAAATATTTTAAAAGTATCTGTGTGTGGTAGTGTGTGCCTGTAGTCTTTGCTTCTTGAAAGGCTGAATGGGGGAGGATTGCTTGAGCCCAGGAGTCTGAGGCTGTAGTGAGCTATGATCATATCACTGCACTCCAGCCAGGGTGACACTGAGAGCCTAGCCCTAAAACAAGAAAGAAAGAAAGAATGCACTCTCCTGTAATGACCTCTAGATATACAGAAAATTTTGAAATGGTGTACATGAGTTTTTACTGAAGAGGGTTTCTCAGGTTTTACCTAAGGCCTGATAATGTATAATAATAAAGGAAAATTTTTAGTTTTGCTTCTTTTTCAAATTCTTCATTTTTAAAGATGTATAGAGTCAATTTAAAATTAAGTGAACTAGAACACAGATTAGTAGAAATCTTGAAAATGTTAATCAGAAAATAAGTAAAATTAGGTGTAAGACTAGACAATCTCTTCGCTGCTTATGGCTTATAATTTCTATCTATTGAAGTTTTACCCATCATTGAAGTGTTTGTTTCAATGATAGTATCACCTCAGGAATCTTCAGATTTTATGAGTTAGAATGTTATTTCCTTCCTCTGTGTTCGCACAGGTCTTTGTAGCTCCACAGTAACACTCTTTTTTGTTGTTTTGTATCTTACTTTGTATCAATATTACATACTATGTAAATGTATTTTGAGTGCCTTTATGATTGATACAGTCTGATGGAAAACTTAGTAACTCTTACTACTTATTGAGGGTGTTCCTAAATGCCAGGTACTATATGAGTCTACTTTGCCCAGTATTTTAAAAAAGCATCATGACCCGTTACAAACACACACACACACACACACATCCCTGAGGTTTATGTAAAGCAAAATCAGGCTAAGTCCATACTATAAGCAAGTAGTAATGGCAAGTTTGGAATACATACCATGTTTTAATCATTGTCTTATACTTAACATTAAAATTAAGTTATGTCTGAATTCAAGTGCATACCTCTCATATTAACTCATCATTGATTTTTTTTTTCTTTTCAGTTCGCTATACAAAATAAACAGTTAATCGTATTTTTAGTAAAAACTTCAACTAGAAATACGATAATTATTTGAAAACCTTTTTTTTTCTTTTATATAGAGGTCACATATCTTATATTGAGAAGACATTCATTTGCTTTAACAAAGGGTGGCCTACGTAGCATGCTATGCGTCTTGTTTAAAAGCATGGACATTGTAGTAAACAGCAAATGCATGTGTTTATTGGACATAGTAGTCTTTATTTTTTAAAATGTTATTTTTTTAAAAAAAAAATGGCTCTATTTATATGGAAAACCTGAGGATAGTATTTGGGAGAACGAAATTTCTGGCCTCTCTTTTGGAATGAGGACTGTGCCTACAGGTTGTATCTTTAAAGCTAATAACTTAGTAAATATATACACAATATCATTTTTTTAATGTAGGAAATTTTATTTTATTTTTATTTATTTATTTTTTTGAAGAAGGAATTCATTATTTTATTGTTATCTTTTTTTTTTTTCCTTTTTATTGCGTTTTAGGTTTTGGGGTAAATGTGCAGAACATGTAAGATAGTTGTATAGGTACACACGTGGGAGAGTGTTTTGCTGCCTTCTGCCCCTTCACCCACATTTGGCATTTCTCCCCATGCCATCCCTCCTCCGCTCCGCCCCCCGCTGTCCCTCCTCTATTTCCCCCAATAGACCCCAGTGTGTAGTACTCCCTTCCCCGTGTCCATGTGTTCTCATTGTTCATCACCCGCCTATAAGTGAGAATATACGGTGTTTCCTTTTCTGTTCTTGTGTCAATTTGCTGAGAATGATGTTCTCCAGATTCATCCATGTCCCTACAAAGGACACGAACTCATCATTTTTGATTGCTGCATAATATTCCATGATGTATATGGCACAATATCATTTTGTTTTTTTGAGACAGAGTCTCGCTCTGTTGCCAGGTGCTAGGCTGGAGTGCAGTGGTGCAATCTCGGCTCACTGCAACCTCCGCCTCCCAGATTCAAGCAATTCTCCTGCCTCAGCCTCCCTAGTAGCTGGGACTACAGGTACGTGCCAACAGGCCCAGCTAACTTTTGTATATTTAGTAGAGACAGAGTTTCACCAAGTTGGCCAGGATGGTCTTGATCTCTTGACCTCGTGATCCGCCCTCCTCGGCTGCCAAAGTGCTGGGATTACAGGCATGAGTCACCGCGACCAGCCTACAATATCATTTTTTTAAAAGCACGTCTCTATAGATGAAATAAACATTCTATTGTTTTAAATTTTAACCCTTCAATCAAAATTTTTAAATTACTTGTGAATATCAGTTGAATAGTATTTGCTTTTGAATAAAACATACATAAATATAGATATAAAAATATTGAACATGATTTTATTCCAATCTTTATCAATAAGAAATACAGTTTACATATGTAGCTTGCTTTAATCTTGCAAAATACTTTAGCAAATACCAACGTTCCTGATACGAAGATTATATATTTTGATTAAAAAGATAACTCTTTCATTTTAATCCTCTTTACTAAATTCCTATTTCATTCATAGATTCTTGGGCTTGGAAAGAGCATTAAAGACCCTCAGGTCCAGCCAAGAACCGAGTATAGATAAGCCATCTACTTCAACTTTCTTGATAGGTTAACAGTTAATTTCTCTCTGAATCCCCTGAGTGACAGGAAGGCAATTGTAAGGTTCATTAGATTTTGTTTAGTTATGTTTGTTTTTAACTTTTTATTGAGTTTTTAAAAATCTGTTATATGTTATACGAATTGTATTCTCAATTATAGTCATTTGGATTCTTGAAGTCATACATTGTGCCTTATATATTTTGTCCTTTTCTGGTTTGACACCCTTGGTATGGTACCTTGATGCCCTGATCAGCTGATATTTTCTTCAATTTATTCACTTGATAAGCCAATTTTTGCTTTGCTCTTACATAGTGAACAGGTGAATAAGTGGTCTGATTAGAGATTTAAGATTGAGTCCTGTACATTTGTTGGTAATGGTTTGGCTTGCAGCATCGTTTTCACTTGGCAGCCCCCGCTATTGCCTCATTAGTTCTCAGCAAGCATTTTCCATTAAATCTTAGACTCTTTCACATGCAAAAACATAGTTAACTTTGCATTTGACTTTAGGAAATTGGTGTAGGACTTTATATTCAAACTTGTTTGGGACCGTATGACTTAGAATTCTAGAAGACCATTGTCCTCCTTCCAGCTACTGGTTTTGGCAGGCAATGTAATTGTTATTCTTCCTAATTTTATCTTCTTCAAAAATTTAATGAGCTTGGATATTTTGACTTATGACATGCAACATAAAATTAGACCATTCAATCTGAAGACTCTCAGCTGTATTAGTTTTTAATTTGCAGAGACAGTGGTCTTCCAAATGTAAATTAAAATTTTACCCTATGTCTACTATCATTAATTGCAATTCCAGAAATATTACAATAAGTAAGTCTGTAAGAATTCACTGAGGAGGTGATGCTAAAATTTAGATCTGAAAGATAAATACATTTAATTAGACTAGGGAGGAGGCAAAGAGAATAAGCCCGGCAAGTTAATAATTTTGATTTTATATGGAATACAATGGAAAGTCTAAAAATTATAAAGCAAAGAATGGCAAAATCAGATCTATATTTGATCTAAATCATTGAAACTATTATTCTGGCTGCCTTGTTTTGAATTAAATGAAGATAGAAAGTGAATTTGCTAAGGCTAGATGAACAAGCCTGCTGGTGATGGCAGTAGTGATCTGCAAGTGGTGTAGATTAAAAGGATTTCAAAAGGTTAAGTTCACAGGGTCAAAGGGAAGAGTGACAGAGAAGAAAAAGGAGAGAAATGTCCCATGGATTACTCTTAAATTTCTGACCAATGTAACTGGATTTCAGGTGTAGTCATTTGTGAAGATGGGTCTCTCTAGAAGAAAACCAGCTTGGGTTAGGAGGAGGGAGATGCTAAGAATTTGTTTTGAACATGAGCCTTTTGAGATATTTTTGAGATGATGTTTTTCAAGAGCCATAAAAAGATATATACCCTTTGACCAAGAAATCCAAAGACTCTGGGAATGTAGCCTAAGAAAATAGTACAAAAATATGGGAAACGTTATAGTTGAAAATGTCCATTGCAGTGTTTTTTAATTGAAAAAAATGAAAGCAATGTTAATACTCAAAAACAGAGAACCTATGAACTTTTGTACACCTAAATAAAAAATTATTTAACTGCTCAAATGATTGTTTAAAAACTGCTTAGTAACATGGAAGTTACTAATTATATAATCCTATTACAAAAATAGTTAAAACATTTTAAATAGTATAATTAAAACTATAGAAAAAATATGAAATAAAACTAGAAAATATAAGAAATTGCTCAAAAGGATATTAGAATTATAGGTTTATATATATTCTTTGTTTAAAATTAGTAGAAGAAGGAACATGGAGGAAGAAGGAAGAGGAGGAGAAGGAAAAAGAAGAACAAGAAGAAGGAGAAGAAGAAGAAGAAGGAAAAGGAGAAGCAGCAGCGGCGGCAGTGGCAGTGTCAGGAGCAGAAAAAGCAGAAGATGACGACAATGCTGATGAAGATACAATGAAACATAGCTACTTTTGTCATACTGAATTCTATAACTATTGCTGATGATCAAAATTATGAAAACCATGTGAAGGCATAAAATAAGACTCAGAATTTAACTTTCTACACATTTTAAATTGCTTGCTGATTGATTTGTTCAAAAAAATTGGAGCTGACTCTTCCTCCTTAAAAAGAAGTGAATTACAAGTAAAATTGATAGTACAATTAAACCTTTTTAGTGATGTCCTTGTAAATCAGGAAAAAACCCAAAGAAAGTATATTTAGATTATATTTTCAATAATGTATATTAAATGTCATTGCTATTATTTACACAAAAAATCCAGTTTCTATAATGCATACTTATTCTGACATTAAAATTGGCGAAAAGCTAAACATAAATTAAGATGGTCTATAGTATTTGACAGTTCCCAAAGAAAATACATTTAGCTTTGTATATAGGTTTGGGCTCCCTCCTTATTATATGTCTGCATTTTTATATGCCTACTAATTCTGTAAAATTGGGGTTAAGATATTTCATCAATCTCCCCTACATATTTTACAAAGCTAAGATCAACTTATTTCAACTTATTTTAAGCATTCAATTTATTTTAAACATTATACATTGTCAACATTTTTGTATTTTGTCAGCACATAACACAAATATGCACATGACAGGGCATTCACCAAAGACAACTTGTATTTTCTTAAAATATTTTAAATTTACTTACTTGAAATAAAAGAATATGCCAAGTGAGATAAGCAGTGATGCAATAGATAATCCGTGTCCAATTATGGTCAGGTAAAATAAATTTAGTGCAGTCTGTAATTTGTATAAAAAAATTTGGATCATATCAATACTATAAGAATCTATAATCCTACACATGTAGAAGTTCAAATTCAATTGAATAAAATATATTGTTAGTGTGATCTGATAGTTTTACAAAGATTAGTTCGCAAACCAAGAAATACTTGAACAAATCTCGAATGAAGAATACCTATCAAGCTATAGTATCAAAATTTATAAATTGTATGCCCTTTTAAAAATAATTTTAAAAAATTAGAAGTCAAATATTAAATCTATGAGGCAACATTTTGATTGATATAGATTATATACTATATGAAACTAGTATTTTATATTTTGTGCACCTTCAAACAAATGCTGCTTGATGATTTGTTTTGTTCAGACTCAAATCTCAGATAATAGTTTCTTTTCCAAATGAGTTTCTTTTTTCTTCGACAAATTTGAAGCTCAGAGACAAATCTCAATTTGTTAACTTAGAGGATCCTATCATCTGTACAAATGTGTTCATTCTCATGGTTTTCACTTTTTTATTTTTATTTGTCCATATTCCATTTATTGTGCATTTGTATAATTACCTTCCAATTCTTCTCTGAATAAGCCAGGAATATGTTATTTATAAATATAATGATAGCTGGTAGTTATCAAGAGCTTACTATATGCTAATCTTTTAAGTTTTTTTGTGTTAAATCAATACCTATGAAAATAATAAGGATAAAATCTATTCTTACCCTCATTTCATATATGAGGGGACTGAAACAGAGAGATGTAAAATGACTTTTTCAAGGTCAAACAGTTTGTAAGAAGCAGAAAGAGGAAATCAGGTTTTAGGATTCACAGTTGTAATCACTGTGACAAACTGCCTCTATTCCAAAAACATGCAAATACATGCAAGTGATTTCTCTTGAAGCTATATTATGGTGCCAAATTGTAATTAATCTTGACTTCACATGTAGTGTTTAAGAATGCGATCCTCAGTGCATGTGACCTAAGAGTCAGTCTGAATGAGAGCCTTCTGCTGAGGGAGAGACAGGACTGTTTAAATCCTGCTGGGCTTATCCTGTTTACTTGAGCACAGTTTCAGAGGTCATTCTAGAAATTCTACTGCAAATGAAAGATTTTCCTTTTCTTACACTTTTAAGGTATGTTTTCTTTGGAAAATTTG
Organism: Leontopithecus rosalia; assembly: GCA_028533165.1. Lineage (NCBI taxonomy): Eukaryota > Metazoa > Chordata > Mammalia > Primates > Cebidae > Leontopithecus > Leontopithecus rosalia. The sequence goes on along the minus strand of CM052653.1, from coordinate 50,590,052 downwards.
AAACCCCAATACTGAAACATTGACTTGCAAATTACACAATTACCTAACAGAATTGCTTTTTCAGTGTAATGACAAAATCAATAATAATTTTTTTCCTTTGATATATTTCTTAATTGTTCTCAATTTATATTATGAAAAGGCTTTATAAGGGAATGGAATAATGACTGAATTTTCTTCAATACAGTAAAGGACAACTAGCTGTTTAAATAGGTAGCGTAAATTCAATTTCAATTCAGAATTATGACATACCTTCACTTTCTCATGGGTGTTAACATTACACTGAGTATAATTTGTCCATGTTCTGTTGCTTGCTGGATGTCTAAACCAGTTTCCATCTTGGTCACAGATCTTTGTAACTTTTTCTTTAAAATTAAAAAGAAAAAAAGAGAAAACAGGAATTTAATTAACCTAGAGTTTATTAAATGGATGTCAAGGAGATATGTAGATACATTACTGCTTTTACCTGATGGATCAAAGTCCTGAAAGTAATCAGGGCAGAGCTGCATTGATTCAGTTCCTGCGGCAACATCATTCCAGCAGAGCCATCCATCCCAGGTTCTGTTGCAGTAAACGCCTTAATGAAGAAATAAAAATTAGGGATAATTAACTTCCTCTAGTTATATATGAAGACATAGTCTTAAAAGTGGTTTCACACTGATGCAGAGTAAAGGTTATTTACAGAAAATGCAGATATTATATAAAAATGTATGTACAGAAATTATTTGGCTTCTTACCAAATAATATTAGAATAATATCTAAATTAAATTTAGAAATATCTAAATATATAACATTTAGATTTAATTCTAATTGTCAAAGATAGTTATTTATTTAATAAATCAAATGGTCTTTGCTAGTTGTCCTTAGCCATAATGTAGTGATTAATTAGTGTCCCTACACTTAAAATTAAAAAATAGAAAAGGGAATTAGGGACATGTTTCATTTTAGAAACTATATGCTTAGGGAAAGTTGTTAATATTTTCTGAAGCAAACAAATATAATAGCCCAGTATTTCCTATTATGCCATTGTAACCCCAAAAGATACTTATTGAGGCCATTCAACCAAATTCTGGCTCTTCATTCCTTTTCTTTTCAAATAAGGTAGAATGTTTAATAATCTTACATTTTTCTCCAAAATTAAAGAAAAAACTTCTTACATTAAAATACATAATGTTTTTTTGTGAGAGGTAGGTAAATTAAACGACCAATGTTCAAATGTTATAACAGTCTATAATCAAAAAAAGTAATTTTCTAACTTATCACCTTCTAATTTGTTTTCTAACTCGTACAGAGAGAATCTTGAATGCTACATGAGATGTTTATTATCTTTAACAGATTTACAAAGCCATATCAAAATTTATCTAGCCCTCATGAAAATAGAACAAAATTCTGATGGCCTGTAAGTTCAGGTAAATTCAACTAAAATATGTAACAAAATTTTAATGTCACTCCAGATGATGTTTTTTGTCCTGTGATTTTTTAAAACAATTATTTAAATAGTTTGAATTCATATATTTCTAGATAAAATACGTTTTATGGCCTATTAAAAAAATTCCTGATGTAGTGTTAGAAAGCATCTCAAATGTGTCCATATCATAGCTCCAAAAAAACCTATCTAATTCAAGGTCCAGAATTTTTGAAATTGTGTTTTATGGTATTTGAGTGAGATGTGACTGGGTATTCTATGAAGAAAGTTTCTCTGGTCAAATGGATTTTAGAGACACAAAGTTGAAATAAAAATATCTCTTTATTGCAAGACTTTATAGAGTATTTAAAAGTATAAAGTGTATTATAAAACTTCAAGAAGATTTATTATACAATGATCCTGAACTTATTTTACCACAGAATACTTTTATTAGGAAATCCTACGAAGATATTCCTATTATTCAACAATTAAGTTGAAATCTACTTTTATATAATATATAGCAAGAAGGTTTGGAAGGGTTTAAAAGTTAGAAATATTTAGAGAGTCTTTTAAATTGTATTTTGCTGTGAGTTTTACATTTGATATTTTGAAAATAACCCTTTCTTTAGGGTTGTCAGTCAAAATATAGGACCTATTTTTGTTTTGCTTTATCTGGCAACTCTGCTTGTGTTACTCATCTTTTATCTTCAGAATCTAGCAAATATCTGGTTCTTAGCAGGCTCTCAATAAATATTACCCAAAAAAACAAAAGAACATCTTAATGAAAACAGAAGCACTTAGATTTTACTAACTTTGCTAACAATGTACTATGCAAACTGTGTGTATTATGCAAAACAATACTTTTGTATTCATCATATTATTATGCAACTTCCTATCAAGGAGGTTGTAAATAAAAAAGAAATTTACAATTTCATAAACTGAAAGTCAGTTGTCATTAAAATTTGTGTTTTTGTGTTAATATTAATACTTACTTGATTTAAATATCTTTGTAGCATAAAAAAATCATACTAAACAGATCACTGTCATATATTTTTATTAAAATTTTAACAACAAACAACCCTATCAAAAAATGGGCAAAGTATATGAACAGACATTTCTCAAAAGGAGACATTTATGCAGCCAATAAACATATGAAAAAAAACTTGTCATTACTGGTCATTAGAAAAATGCAAATCAAAACCACGATGAGACACATCTCATGCCAGCTAGTTTAGCAATCGTCTGTTGTCAGGAGACAACAAATGCTGGAGAGGTTGTGGAGAAATAGGAATGCTTTTACACTGTTGGTGGGAGTGTAAATTAGTTCAACGATTGTGGAAGACAGTGTGGTGATTCCTCAAAGATTTAGAACTAGAAATACCTATGACCCAGCAATCCCATTACTAGGTATATACCCAAAAGATTATAAATCATTCTATTATAAAGACACATGCATATGTATGTTTATTGAGGAACTATCCACAATAGCAAACATTTGGAACCAACCCAAATACCCATCAATGATAGACTGAATAAAGAAAATGTGGCACATATATACTATGTAATACTATGCATCCATAAAAAAGGACAAGTTCATATCCTTCGCAGGGACATGGATGAAGCTGGAACCCATCATTCTCAGCAAACTAGCACAGGAACAAAAAGCCAAACACCACATTTTCTCATTCATAAGTGGGAATTGAACAATGAGAACACATGGACACAGGGAGGAGAGCATCATACACCGGGGCCTGTCAGGGGGTGGGGAGCTATGGCAGGGATAGGAGAAATAGCTAAAATAGATGATGGAGTGATGGATGCAGCAAACCACCATGACACGTGTATATCTATGTGACAAACCTGCACGATCTGCACATGTACCCCAGAACTCACCTAAAAACTTATAAAGTATAATCTTAAAAATTTTTAAAAAGAGATATAACATGATGTCATAAGATGTTCTTCAAACATAATTAAAACTGCACATAGACAAAAAGGTAGTAACTAATCTATTTTTAATAATGGACCTAAGGAACTTATAATGATATAATGGGAGTAGTTTTCTTTTAAAAATACGTTAAATGCATTTACAATTAAGTAGTCGTGCTTACCTTCTATTTGTTGAATGGGATCTTGCATAATTTTTTGGTAACATTCATATTGAGCTGTCATGATTTTATTTCTAGTAACTCCCAACTGCACTGAGTCCTCAGGACTCTCTTCTAATTCTGCTGTGACAAGAATCTAAGGGATTAAAAAAAACAGTATCAACTTCATGAAAAGGATTATAAAAATGTCTTTGTCAAAGGCAGTCTGTCACAGTGGAAAACAGCCAGTGCAGTAATGTACTGAAAGATGAACTTGTTCTCTGGGGAAAAATCTCCAATTTGTAGTGTTTGCTATTTTCATGGTATAAATATCCCCACCATGTCCACTTTCAAAATACTAACAAGATGTCACCATTGGCAGAGTGGGAAAGCACAGTTGGTTCTCAGAAGCCTGTGGTAGCCAGCTCCAGGACAGCCCTTAATACATGTTCTGGAATGTAGACAGAGATGTCTTCCAATCTGACCCCAGTGTTTTTCCTGGCTCTGTGAATGAAGGCAAGATATTGTCTGTCCCCTCCCCTTAAACCTCTGCTTCCTTATTGTAAAATAGTATAAAATAACATCAAGATGACAGAGGAGATATATCTGGCACATGGAACTACTCACAATTAATGGTCATTGTTATAATACTTTGATAATAAAAATAATGGCACCATCATTTGTGATGTTGGCAAATAGAAATTTTTCTTCTATGCACATCAATAAAGTTTTTGAACAAGTTATATATTTATTTTCTTTCAATATAGTAGCACTATTTTAAGCTTCAATTCTACTTTAATTTCCACATGACATTTTTTCTGATTTATAATATGAAGCCTGAATAAACCTCTTTTTAACAGATTTCTAGTAGTAATTTTTGCATAATTTATATTAACTGTATTCCATAAGCTGTTATCTTCATATCTTTCCTTTGTCCCCTCATTGTCGTATTTCTGTTTTCCAGCAGGAAATTGAATTTAGTAAAGTCAAAATGACATTCCCTCACTGTTGTAGTATCAGTCAAGTTTTACCATTGTGTGACCACCATTCATCATTAACTCTTTCATTCCTTTATTTATTTCCAAATAAAAATTTATGGAGTGGTAGTGTTGCACAAGTAATAAAGGAAATGTGGAACATAAAGAAAAGTAATATATTTGAAAACCACATAACTGCTGTTCTTCTCAAAAAGTCTATAGAATTGCATAAATCCATATCATTTTTATCCCTCTGCATAAATCAATATCATTTTTATCCCTACTTGGAATACAGACTCTGATTTATATACTATCCTACATGAATTCAAGAGGAAGAGTCATAATATCTTAAATTACAATCATCAGTTGGTAACCTATTACAGAATTGCCTGCAGGAAAGTAATGTTCTGCGCAGCTTGCTCAGTGAAGGGTGTGAGCTGAAGTCAACTTAAAGATACTATCTAAGAAGTGCAGAGTTTGGACTGCTCCTAGACTTGAAAATGTTTTCAAATACAAATGCTGACAGGAATGTAGTGTTGGGTTTGTGTGCTTTCTTTTTCTCATTTAGGTTTTCTGTATTCTCTGGGTTTCTTTGTTTCCATCTTTCCATCTTTGGGTGTTTGCTAGAAACACCTCAAGCAAATTCTTCGCTGTCACAGGGCTAAATGGGAGTATGTCCCTTGGTTTCTCATGTTTGTAACGAGATAAGAGCACAGTCACTATTTGAGGCAGAGAAAAATATGGGTAATTCATTACTATAATAAAAATAAAATTAAGTGTATGAAGTATATGATTCTCAAGCAGAGGAACTGAGTTTTTGTCTTCTTTGTCTGCCTTCCACCTTGGGGCCCATATCCCCAGTGTATACATGTAGAGGGGCAGATGAGTATGCACACTTATGCACACACCTGCCCCAAATTTAACATCAATTGTCTGCTTATTTAAATGAATGATTGAGGAAATTAATTTAAAACACACTTCAAGGTTCTAAATTGCCTTGCAATCAAGATACGTCAATCAACTGGCAGAACGGGATAAATATCAATGGGAGAATCACTTTTTAAAAATAGATCTAACTATGAATCAACAAGTCTGGTTGAAACTATTTTCTCTACTATATAAAACTTGTACTATAGTGTAATTCCGTTTGTATCTCTGATTACTTTCCTCTGGTGTCTTGTGTCTACTGATCTTTCCCATTCTGATTCCCTCTACTTCCTTCTCATTCTATACCTGTTATAGGACTAAAAGCATACACTGAATGAAAACACATTATTGCTGTATCAATTAGATACAAAAATGTGATTAATTTATGTATCTAGTAACTTCCTTAATTTTCTTTATCAATTACAGGTATATTGGAAGCAAAAACAGAAATAAACATATATTGCTATGCTTACCACAAAAAAAGGCAAGAGAACCAGAAAGTGCTGGGTACACTTTTTCTCCATCATTGTGCCAAAATGAAATATGCTATATAGCATAAACTGCAACAGAAAAAAAAAAGAAATATAATTCTTCAATATTTATGAAATAAACATAGATGGCTCTCAACAGAGAATTCATTTTAAAACTACATATTAATTCAATTATTTTATTTTAAAGATTTGATTAATGGTTTTGGGGGTTTGTTTGTTTGTTTGTTTAAAGACATGGTCTCACTCTGTCGCCAAGGTGAGAGTGCAGTGGCACAATCTCAGCTCACTGCAGCTAGACCTCCCAGGTTCAAGTGATCCTCCCTCCTCAGCCTCCCAAGTAGCTGGATTACAGGTGCACACACCACACCCAGCTAATTTTTTGTATTTTAATAAAGGTGGGGTTTCACCATGTTGGTCAGGATTACACATATCAGCCACCCTGCCCAGCATGTTAAAATAGATTAAAACTACAAATGTTTAAGAGCATTATAATTTAAAGTATTAAGGAGCTTATTAACACATTTTAATTTAATTTATTTAGACTTACAAACAGAAATGCTCCTTATAGATAGATAGATAGATATTTTAATAATTATAAAACAAATGATAAAGGTATTAAAGCATTTTGCGTGGACGAAACAATTTTGATAGCATATTTTATTATAAAGTTTACCTTTATTTTCTGGAAGTATTCATCTAATTTTAAATTTTCTGACTCCAGTTACTTAAGGAAGGAAATTGTTCTAAACCAATTTCTTGAGAATCAACATCTATACATCATAAAAATGTCCTTATAAGTTAATAGAAATTATTCTTCACTAGTGAAAATCAATTTTTTAAAATAAGAAATAAAAGTTCCCTAAATCATCCACATTATTGAAATAAGGTTACAGGGAATGAACAACATTAAATAAAATATTTGTTTGAATTTTTTTTTTTTTTGAGACGGAGTTTCGCTCTTGTTACCCAGGCTGGAGTGCAATGGCACAATCTCAGCTCACCGTAACCTCCGCCTCCTGGGTTCAGGCAATTCTCCTGCCTCAGCCTCCTGAGTAGCTGGGATTACAGGCATGCGCCACCATGCCAAGCAAATTTTTTGTATTTCTAGAAGAGAAGGGGTTTCACCATGTTGACCAGTATGGTCTCGATCCCTCACCTCATGATCCACCCGCCTCGGCCTACCAAAGTGCTGGGATTACATGTTTGAATATTTTTAATGCTACATACAAGTCTGAGCTAATGAAAAAATGGCCTCTAAAATCTAGTTCCTAATTCTGAGAGACAAGAATTGCTGTAGTGTATTTCCAAATGCTTCCACCCTGTGAAGTCCAGGAGCAACCTACTCTAACACGTTGTCAGGATGTAGCCATAGACTATAAAATTTATTTGACTGAATGACATGATTTGGCTCTGTGTCCCCACCCAAATCTCATCTCATAGCTCCCAAAATTCCCATATGCTGTGGAAGAGACCTGGTAGGAGATAATTGAATCATGGGGGCAGGTCTTTCCACTGCTGTTCTCCTGATAGTGAATAAGGCTCACAAGATCTGATGGATTTATAAATGGGAGTTTCTCTTGTTTGCTGCCATGATGTGAAGCATGTCTTTCACCTTTTGTCATGATTGTGAGGCCCTCCCAGCCATGTGGAACTGTAAGTGAATTAAACCTCTTTCCTTTGTAAATTGCTGAGTCTCAAGTATGCCTTTATCAGCAGCATGAAATAGACTAATACACTGAACATGCAAACAATATTTTGAAAGGAGAGAAAAAAATTCTGATCAACAGATATTTGACATTGAACTGTGAACTTAGATTTAATTTTGTTAGGAAACTAGTGATGGTTTTTACTATAGAGCTAATGTGGGGAAAACCATTAAAAAACCTTCTTTCCATATTCACATATTTTGCTTATTATTTTTATTATGACATTCAATGAGAGCACATCATTAATTATCACATAGAATTTGTACCATTGGTAGCCCTCACCAGCGACTCACCTAGAAGTTGTAGCAATCCTTTTGCAACCTTGTCAAATTGTAGTTGACAAATTGAAGTTTGCCGCAATCTTGTCAAGTTGCAGTCGTTTTCTTTTTAGTTGCAGCAGTCTTTTGAATATTGTTTTCTCTTCTGTCAGCTTGCCTGGGTTTTTATTATTAGACGATCTTGACGAAAATATAACCAAAATATAATGAAGCACTCTATCAATTTTAATAAAACTAGTGTTGTTATAGACAGAAAACAATGAATCAAAGTTTCTTCAGTTCAGTAATTAATAAGTAAATATTTTTGTTTTTATTACATTTTACCATGAGAAAATCTAATTTCCCAATACTTACATGCACGATTGTCTCCAGACTCAAATCACATTTTCTCTTGCATCATATTTGACATTGTCTTTAAGAATTTCTTAAATTCAGGGGTCAAGACCTGAAATATTGATTAATGTAATAATTTAAAATTATGCTAATGACCAAAATTATTCCATGATAAATTTAAAATTTCAAAGTAAATACTGCTGCTAAAATCATATTTTTATTGAATGATTCCAACTTTTGAAAGCTTCTTTTGCTTACAACAGATTTGAGTTACTATACAGCATTAACATATTCACAGCATGTGATGTTTCAATATGAATTATAGATCTAGATTATGAGAACACACTTGGTCTGAAAAGGGACATATTTTCTATGAGTAACTAATTTTTAAAGACTTCTTATGTCATTTTCACTTGATAAATTGTTAAATTTTAGATATTTACATTTTTTGATAGAATTACTAAAATGCTTTCCTCAGGCATTTATGTTAGATAAATATTTATTGTGTTTATAGTCATATAATTCTGCAATCATTCTAAATTATGCTCACACCCTTTAAAAATAAATTTTGTGTTTTAATCTTCTCAGTGGAGCTTTCACTATCATCAAGTATTAATAGCAAGGTGAAAGAAAGGAGGGTTATTTTTGGCTTTGGTTTTCATTTTTCTACACATTTTTGTTGAAGAATGAAAATGGTTAACAGATACAGCAATTCCTAAAACTCCCTATCATATTAATGATAATTTATTAGGATTTGTGTTAAATGACAAAAAATTAAAGCAATTTAAAATTCATTATGAGATACATTCTTCCATGAAAATTTCACCTGGAAATGTGATAAGCAATGATACTGCACACTTTATAGATTTGTTGTGACCATTAAGTAATTTTCACTATATTGTGGAGCCCTGAAAGTTCCTAACTCATGGCATACTCTTGGCTAAGTTCTGTTTCCCATGCAATTTAATCTAACCTAATGAAATGCCAATCTATTCGGCATTGTTAGATTAATATAAAAATTTACATGATAGATTCTGTATACAAAGTAACTTCTATATGCACAGATATATTTTATTTAACTGATTATTTTAAATAGTATCACATTCTTTATAATTTTTCATTTTGCAAAAGTTTATCATTTAATCCATCCATAAATATGAAAGGTAATTTATTTTTGTATTCACTGTCTTATATAGGCAAAATTGCTTTTGCAAATCACTATTTGGTGTTTAACATAGTATCTGACGGAAAATGACTGCTCAGGAAATTTTTGCTAAGGAAATAAGAGATTCAATTCTAAATAAATGAGTGATTAGTAGGGATTTGAGGATATCACACTTTTCTCTATTACTTCTTCTTCTTCTTCTTTTTTTTTTTTGAGAAGGAGTCTTGCTCTCACTCTCTAGCCCAGGCTGGAGTGCTATGGCACAATCTTGGCTCACTGCAACCTCTGCCTCCCAGGTTTAAGAGATTCTCCTGCCTCTGACTCCTGAATAGCCCACCACTGCACCGGCTAAGTTTTGTGTTTTTAGTAGAGACGGGATTTCGCCATGTTGTCCAGGTTGGTCTCGAACTCCTGAACTTGGGTGATCCGCCCACCTCTGCCTCCCAAAGGGCTGGGATTACAAGCATGAGCCACTGTGCCTGGCCTCTACTACTTATTTAATAATGACTAAAACATCTCTTAGTATGCATGAAGACAGTAACAAATTACTGTAGGAAACTCAACCATTTTTTCCTTAAATATATAGAAACCAATAAAGTATATCTCATATTTCTTTATCACCTTTTTCCATCTAGAACTTAAAGAATAAAAAATAATCTATATTAGAAAAGTTATAAAAATATCCCAAACAATTTTTTTCAGATATATTTTATTCTAATATTTGGTTATAATTTTGTCACAAATTTTTGTTGTTTTTTTATTAGATGGAGAAATTTACATCAATTTTTATTTTTTTTCCAGATGGTGGGGACACTGGGTAGTCTAGCTGAATACTGTATTTAACTACGTTTTAAAGAACTAAAGTATGGCAAAAAGCCTTTTGAATTAAACTATAGTTTAATCTTACTTTGATTAACTTTATTAATTTATTATAATGCATGATTATTAGTAGTAATGTGTCTATTTCCGTTGAAGATATGGTCTCATAACTGATTTATCTTTGCATCCTTGGTGACTGACAGTTAATCAATGTTTACCATATACATGAATGAGTAAACAAATTAAAACATAAACCAGTAAATTATTTTAGGATCCTAAACTCACAATCAAGAACACTGATCATAACTACTAATTGTCATCTATTTCATTAGAAAAATTTAGATAGTGTTTGCATATGTACTGACAATGAAAATTGTGGGGGTGTTTCTTATATCTACATGTCTACTTTCTTACAAAACAAAATCCTGAAAATGATTCAATTTTGAAGTTGTGATTGCTTAGATGTTAAATAAACAGTAGTTTTCTGTATTGCATTTGGAAGACATAAAGGTTAAGCCAAATTTGAGACACTGTAGTACATATTTAAGATGTTAGTAGGTCAAATTTTTCTGTATAAAAGCATATATATTTAAATATGTTAGTAATATAAATAAATGTTATTCTATTTAAAAATCAGATGTGTTTTACAAGACAGCTTTTTATGATTTATACACTAGTCAGGATTAAACTACCTTTAATATGCACATGAACTCCAAATTTTGAGGGGGAAAGTGCTTCAAAAATCTTGTTTGAAGTTTTTCCAAAGCCAACACATTTGAAAAGCATTTCAACAAACATTGCCATTATTTTTGTTGCTTATCTAATAGACCTCAAAATCAGAGTTCCAAAAAGTATCTTAGTGAAATATTTCTTAGGGGTAACTAATCATCCTGACATCAATAATTACAGCCACTCAAACACATAGTGGACACCTGTGCATTCTATGAGATCCAGCAATGACCAATTCATTTGGTAGTGCAATTCACTCGAGTCATCTGGGTTGCAAAGGACCTGTCAAAGTTTCCTTGCCAGCAGACACACGTGGTGAGTGGTAGCTATGGAGGACTAATCCCTTTCATCAAGAAGTCTCAAGTTCCATAATAGATGAATCATGGAAAGGCATGTGCATAATGCCGTTGCAAATATAGGTGAAAGTCAACTTAGATAGATTCTCATACTGGGTGATGAAATGATGAGATTGTTCTCAGGAGAAATATGTTTAAATGGAATCCTTGGTTTTAGCTCATTGGATTCTCTGCATACTGCTTTTAATTAGCTGATTCAGCAAGTACTTCTCTCCATATATTTAGCTTTTTAAAAATATATCTTCACTAAGATACAATTGACGCTAACTGACTAAAGCTGTTAAGCAAATCATTTTTAATCTCTTTCAGATCTTGTTAAATTACTTACTGATAATTTTACCACAAGTTACATCATGAAATATAATAGTTTCCATTTAATTTTGAGAAGAGACCAAGCAAATAATGAAAAGAGGTCAAGTTAAGTGATTAAGCCTGCCAGAGGATTTTTCCATGTATGCTAAGGTTTGCTTAGTAGGAAAAGTACTTCAGAGTTGTGAAAATGCTAATTTATACTGTTAAGTTAATGTGTAATCACATTGGTACTGCTAGTAGTTACTGACATTCTCAAGAGCCGCTAGTCTCATAGTTCCTATGAGTGCTATTTTATTTTCCTTTTTCAAAATTAAACGAAGTGGTTTATTACTAGAAATGAGATACTTTTTAGTATGCAATAAGAATTTTAAAAGCCATTTATTTCTAAATGTTTTCTGTGCTTTAGCCCCCATCTTCTACATTAAAATAAAAATGATGTATTTCATCACAAAAAGAACTGTGAAAAATGAAAAACGTCTTAAAACCTGAAACAACTTTTGAAATATTACTGCCTAGTCACTAAAGAATGTATGTAACTTACCATTCTGGTTTCATTTCTTAATATATCATACATCTACCCTTCAAGACAATTTTCCCAAATACTTACATTTTAGGAGGGCAATCTTCTTGACATACTTTAGTGTAAAAGCATGTTCTATTGTATATAAGCATTAGAAACCAATGTGACTTAATCAATATTTATAGGAACAAAAAAGACACATAAATCCGGCACATACCAGTGCCTTTCAAGCCTATTTCTTATTTTCTAAAACGCCTATTATTCCCATACATACTTTCTATTAATTCATGTTTCTTTACAATAATTCTTATTTTTCACTGAGTCACCTAGCCCTAGTATTGAAAGTGTATGTTCACGCCAAGATTAAGAAAAATAATAACTTAATCTTTTATTTCTGTTTTCCCTTTCTTATGGTGTATTACACAAGCTACATATCTCTGGAATCAAAACAAGGAATAAACACTCTTCTGCAATCCCAATGTTCCAACCTTCATGGAAAATGGAAACTTATTTCAATCATTCTTCACAATCTAAAAAAATGTCAAAGTGCAAGAGCATGGTTAACATTTACTTTTCTCACTTCTTATTTTTGGAAAACCTAAGTCTTTGTGCTAGAATTGCCATTGCAAATTACTATCTTTACTTCTAATAGTCTTCTTATCTTTTATTTTTTTAGAGACAGGATGTCACTCTTTGCCCTGGCTGAAGTGCAGTGGTACGATCATAGTTCACTGGTGACTTGAACTCCTGGTCTCAAGCAATCCTCCCATTTTGGTTCCCCAAATTGTTGGAATTACAGTCATAAATTCCTGCACTTGGCCTCCATAAAATAAAAAATATAAATGCCAACATAAGGTTTTAGTGCCCACTCCAACCTAGCTTGGAATGCCACTAACACTTTTTATTTTTTTGAGACAGAGTCTCACTCTTGTCACCCAGGCTGGAGCAGTGGCATGATCTCAGCTCACTGCAACCTCCGCCTCCCAGATTCAAGCAATTCTCCTGCTTCAGTCTCCTGAGGAGCCGGGATTATAGGCGCCTGCCACCACGCCCAGCTAATTTTTGTATTTTTAGGAGAGACAGGGTTTCTTCACGTTGGTCAGGCTGGTCTTGAACTCCTGACCTCAGGTGACCTGTCTGCCTTGGTCTCCCAAAGTACTGGGATTACAGATGTGAGCCACTGCACCCAGCCCACACTTTTACTATGTAAAGCAATTAGTAAAACAAAACATAAAGAAGCTTCACTTTCCTGAAGATCTGTTACTGATATAAGAAACTGAAATTATATGTCCTCTTTAGGATGTCATTTGAGTCACGCATTATTTTTTAAGCTATTGAGTGAGCAGGTGCCAAATCACTAATGCAGTACACAGCAGCATCCTCAAAGTGTGAGGTTGTGGGCCACCTGCACCAGAGTCACCTCCAAAACTTACTGAAAATGTTAAGTAAGTTTTCAGGCGGCCAGGCCCCCACAAAGACCCTCTGGAATGGTACTTTTTGAAGAATAATTTAGGAATCTGCATGTTTAGTAGGTACCCAAGTAAATTCTTGGCCTGTTAAACTTGGGGAAGCACAATATGAATACTTCATCCTCACTGGGCCATGTCAAAACCTGAACACACTTGTATTTCACTGTTTCTAGGTACTGGCCTGACATTTTTAAAAGGAACAATAAAGTTTAAATCAAGCCAATATTCCGCAGTGTTCCCAGGCATAATTAATGTCGCAGAACTCCCAGAGCAAGTTATTCAAATATCTATTTTAAAACATATCATATAATCTTATGATTATTTCTTTATGTGTCTGTGCATGAGATTGTGAGCACAGTAAGAATAGGGCAGGCAGCATATTCATCTCCATGGCTACACACCCTAGCAAAGTGACTACTTAAAGAAGGCATACAGAAAGCGTTTTTAAAGTGGATGACTTATAAAATAAATTTAATCAAGTTGAAGAAACCTGATGTTTTTAGTTATTCCTAACCATTTCAAGCCTAGTATAATTTTCCGAGTCATTAAAAAAGGCCATTGCCTCCACTCTACTCCAAAAATCTCTGATTCAGTTCATCTTGCTCAGGGCCCAGGAATAAGCATTTTTCAAGTTTCCCAGGTGATTTTAATATATAGCTAGGGTTGAGGATACCTGACAGAGATAGAAGAATCATGTGGCAGGCAGAATAATAATGGGCATACAAATATTTCCATACCATATTCACCAGAATCTTTGATTACAGCCATGATTTAGGTTACAGATCTTAAAATAGAACGATTAACCTTGATTATCTTGAATTATCCAGGTTAGCCTCAGCTAATAACTTGAGTTCTTAAAGGAAGAAAAGAAAGGGTGAAGGGTCAGAGGGATGCAGTACAAGGGGAAGCAGAAAAGATGGAAACACAAGAAAGAGTTGATTTCTTGTTGCTGGCTCTGCTGTAGGAGCCCACACGCAAGGACTAGAAAGACGCCTCTAGCCAGCAAGGAAATGGAGATGACTTCAGTCCTACAACCATATGGAATTGAATTCTGTCAAAAACGTGAATGATCCTGGAAGCAGATTCTCCCCCAGAGTCTATAAAAGGGAATGGAGCCCTGTCATTACTTTGATTTTGACCTTGCAACACCTGCAACAAAGAAACCAGCCAAGCCAACAGAACTGACCAATGGAACTGTGAGACAGATAGCAAACGAGTGTTGTTTTAAGCTACTAAATTTATGGTCGTCTGTTACAGCTAGGTTAGAAAACTAATAAAATTCCTTACCTGACAAAAATTACATTTTTTTTCCATCAAACCAAAGTAGAAACTCTGCTTCCCACTTGTCAGTCATTCCTCTTAACCTTAGAATACATTCATTCTCCAGCAAGACAATCCCATTAGCTAGAAGTATTTCTCTCAAGCTGCTTCTAAATTGCTATGTAATTTTAAGAAAATCAATTCAACTATTTTCTGCTTGGTTCACTCAACTAGAAAATGAGTATAAAACTTGATCGTTAATTGAGCTTCCTGCTTTCTACTGCATACTTATTAGAAGACATACACTAAAGTCGCAGAAACGTATCTTCAACTCCAGTTCTCATACACTTAAACTCTCTAAACTGATTTTCTGACCTAAAATGTGCATAAAAGTAGTGGCTGTTTTTAGAAGGTTAATGCGACTCTTAAATAAGATAATGCCAATCTATATCAGGCTAAATCAATGTTGCCTATAACTTTTATCATAGCTCATCTTGTCGGATTATTTCAAGTGTTAATTGCATGATGGATATAAAAACCTTGCTTTATAATAAATACACAGTAAGCATTAGCTATTACTGTTTTCTGTATCGCTCGATAATTCTTTTAATCATGGCAATAATAATGTTGACTGAACAAACCAGATAAACCCAGCATGCACAGTTAAGTGACTTGGCCAAAGTCACAAAGATGCTTAGGTCTGACCCCAAGTTCAGAACTCAGATTCTCTGAGCTTAAATTTCTACCCTTTGCCCTGTATCATACTGACTTAGACAGTGGAGTTACTTATTTGCATAAAGTGAAGGACACATTTCTATTTAGCTTATTCAGTTATTTTGCTTAACCACCAGTTTTCTCATTACATTTCACTTGTACTCATCAAACACATTTATAATTTTTCCCAACAATCCCTTCTTTCCATTCCTCTTAGCATATTTGACTTTTTAAAAAAGCTTACTTTAATAAATGGCTTGAAAACTCATACTTGCCATTCTGGCAAGGGACCAAAATAAAAACACATGCATTGTCTAATTTTCTAGCACTTTAAAAAAATGCATTTTAAATGAACTCTTCTGGAAATTAAATTTGTCTTCCTACCCTATTTATTAAGCATCTATTTTACCTAGTTTGGTAGGGTGAAGGAAGTGAGATATATGTTAAGATTTCTGCCTTCAATAAAAGTATTTATCAAGTTGGAGAACAGTAATCTACTGTTTTTAGAAGCTTATTTCATTGATGTTAAACATCCTGTATAGAACTCATTCACAAAGTTCGAACGAGCGATGATTTTATCAACATTTATAACAGAAAGTTAGTAGTCTTCCTCAGTCCTACCTCTGTCATTCATTGGGCCCAGGCACATTCCATGCCTTTCCAGGTGTTTCCTACTCATCAAAAAAAGCATGAGAGTAAAAAGTTTAAGTCTTGGGTGAGAGTTCAAAATTTACATGAAAATAAAAAAAGGTTGTTATGTAAAAACGGTTTTTACTCCAAGTAAACTAAAGCCAAAATACCCTTAAATCCAAATCTCTCCTGACACTGTTTTGTTTTTGTTTTTTGTTTTTCCTGTGGCTCGGGAAGACTTTTCCTATGTCTCCTATTACCTAATAGCTCAAGGGAAAAAGCAGACCATTTGGCTAGATAATTTTTCTCTCATTGCATGAGAATCCAGGGAAAAGATATCTAGGCCAAAAAAAAAAAAAAGAAAAAATGAAACAAAAAGAAAAAAATCACTAATTTTGCTCTCACCTTTTCATATACTGCCTCTTTTTGAGCTATTCTTACTTTTGAAATTCCATTTGAGGATTGTCTAGTTGTCTCTTCTCCATTGCAGAAAGTCCAAATTAGAAAATAAGACACATATCTTCATTAGCCCCCTTGCCAGATGTCTCAGAATGGAATCTGGTAAGTTCATGTACCCTAAGCTAAACCTATTACTATCATCATTGGAACAGCCTTAATGCTCGTGGACTAGAAATTAACATTTTCTGAATTTTGGCTACATTGAGTTTTTATCTTGTTTGCATTTCAGAGGAAGTCATTAAGCCAAGACTTTTAAATATACAGAGTAACAAAAACTGTGAGACACATTTAGAAATGATTCAACAATGCCTAAACTCAACAAGGTAATAGAAAAAAAGAAAATTATTACATTTAACCCATTAACTTCCTATGGATGACCTGGTATATAAATCGCCAATTTTTAAAAGTCATTGAAAACTCTCACGAAAACTTCTAGCAAGTATTTTATTTTTGAAGAGATGCTTATATTTAATTATAACTATTAAAATCTGCATTAAAATCCATATATAAGAAAGCATATACTGTTAATATTTTCTCATTGGTTAATGACATAGTTTTCCTTTTTCCAGAGAGATATTGAAATTTTAAAAGTAGTATCCAACTGATATTTAATAATTCACATAGTTGAAGGATGACGTCTAATACCAGTTACAAGTAGAAACAGTAGTTGTATTGGTTATAAACGTGAGTTAGATTTTCTTTTTTTGAGATGGAGTTTTGCTCTTGTTGCCCAGGTGGGAGTGCAATGGCAAGATCTCAGCTCACTGAAACCTCTGCTTCCCAGGTTCAAGTGATTCTCCTGCCTCAGACTCAGGAGTAGCTGGGGTTACAGGAATGTGCCACCATGCCCAGCTACTTTTGTATTTTTCATAGAGACAGTGTTTCTCCATGTTGGTCAAGCTGGTCTCGAACTCCCAACCTCAGTTGATCTGCCCGCCTCAGCCTCCCAAGGTGCTAGGATTACAGGCATAAGCCACTGCGCCGGGCCAGACTTCTTGTTTTTAAAATCCAACTCAGTCACACACTAGCAAATTAAACAACTTCTTTAAGTATCATTTTCTTGTCCGCAAAATGAATCCTAAACCAGAAAGCTATTGTAAAAATAAACTTAGATGACATGAACTTCTTAGAACTCACTCAGTATTACTTATTATAATACCACATTAACATTTTATAAATATAAATAAGCTTATTATATGTTTTCATTTATTTGCCATAATTTCAATAGTACTGTATGTGGAAACCTAACACTGTATTTTAAGGTGGCGGTCACATGCATCTTGTGTTCTTTTATCTTCTGCAGAAATAATATAGTCATTTATTCTGTCATTTAAGTAGTTGTGAAAATATCAAATAAAGTGAATTCTAAGTATATTCCTTGATAGGATGTCAATGTAGTTACTATGACTGCAAAATTACTAAGACTGAGCCTATATTTAATCCAAAGCTCTAGCAAATCTTTATAATGTTGTAATCAAATGTTGACTTCTTAAAGAATATGTTAAGCCAGTTAAAAATAGGAGGTAAAACCTGCCAAATTTTACTTTAATTTTTTATTTTTATTTGTATAATAAGGGGTATAAGTGCAGTTTTATTGCATGAATATATTGCATAGTGTGAAGGCTGGGCTTTTAGCGTAACTATCACCTGAATGATATACATTGTACCTATTAAACAATTTCTTATCCTGCAACTGTGCTCCAATCCTCCCACCCTGCTAAATCACTAATGTTTACTATTCTACACTCTATGTCTTTGTGTATACATTCCCACTTATAAGTCAGAACATGCAGTATTTGACTTTTTGAGTTGTTTCACTTAAGATAGTTTAATTTGGCTATCATACCCTTCACTAACACTGTACTGGATCAACAAAGGAAAGCATTGACTCTATGCTTACTTGCTTATTTAATGAACATTCCAGATTGAACAGTTGAATAACTATTGAAGAGAGATAATTTTGTGATTAAGTTTGGGATTTCACTTTAGACTCTAAAGTACTTACTCACGGGACTAATTTTCCCATTGTGGGCATAATTAGCCACTTTCCGGTGATTTGGGTCACCTTCTTTTTATTTGAAACAGGCAAGCAGCCAAATCTCAGCCCAATTAGTAAAAGGTGAAAGGGATCCTGAAAAAAATGCTTTGTACTTGATGGAACACTCTCCCTCCAGGAGATCTAATATGGAAAGAATTAATTGCTCAAAGAGAACAGAAACAAAACACATCTTTCCAGCTCTTTGGAATAAGAGATTTATACCTGTTTTCCTTCCACAAAGTGAGGAGTCAAATACTATATGAAAACATGTTTTTTTTTCGTTTTTCCTACCAACAATATAATCAGAAAATATATAATTCTGCTGGAATTTTAAGTTGCCTAGCAGCCCATAAGCAAAGTTATGATATTCTTGTTACATTGAGCTTTCCAGTGATTCTCAAAATAAAATTTATATGGCACCTATTAGCACATTCCATTTTTTTAGGAGGTAGAGGAACTCTGTTGATACTGTCTGTATAGCACATCTTATTTCCCCTAATAAAATGAATCTTTTTCTGATAGAGAATCCATTCTCTCTGGTTCAAATGAGACATCCCTTTTGACCACCGAATTAGGAAGTGATTGAAATCTGGTCAGACTAGCACAATCCTCTGATTAAAGTTAGCTTGGCCATGGACTTGTGTGGTCCAAGCGACATCACTGGAACTCTCCCTGGGACATTTATATTGTTGTTAATAGGGAAGCTTTCTTCTTTCTGCTGGGGTTGCAAAGCAAGTAGGGCATGAATACCAGACTATTCTCATGAGTCCTTCCTATCATACAGAGAAAAAGTTTAAAAATGGAGTCAAGTACAATCAGCTGAGAGCTGAGGATTGCTGGAGAATCCAACAACATTGGAGCCCTTTAATTTGCCATATTTGAAGAAAGATTCAATTCTAGAATTTCTTATCAAAGTAGCCACTAAATTACGTTTTATGCATAACTGATTTATTTGGAGCAGTGTAGTGGAATAATCAATATATGTGGAATAAGAAGGCTCTGTTTTGCATCCTGATTATGATTAAATGCCGTGAATAGTTTTAGGTTAGTCTCTTTGCTGGGTCTTCATTTCCTGACCTGTAAAAGAAGATGGCTTTAAGCATATTTTCATCTTGTAATCTAGATATTTACAGATTGTTTTCTTTTTCACAAAATAAGAACATCATTGTTTATACTTAAAGCACATTCCATGCCCAGCCAATAGGAGTTCAAAACTAACTTTTTATCCAAATACATCTATAGAGTATTTTTTTAAAATATGAAATAAACTTAGCAGTATATGTTCTTGCATAATATACAACGAATGTATATCTATGGTGAGGTATTAATACCCTGCCCAAAAAGTAAACGCAACTCTTAGATGAAAACATAGGAACAAATTTTTGTCACCTCGGGTTAGGCAATGGCTTTATAGTTATGACATTGAAAGTAAAAGTGATTTTAAAAATAGGTAAATTAGATGACATCTAAATTATAAACTTTGTTTTAAAATTATACTATCAAGGAAATGAAGAGACACACAGAATGAAAGAAAAAAATTGCAAATCACATATTTGAAAGGGACTTATATCTAGAATATACAAATAATGCTTACTGCTCAATAATAAAAAGAAAAAAATCCAATTAAATAATGGGCAGAGTAGATGTGGAGTCACCCTAAGCATCCATCAACAGATGAATGGATAAAGAAAATATGGTGTCGACACAAGGCAGAATATGACTCAGTCATAAAAAAAGAATGAAATCTTGTGGCATCATGGATGAGCTGGAAGGACATTATGTTATGTGAAATAAGCCCGAAAAAGAAAGATAAATACTATGTGTTCTCACTCATATATAGAAGCTAAAAAAGGTGATCTCATAGAAGTAGAGTAGAATGGTAATTACTGGGGTCTAGGATGGGTAACAGAGAGAGAGAGCGATATGGAGAGGATGATAAATGGATACAAAATTACAGCTAGACAGGAAGAATAAGTTCTGGTGTTCTATAGACTGTGGAGTGAATACAGTTAAAAATAATTTATATTTTCAGATAGCTAGAAGAGAAGATTTTGAATGCTTTGAACACAAAGAAACAATAAAAAGTTTGAGGTGACTAATATGCTAATACCCCTAATTTGATCACTACACGTTGTGTGTATTGATATCGCCCCATAAAATAAGTACAATTATTCTGTGTCAATTTTTTTTAAATTGATGGGCAAAGGATCTAACAAATACTCAATAAGCTCCTGTAAGTATGTTCAATATTCTTAGTCAGTAGGAAAATGTAATCCCAAACCGTAATAAAATACCACTTCATACAGACTAGGATAGCTATAATAAAAAAGATAGACAATAACAAGTGTGAGAAAGAATATGGGAAATTATAACCATCATACATTGCTTATAGCAATGTAAAATAGCGTAACCAGCTTGGAAAACACCTTAGTAGCTTTTCTCAATGTTAAACAAAAAGTTAGTATATGACTCAGCAATTCCACCTTTAGGTATAAATTCAAGAGAAATAAAAACATATATCCAAACAAACACTTGCACATGAATATTCTTACCATCATTTATAATAACTAAAAAGAGGAAACAACTCAAATATTCATTAATTTGTGAAAAAACAAAATACAGTATGTTCCTAAAATGGAATATTATTTGGCAATAAGAAGAAAGGAGTACTTAATACATGCTACCTACTGCATCAACAAACCTTATAAACATTATGCGAAGTGGAAAAAGACAGTAAAAAAAAAGAACCATATTATATGATTCCCATTTATATGAAGTAACCAGAATAGGCAAAGCTATAGAGATAGAAGATACATAAGGGGTTACCTCAGACTCAGGGAGAGTGCCAATGAAGAGTGATTGCTAATGGGTACAGATGTTTTTCAGGATGATTAATGTGTTCTTAAATGATAGTTGTACTACCTTGGGAATATATAGAAACCATTGAATTTCTGGGCGCTGTGGCTCACGCCTGTAATCCCAGTATTTTGGTAGGCCAAGGCGGGCTGATCATGAGGTCAACAGATAGAGATTATCCTGGCCAACATGGTGAAACCTCACCTCTACTCAAAATACAAAAATTAGTTGGGCATCCTGGCGCACACCTGTAGTCCCAGCTACTCAGGAGGCTGAGGCAGGAGAATCACTTGAACCTGGGAGACAAAGGTTGCAGTGAGCCAAGATCACGCCACTGCACTCCAGCCTGGGTGAGAGAGTAAGATCCATCTCAAACAACAACAAAACGAACAAATGAGCAAACAAAAAATCGAATTGTCTTCTGTTTTCCTTTGTATTTTAGACTCAGAGGATACATGTGCAGGTTTGTTACATGGGTGTGTTGTGTAATGCTGAGGTTTGGGTTTCTGATGATCCTATTGCCCAAATAGCAAAAAGTGAATTGTACACTTTAAGCCGGTGTTCTCATAAACTGTGTGGTATATAATTTATAGCGTAGTAAAGCTGTTTTTAAAAAAGTAAATGCCAAAAGGGCATGTGTATCTAAGGAAAGACTTAAAGCTGATCAAAACACTTAGTCTTCTCTCTTAACTCTCCTTTCTTCTTTTGTTAAGAGATAGATGATATTCGCATTGTAAAACAAAACACATTGACCAAAGAAACTACCTAACTTACACAGCATATCATGCATGTAAACTCTTAATTATTCCTTGCAAAATACACATTTTTCTTGAAATTCATTTTCAACAACTAATTTTTAATTCATGCACAAATATTGTCTTTTCTTTGATAAATATTTTATTTTATAAAAAATAACGATTGTACATAGTTGAGGCAGAAGATACATACACACACACACACACACACACACACATAAACACACTTAGAAAATTTCCCTTCATTTTAGATAAGATCTATAATCACTTATCTTTTTCTCCTGTCAGTGATTTCACTTTACAGATTTTAATTTCTTATAGGAGTGGAGCACTGATAACTTACATAAAAAAATGTAGATATGTTATTATATCTGTGATTTGTGACATTTGAATTGTGTTATTACAAACAGCAACATCAAAGATGCCAGAGAAACATTAGCAAGAAAAAATGAGAACATGTTGAACTTTAGTTTGTTTTGGGATTTAACCTAGGTTAGAAATTTTATATCCTAACTATATTCCTTCTATGGAGCTATTACAAGATGAAAGAAAACTAAAGATGGAAAAAAGAAAACAAGAAAAAAGGAAGAAGGGAAGGAATGAAAGAAGGAAAGAAGGAAGATCAGTATGTGTGTCTCAGGTAAATGCACACTTTAAAAAACTCCTGTTATTTTTATTAAAAGCAAATAAAATGTTGATATACTAAAATTTGTTTCTCAAGTGTGTCTCATTTCAGATATAACTCCATCTTAGTGCTTTTTAATATATTCATGTATTTATTCATTCAAATATTTATTTAAAACCTAATATATTCCAAAAGTTATATTAAGTTCTGGGGATCCAGAAATGCTAAAATTTCTGTTTTCAGAGATACTTAAATCTTTGTAGGGGTAGATTGATATTTATAAATATAGGTAAGAAAGTATTATAGGTAGTCAATAAATATTTTCTGTGTCTAATTGTTCAGTGGAATGATGCATTTTACATGGAGGAAGTATGTATGTGAGTGTGAGTGCCTGTGTGTGTGAAAGAGAGAGAGACATCTACCTAGAGAATATGATACTTATGTGTAGTTTGGGCATGCCAGGTGCTTGAGACATGCAGGATACATCAGGGATGAGAGATGAGGCTTTCTAGTAAGAGAGAAGAGCAAATTAATGGTACTCTGTTGTATTTAAGAGTTTTGATTTAATGCTGTAGGATATATTCATTTTTAATATCTACTCTGATTTACTGGTAGTGGCAGCCAGAACTGCTACACTGAGCAATGTTAAAATTATTCTAGTCCAGTGAATCAGAAAAAGTCTCAGGATTCATTAATGATATCTGCCATGGAAGCATCCTGAGAAGGAATGGCATGCATTCCACATATTTGCTAATGCTGCTGCATAAAATGAGCAATAATTGTAAAAAAATTATGCAGTAATGCAATATGACAAGATTTTCGTTTTAGAAAT
The DNA here is from genome assembly GCA_028533165.1 of Leontopithecus rosalia. Taxonomy (NCBI): domain Eukaryota; kingdom Metazoa; phylum Chordata; class Mammalia; order Primates; family Cebidae; genus Leontopithecus; species Leontopithecus rosalia. Next base: position 50,566,312 of record CM052653.1, on the reverse strand, counting down.
ATAAAATATGATAGTATTTGGAGGTGGGGCCTTTGGGAGGTAATTGGGTTTAGATGAAGTGATGGGATTAACACCCTTATAAAGAGAGAAACAGGTGATTTTTCTTTCTCCGCATGCATGCACCAAGGAGAGACCATGGGAAGATACAACCTGGAAAAGGGCCCTCACTAAGAATCCAATCATATTGGCGCCCTGATCTAGGACTTCCTGTCTCCAGAAATGTAAAAAATAAATTCTTGTTGTTTACCCCACCAAGTTTATGGCAATTTGTTACAGCAGCCTTAAACTGATATGATGCAGAAAAATATTTGAACATCAGAGTTATTTTAAAAGGTTTCATGTATAAGGATGTGAGAGCTTAGCAAGTATAAGTAATGTAAATGGATTCCTGAAATTCAATCATAGGTATTTGAGTAGGTTTTAATCACTGCTATGGAGAATACAGCATAATGAATGGGTGATGGGGAAATATCTGAGTGCGGTTCATATATCTTGAAGAAAAAAGTCCAGGAACGTTTTCTGCACAGTTCTGTAGATAAGCAAAGGAGGGCTTTGAAATAGAATTTTCACACCCATCATCATAGGATACAATTGTAGTTAAAAGAAAGGTGACATTTTGTCTGGAAAGGCAGCGTATGTATGCTAAGATATGTGTATTGGAATTGAATTATAACATATTTCAAAACATTAGTGTTTAAGGAATTCAAAGTAAATAAGAAGTTGAGCTGCATAAAGGGTACAGTTTGCTAGGGACAAAAATTTAAAAATACAAAGACACGGGTACAGAAATGAGCATGGCTGTATGACTAGAGGTAAAAGGAGAGGCCTGTGAGAAGCTTGAGATTTTTTGGGAAATTAATGAGTGGAAACCTGGAAATGTGACTTCAGACATTTGCTAGACAAAGTACCATTAAGCACTCTATGAACTGCTATAATTTTACACATACCAAACACAGCTTATTTTTAATCATTTACTCCTGTGACTAAGTCTGGGTTATAATTATAAATAGATCTTCCAGTGCAAAAGAAGTTGCACAGGAAGGAGCTCCTTGCTGAATTAAGCTGTGCTTAAGTGAGAACTGGCGCTTAAGAACAACACGTTCCCTGTGAAAAAAGATGGCAAACCCATTTCAGTGAGCCTAACCTTTACTGAGTGCTATTATCAACTCAATTGTATGTTTTTTCCTGTTTCACAAACATGTTCCCAGAAGACTTTTAAAATAGCTTTCTTTCCTGCTAAACTGTTGTGCCAAGCACTTTTTCTGATTTGCAGCCTTAACTGGACCAGGATGTGTTAAAAAAAAAAAAAAGCCCTGTCACGGTTTAATAGACCTTAATAACAACAGCGAAACATTTTTCTAAAGTGAGTATCCCTCCCTCACTGAATCTTAGCGTGGTACATTTTTGTCAAAATATAAAATACCCTGAAGACACTAAAGAAGGAATAGTATCTTAAAAAGTTACTTATTAAATCAAGACATCTAGTGAAATAACTGTCCACTAAGGTAAGATTTTGTTTTCCTAACAGAGAAACAACTCACTACAGAAAATAAGTTTTTTATAAAAGTTAGAATCACCTAAAAAATTAATTATATGAAATGGTTCCATAGGTATCTTATAAACACTTTTTTTTTTTTGTAGAATAACCATCCTGAGGTCTGTCTTGATCACTTCAAAATTAATCCCATGCATTGCTGGAGTATTTTTTCTCAAACTGCAACTTGGCTTGTAGTTTACTGTTCATGTCTGTCTTTCCAGTGAGGAATTTCCTCACTAAATTCTTTCTGAGGCCAGAGTGAGGTGGCTCATGCCTGTAATCCCAGCTCTTTGGGAGATTGAGGCGGGCAGATCACAATGTCAAGAGATCCAGACCATCCTGGCTAACATGGTGAAACCCCGTCTCTAATAATGGTACAAAAAAACAGCATGGTGTGGAGATCTGCACCTGTACCCCCAGCTACTTGGGAGGCTGAGGCAGGAGAATCGCTTGAACCCAGGAGGCGGAGGTTGCAATGAGCTGAGCCATTGCACTCCAGATTGTCGAGAAAGCGAGAATCTGTCAAAAAACCAAAAAATTCTGAGCTGCAATAATAATGACAATCACAAAAGAAGAAGAAAAAAAAGATGATGAAAATAAGTAAAAAAGAAACACTATCTGATGGACACGGGTGGTGGCTATGGCCGGAAAACTCACATGAATGAGGCTTTCTGGAGCCAAGTCAGTACGGCTGAGTAGTATGCTGCTTTAGACAGCAGATAACAACAACTAAAAATAATAGCAGTAGGGACTTGTACCAGAGGGAAAAAAAAGAACAGTAGAAAGCGAAACACAGGGCAGAGAGCACAGGTTCCACACAAAATGACTCTGGTTTTGGATACCAGGGTTTGGACACTGGAGTTTGGATACCAGCTGTGGAACTGCAGTTATTTACTAACTGGAAGGTAGGCAGAAACCTAACCTGCAAGCTTTACCTTCTGTAGCTCTAAGACGGGGAAATAATGTCTCATAAGTATAATGCGGGGGTTAAATGTAATAACCCACACAATTCCCTATCACAAGGACTAGGAGGTGATAACTGCTAAGTAAGCGGTGGTCTCTCCCCTGCAGCAGAAATGGGATGTCTTGGTTTGCTTTAATTGGGCCCAGTTACAAAACTTATAATTTTGAGTAAAATTATAGGTGAACATTTAACAATGCCAATTTTCCCAGCTTTCTGTAAAGGAGGCTTTGTGAGCTCATGAACACTTGGTAGGATTTTAACATATTTTAGATCGAGTAAGGATGGGCACTGCCCACAAAATCACTTGTTTTCTCATCAAAACTACTCGTCTCTGTATGCGCAACACTGCTCTGTCATGCAGTACCTTTTAAACATATATTAAACCCCCCTTCTAAGAGTGGAATAAACACCAGTGTTAGAGTCTATCATTGTTTCTCATCATCCCAAGGACAGAGAGTATTATTAAAGAGGTGAAGACATTTATGCTTTGTCACAAACACAGACTCTGAAATGACTTGAGTATTTGCATTATAACTCTTGATTTTTATTTGCTTAATCAGTTCCTAGAGGAAGGGGTAAAACAGTGAAACTGAAGGTGAGGGATTCATTACCTATAATTAGCACCAGGTTACTAGTTGGAGATAAATTAGTGCAAGGAGATAAGATGCAAATGGCCGAAACAGAAAGAAAGAAAAACCTCCAGCAGTTAAGTTTAGCAGAAAGTTTGGTAGTTGGGAGGAATGGCTGCTATATTCCTGAGATACAATAACCAGGGAAATCATTTAAGAAATTCTGTTCTTATGAAGTACTTTCATTGGACTGTATGTGGATACACCTGTGTTGTCTGTATGTAGGGATGTGTGTGTGTGTGTGTGTGTGTGTGTGTGTGTGTGTGTGCATTTACATGTGTATAGGTTTTAATTGTTTGGGACAACCCAGTGTTGTGTCTTTTAATATAAAATAGTACCAATATGGGCCTCTAAAGCAGTTCGGTATCATCACCTAATTCACAGAATGACTTGTCAAAATTTGTCACCAGATCACCCAACCACCATTCCCAACCAAGACAAAACAAAACAAAACCTACCAATTAAACAAAAACAAAAAGCCTGATATGCTGTATATGAAAAAATCAGTTCATCATTTTTCTAAAACCATTTTTGAAACTCAAGAATAACTCAAATGATTTCTTGGCCTGTAATATTGCATATATTTTGTTTTACCTCTATTTTATAAAAGTTATTTGTAAAAAACCAAGTTCTTTGAAAAAAAAAGGAGGTAAATATACTCTTGTAAATGTTCAGAATATTCAATACACATTTCAAATGTAAAGTTCTACTACATATCTTCATCATAAAACATATCCTAGGCGAATTTTATCTCTGCAAGATGCAGAACATCAGTTGGTGAGAAAAAGGGAAAGGCAAGTAAATAAAGAAAATAAAAGGAAGTATTGAGAAATCTAACTATATTTATTTATTTATATTTATCTATGGTCTTTGTAACCAACCATTGCTGGTGATGCTGTGGTTGGTACTCAAAATAAACATCCAGTAATTGTTTGAAAAAGATGTGGTTTGGTCACTTTTTTGCGGTGTGCATATGAGAAAGAAAAAAACAGGGAGAGAAAAAGAATACAGCTGCGATTGTGCCACTGTACCCCAGCCTGGGAGACAGAGCAAGACTTCGTCTTGGAAAAAAAAAAAGAATACAGAAGGACAGTCTTATTTGGTTTATTTTCTACTAGAATAGGAGTGATGGAATCAACATTATTAAATACACAAAAATCAATTGTTTAACTGAAAAATCTTTTAGATGTATGAAGAGCGGAACTTTGGAAAAAATAGAACTATCCTGTACAATAATGCTAGTACTGTTTGTGAAGTTTACCAACTATCATTTTAGGACTTAACTTTCATTCCCAAGAAATCTTACTTGAACTCATAACTTCCGGAGTTTCGTTCCACCTTATGCCTACAGCACAAATAGGCTGAGTGCACCTTTTATACGTGCCTTCCATGATCACACAAGATAAAGTTAGGTCTGTTTTGTTTTGTTTTCTTTTTTATCTTCCCCACTAAATGAAACCCTTTTTCAGGGCATTGCCTTTTCAATCATTGGGATTCCCCAAGGTATTATCTGGTATTCATTAATCTTTAGTACATTTTTTAATGAATAAATATCTATTACAAATATGCATCCATAGTGATGATAATTAACATTGTTTTAATACTTTATGAAGTCTAATCACAATTAAATCTATATGTATTTAGGGAGAACAAAGACTGGTTAAGATAATTTTATTGGTCCATTTGTGAAATAAATGAGAAAAAGCACTTGAACTACTCAAAGGAAGTGTTTTCTTGCACTTTGGAAGAAGACAAGCAAAAAAATAGTGGGCAATAATTTTATGGCAGTTAAAATGTAAACATTGTAAACAATTTCAAATGAATTATTTATTTTAATTCAGTAATAATGCATATTAAAATTTTAGTGGTGTATTTTTGCCTGTTAATCTTAGAAATTTGTGCTGACATTGACTTTTATGAGAGAAAAACTTCAATTTTAATAATAAAAGAATAAAAAGTCATTGGGCATAAGATAAGGACTGTAGTGCACTAAAAAATAAATATACGAAGCATTGGCATTAAATCTTTCTTTAACAACAAGTATATATTTAGGCAACTGCATTAAAAAAATTCATATAGCACTACAATGAATATGAATAAATCCACTTCTAATTTTAACTAAACCTGGGGATTACAGAGGAGACGGAATTGAGGCTGGTTCCAGCAGCAACAGATGTGATTCTAAGACTTCTTTTGCGTGGTGCATTAAGCTTTGCTAATGTTCCCACCTCTACATGTTAACTTTGTTTTTGTTACTAAGCAAAATCTACATAGTTTGAGCAAACCATACCATTTATCTTTTGGCGGCCTCAGGTTACTTTTCTTCAACTTGTAAAATAAGGTACTGGATTAGATTCTCAAGGTCTTTTTTTATTCTTCAGGTCTATCATTTTGAGGGAAAAAACTGTCATTATTGCACCCAAGGCATATATATAAATGCAAATACATTAAATATTGAAAGCCAAATTTAAAAAAATAGAAAACTTTTTGGTTAATTTACTCCAGATATACATGAAACAAAATAATACGGTTTGCAACACAACACTATTTTCATGTTTATTTATGTAATTGTGAAACATTTTTGGATTTTGCTTTCAGCTGAGGTGAGGCTTTTCTTTCTCCTTCCAATGCCTTATTTATAAGTGAATAGGGTAACATTCTCGAGAAGCATGAAAATATATATTAAAATTTATTTAAAACATTAAGAAATTGAGAATCTAGAAATAAAACCCAATGATGTTTAATGTGATGTTCATAAAATTATATTATGTGCTATATATGTTTCCTATAAAACATTGCAATGATACTGAAATGCCTATTGCAGAAATAAATAAATGTATTTATTCTTGTACTAGAGTCCTCTGTTCTGTACAGATAATGATAATAAATAATAAACCCCCCTTCTATGGGTGGCTTTATGTTTGTTCATTAACTAAGAAAGGATTTTAATTTTATTGTAATTTATGTACAAAGTCTCACATCTCAGAAAAGCTCCCAGGAAAACTTCAATGAAATAAATTAAGTAATTTAGTAACTGTATAGTGGAGTGAGATAATTATATTCCAGCCAGAGTAAAAGAACAGCTACACAAAGAAAAATAATATTTATAAATGCAGTTTTAATCATTTTTATTCCTTCTCCTTTTCTCTGTACTCTCTACAGTCACACTGTGCTGTGTAATACTTTATATGGAACTTCCTTTTTCCTAAAAATAAGTAGCAATCACATTTTAAAGGGAGCATGAATAAATTAATTCAGAGCACATAAAATGTTCACAACTACTCTTGGTTAGAGGTCTGAAGTCTTTCCTTCTTCTCTTTCCTTTCTTCAAAGACTGTAACAGTCCTTGTAAGCTTTTTGTAAAGAAATGTTTTACATGTGAATGCCGTTAATTGACTCCCTTTACCAAATAATGATGGATAATAGCCTTGGTCTCCCTGGGAAAGTGTTTACAACGTCGAGTCACTTTTTATCCCTCCACTGGGTCAGCCTTTCAAATATGTTGGCTTTGATCAGTGTCAGGATTTCTTTCTGGACCAACAAAGGAAACGTTATTATGATATGAACATCTGTCAGAAGATATTTATGAAATATTTATTTTCTGATATTTTCTTTCTAAAATACTAGGCTCAAATAATGTTAGGCAAAAGATATCTGGTAGGAAACATTTGACTTTATAGTAATATAAGTTTAGTGCCATGACTGCATACACCATTGAAGACAGCAACTGTCCAAAGAGTAATCTGCAGTCAAATTATTAAATGTCATGTTGTACTCTAGAAAAGTTTAACTTTATTCACACATTCAACAAATGCTTACTTAGCCACTGCTATGTGCCTACCAATTGGTTGAGTGTGGGAAAATAATGGTGAATAAAAGATTAGATGCATGCCCTTATCAAATTACAATAGCGGAGAGAGGTATTAATCAAATATTCATACAAATTTAAACTGACAAGTGAGGACAAGTCCTATGAAGGAAGAAGATGGCCTAATCTGGAGGATTAAGGATGGTTTCCAGAGGAAGTGGGATTTTACTCACTTGATATCTGAGATTTGGGTCCTCATCTACTAGGGAAAGATTAGAGTGAAGTTACTGTGGGAAAGTCTCCCTGGATCCTTCCAGTTTTAGAATTGAGTTTCAGTCTGTGTGCGATACTGCTCTAAATCTTTCCTGATTTTCAGAAACATTCTTACATTTCCTATCTCCACCAGTCAGGATAGTTTGAATGGGTGTTATTTCTTAAAATCTACAGTCTGTGTGGAATGCTCATGCTTTTTCTCTTCAAGTGGCCCAAGGACAAGAGAAATGGACCACAGGGTAGACTTGGAACCAAGTACTGAATAAGGGGGTCAAGAGCATGGACACCAGTCTTCCTACGACATCTGACTTGAGCAGCCTTTCAAATTCACTTATCTCTCTGACTCTTCTTTCCTCATCTTTGAAGTTAAGTGAAGTAATCCCTGTCTCCCTCTAATTCTCTTTCTGGTTTCACATGAAAAATCTCATGTTTATTGTATTAAACAGATCTTCACAAAATATATGACTGTATCTGGAATTTAAATCATAGACTATTATCTGAATTATTCAAGCTAAGGGCAGCCTCTACTTGATGCACTATTTTAAAGCATTTTTTAAAATAGCAGGTGGAAGATACAAGAGTGAAGAGTGAGACTTAGATCAAGCCTCGAGGTCCTAAGGCTTAATCTAATGCAAAATGGAATATTTACTGTAAATAGCTTTCAGGTTTTAAAACCTAGGACATCTCAAAAATATTTGTCCTTTAGTGATTAATTCCACATATATCAATAATTAATTAGTTTTTATTGATCATTTTCTCTCAACTAGTACTATTATAGTTACTATGGTTCATAAACATTCTTTGTTGATTGATTGTTTTCTCTGAACTAGTACTATTATAGTTACTCAAATATGCTTTGTTTTCTAGAAACTTACAGTTTGGTGAGGAAGGCCAAATAAGCATGATAAGAATTAATCTCTGTACATTTTCATGAAAGAAATTATCAAAGAAGGCTGGAATGCTCAGGGTTATGGAGAGGAAATCTAAGCTTGTCCTTAAAGAAAAAGTAGAAGAAAAAGAGACAGAGGGAGAGAAAGAGAATTCTGGGTAGAAGAGGTAACACGAGCAAAGACAAAAGTCAAGGAAACAAAGAGTGAACATTATTAAATGGGCATAGCACTTACATCTGAGGATTTCAACAAGACTGAAACATTCATTGTTTTCTTTGAGATCATATATAATTATGTGTGATAATTATCAGCTGTTATATTTTATACCTTATACATGAATCACTATTTCTATCTTACTGTTGCTCTGCCTATAACTGTTACATATTTTACCAGTTAATTTAATTACATCTTCCCTCCCATATGAGAAAAGCAAGAGAATGAGATAAGACTATAATATAAGGCATTGTAATTTGCATGTCAAAAAGACAAACCTAGGAGAGACTAAGTCCCCAGCAAACAATAGAAATGATTCATTCATTTGGCAATTCTAATAGAAAAGCTCTGCAAAGTAATTGTTAATGGCCTGACTTTGAAATAATCCTTTTAATTTAAACTATAACTTGTATCTTGACAGCACAGGGCTGACACACAAAAAACTGTGATTTATATTTCAGTAGATATAAAATACCAGAGCGGGAAATCCAGAGTTGCTTTGGTCACATTTACATCTTAAGGGAAGTGAGAGTCATTTGGCATTTGCAAAGACTGGAAATTTGCATCTAATAATGGAGGTGGACATTGATTGAGGCAGTATTATATTAAGCTACGATGGAAACTGAGGCTTTCTCTGTATCTGTGTAACTCGGGCAAATTATTTTACTCCTCTAACCTCAATATCTACACATAAATAAAATGTAGATAATTTATTATATTTCATATTATGTCCTATTTGAGACTATAACTTGAAAAAATGGAATGAGGAGAGCTGAAAACATTTTCTGGCACACAACACTCGGTAAAATTTAGGCATAACTATAATGCAAATTTCATATTGGATATCATTACTTGTCATCTAACAGGAGGAAAGAAAAGCATCATATCTAAATTGGGACAGCAACATAACAAACATTTTATTTATGTATATATTTTATTTGTAGGCAGGAAGCTTTCGTCTACCATGTTTTGTTAGGATGTGAGTATGAGAAAGTCATGTAATTAGAATTGCCTTAAAAAGTTTATTTGGAAATTTTTATCTAAGAAGGTTTCTGAGTTTTTTTTATCTAAGAAGGTTTCTGAGTTTCTCCATTTGCAAGTATAAAAATAACTTTAAAAGTATAAATGCATGGTCACATTTTAAACCCATCACTCACATCTTAATGTATGTCATACTGGATTCATTTAAAATTCACTTTGCATTAAGAGGTGTTGTAATGACTAGCTGCCAAGCCTGAAAGAGATGGAAAACATAACCTTTCTTTTTCCATAATATATAGTGCCTAAACTCAAAGTACATACATGAATCTTGGCTAAAAAACGACATCTGATCGGCATCCTATTTATGATATTCCGTCCTCTGCCTTTATGCCAACTCTACAGGGATACACAGACGTCGAAGAAAAACTTATGGAAACACTGATGTTGAAGACAGATTTTCCTAAGAAGGTAGAGGCATTCTTATTGATGTGGAACTGGACTTAGAAACAACCAGTGTCTACCCACCAGACAAACATTGGCACACACATCATCCCCAATTTACAATTTACTTTGACGCTCAGAGAATTGAATTGTGCCCACCAGGAAGTTATAGTTTTTTTTTTAAAGTAGTCTATTTTTTTCAAATGTTTTCCCCCATCCATCCAGAAAATGAATTTCCCAGAAATCAAGAAATACATTTTGTTTGTTGATTGATTGGGTTGATTAGGTGTGGTCACTGGTGCTGTCACAATAATCTCTCTGGTTAAATGTTAATTCCACAAGTCAAAATCCAATAGACAGGGAATGAAGTAGTAAGAGCCCTGGTAGCAATATGTGAAGGTTCCTGGAGAAGGAATTTTTAATGCATCCTATTTTCAAAAGTGTGAGAACTCCAGATGATAGGATAAAAGAGATATAGAATATATGAAAAGTCCACACTAGATAAATGCTTAGACGAATGCTTCCGAAATGTTAGGACTTTTGCTAAAATCTGTGATTGTATGTCTGCTTTAACTTCTCACATGGAAAGGGGTTTTGACAGGACCTTAGAGAATAGTGAGCATAGCCAAGGCAATTCACAAAATGTGTCCATGGCCAAGCAGATTTGTCTACAGGCCGTGATTAGCAAACAAAATAAAATGAGATGTAAAAGGTGGCATGCTTGAAAAATAGCAAGACAAAAAAGAGAGGAAAAATATACATCGGAAGTGTACTTAATAATATAAAAATGTTATATAAACTTTTGTGGTACCTAATAATGTTTGTGACAGGAAACTCTGACATTAATTTGACATTCAAGTAGGAAGGGGTTTTTAATTATTTATATTTTACAAACTATTTGGCTGAAAATTCTTTTGAATGGCTAATATGTAAGAAGATCTTATATATCCATTTATTAAAGAGAAACTACAATATCCACATACTGTCAAAAATTAGTCAAAGACATGACCAAGTAATTCATGTTCAATAAATACAAAAGCATGCTAAACATAAAATACAGAAGTATACACATGTATAAGATGTAATTTGACATACACAGACACATACACACACACACACATACACACACACACTACTGTTACCTTAACTGCACAGACTGAATATAACAGAAGTAATTTTTCTGAAAGTATCGATAAAAAAAAGCACAAGAAAATTTTGTATATAAATGGATCTTAAATTGGAAAATAATCCTAGAGTAAAACATGTTTTATAAAGTTATGACAGAAGAGAAAATGTGGGCATTAGATTAACATGATGCTTTCTGTTTACCTTTATATCTGAAAAATTATTTGACAAATCATTTCTCTTTGTAATTTGGATATTTTTATTTCCAGAATTATTTCTTTGGTTTTTATCTTCCTTTATTTTTCTTCTACTCTTATTTATAGCTAAACTTCTAGAATTCTAAGTTTGAACCTGCACCAGGTAAATAAAACAATTTGGGGAAGAATAAACATAACAAATAATTGTTTAATGTTCACAGTTAGATTTAAAATATGTTTTCATAAAAATGTTATTTAAACTAATTCTTTAAAGTAAACCTTTATGAAGAACTCAAATAACAACAGCAAGAAAAGAAATAACTTGATTAAGAAATGGGCAAAGGGCCAGGCGTGGTGGCTTACGCCTGTAATCCCAACACTTTGGGAGGCCGAGGCGGGTGCATCACGAGGTCAAGAGATCGAGACCATCATGGTCAACATGGTGAAATCCCGTCTCTACTAAAAATACAAAAAATTAGCTGGGCACGATGGCGCGTGCCTGTAATCCCAGCTACTCAGGAGGCTGAGGCAGGAGAATTGCCTGAACCCAGGAGGCTGAGGTTGCGGTGAGCCGAGATCGCGCCATTGCACTCCAGCCTGGGTAACAAGAGTGAAACTCCGTCTCAGAAAAAAAAAAAGAAAAAAGAAATGGGCAAAGGACTTGAATAGACATTTCTCAAAAGAACATATATAAATGGACAAAAAGTATTTGAAAATATGTTCAGCGCTAAGCATCAGGAAAATGCAAATTAAAAGTACAATAAGATACCAACTTACACGTGTGAAAATCACTATTAACAAAAAGTCTAAAGGTAAGTGTTAGCAAGGATGTGAAGAGGGAAACCTCACTTACTGTTGGTGAGACCGTAATTTAGTATAGCCTTTATGGAACACAGTATAAGAGTTTCTTAAAAAATTAAAAATTTAGCCATATGATCCAGCAATCTCACTTCAGGGTATATATCTAAAGAAAATGAAATCAGTATGTTACAGAGCTATCTGTACTTTCATGTATATTCCGGCATCATTGACAATAACCAAGATATGAATCAACTTAAGTGTCCATTAATGAATAAAGAAAATGAGACATATACACAATGGAATAGTATTCAGTCACAAGAAAAGAAGGAAATCCTGTCATTTGCAGCAACATGAATGGACCTAAGGGCCATTATGTTAAGTATAATAAACCTAGAACAGACAAATACTGCATCTTTCACTCATATGAGGAACCTGAAAATGATCTTAAAGAAGTAGAAATTGGAACAGTAGTTACAAGGGGCTAGGGCAGTTGGAAGAGATATTGGCAAAAGGATACAAAATTTTAGTTAAATAGGAGGAATAAGTTCAAGGGAGCCATTGTATAACTGGTGACTATAATAATAATACAGGTATTGCTCTCTGCTCCTCCCGTTTGACAGACAGCCTCATCTTCTCTTGCATTGCCAGCCACATCCCCGAGACACCATAGGAAAGGTGAAGGTCAAAGTCAACGAAATTGGTTGTATTGGGCACCTGGTCACCAGGACTGCTTTTAACTCTGGTAAAGATATTGTCACCATTAATGACCCCTTCACTGACCTCAACTACATGGTCTACATATTCTAGTATGATTTCACTCATGGCAAATTCCAAGGCACCGTCAAGTCTGAGACTGGGAAGCCTGTCATCAATGGAAATCCCATCACCATCTTCCAGAAGGGAGATCCCTCCAACATCAAATGAGGTGATTCTGGCACGGAGTACATCATCAAGTCCAGCAGCATCTTCACCACCAGGGAGAAGGCAGGGGTTCACTTGCAGTGGGGGAAACAAAAGTATCATCATCTCTGCTCCCTCTGCTGATGCCCCATGTTCGTGATGGGCATGAACCATGAGAAGTATGACAACATTCCCAAGATCATCAGTAATGCCTACTGCACCACCAATTGCTTAATGCCCCTGGCCAAGGTCATCCATGACAACTTTGGTATCATGAAGGGACTCATGACCACAGTCCATGCCATCACTGACACTCAGAAGACTGTGGATGGCCCTTCCAGGAAACTATAACGTGACGGCAGTGAGGCTCTCCAGAACGTCATCCCTGTCTCTATTGGTGCTGACAAGGCTGTAGGCACTGTCATACCTTAGCTAAATGGGGAGCTCACTGGCATGGCCTTCCGTGTCACCACTGCCAATCAGTGGTAGACCTTACCCGCTGTCTGGAAAAATATGCCAAATACAATAACATCAAGAAGGTGGTAAAACAAGCATTAAAGGCCCCCTCAAGGACATCCTGGGCTACACTGAGCACCAGGTTGTCTCCTCCAGCTTCAAGAGTGACACCCACTCTTCCACCCTCAATGCGGGGGCTGGTATTACACTCAATGACCACTTTGTCAAGATTATTTTTTGGCATGACAATGAATTTGGCTACACCAATAGGGTGGTGGACCTCATGGCCCACATGGCCCCCAAGGAGTAAAACCCCTGGACCACCAACCCCAGCAAGAGCACAGAGGATGAGAGGCCCTCACTGCTGGGGAGTCCCTGCCACACTCAGTTCCCTACCACACTAAGAATCTCCCCTTCTCATAGTTTCCACACAGACCCCCTGAAGAGGGAGGAGCCTAGGAATCCCCACCTTGTCATGTACCATCAATAAAGTCCTCTGTGCTCAGCCAATAATAATAATAATAATGATAATATAGGTACAAAGTTTTATTGAAAAGTGCTGAAAGTGGATATTGTTTGTAGTACAAAAATACAACTCTACTAGGTAATGCAGATATTAATTAACTAGACTTAGTCATTTCACAATCTATAGATGATACAGCAAAACCTCACATTGTACATAATAAATGTGTATAGTTTTATCTGTCAAACGATCATAATAAACAAATTTACTAATGGTCACCTAATAAAGTAATGTTTAAGCAGGACATTCGATACTTATAATTTCTGTATATAAGTATCTAAAATTTTTCATCTTGAATGACACAGACTTACCATGTCATACTGAGTGACATAGAATATCTTCTGTACTCCTAATTTTCCTGTTACATTAGTAACATATCCAGATAGGCACAAGAGTCTCCCTGTTTCTTTCACTTAAATGAAACTTACTGTACACAGAGAACATGACAACATGAAAAAGAAGAAAAAATACAAGTATTGGAAATGTAAAGGAGAACCAGAGTATTGGAAATGTAAAGGAGAACCAGAAATAAGACATTAAAAGATGAGGTATTTTTATTGAAAACTCTTGAGTGAGGAACGGTCTAAAATTTTAAGTCTAATTCTTCTAGCAGATCAAGTTGCCAAGCGTATGGTCTATGGATGAAACTAATCAGTTTCTAGGAAGAAGTGCTATTATACTCTGAACTAACTGCAAACAGAATATGTAAGATTCACTCCAAGAGAACATTCTGTAATTCAATGTATATGCTTATCAAGTAAATTTCAGTAACAGAAACTTTGACAAGTTGCAAAGGGCTGTTTCTTAGCATGTTCATCAATAAAGACCTACAATCAGGCATAAAAAAGTATTCTATAGCAATTAAATATAATATGGTCCTTCAATCTGTTGATTTGACTTCACCTAAGGATAAACTTTGATTTTTTTTCAGACATAATCTGAAAAAATACACTAAATATCCTTTGAGTAATCCTGACTCTTTCTCCTGAAAAGATTTTCTTCTTTCTCCTGAAAGAGATTTATCTATTTGATAAATACAATTCTTGACAAATAATGAGGGTGAATCTCTCTTACTGGAACAAAATTGAAAAGTTTTTGCATCTGAAAATAAAGGCCACCTATTTTCTATACTCAAGTGAATTTTAAAAAGTATTCCCAATGTAACATTTTTGAAAACTAATATATAGATGAAAAAAGCCAGTTGATGTTCCAAAGGTATACTCAAAGTAGCGTAGTTAACAACTCCCACAACACACACACACACACACACACACACACACACACGAAGGAAAGAAAAGAAATACAAAAAGCTTCAATGGACCCAAGCAAAGCTACCTTTGGAATAGCTTCCAGAACAAACAACTTGTGACATTTATGCCAGTGAGGTTTATTATTATATGAGACTGCAGTAGACTTCAATCCAAATCAAATATATATTTAAAATGTTTGATGAAATATATGCTTATGCTTATTTATTTTCCAATTTAAGCATAATTTTTAATAATTTTTGAAACCATTTTAACATGACTTTGACCTGTCATGAACAACTACAGAACCTGAAAGATGATTAAAGATTCAGTAGTAACATAAGTAATATTTATGGTAAAATATTGATTTAAAAATAATGTGAACTACATTAAAGCTACTTAAATAGGTGATGGGAATGGGGGAAGACACGAAGTCTAAACACTTTTCAATATTTTGTCTTATCGAAATATTTTTATGTTGAAATAATTTTATTTAAATTTAGATTTTGTGACAAAAGTTAATTTAAAGGCATAAAGTATAAAACCACCATAGGAAAGAGGATGATGCTTCAATAGTTACTTGTTAATGTAACAGTTTATAAAATGAAAAATAATCTGCAGCATAAAATTGTTCATATTTACAAAGTGTCAAGTGTTTACTTCTTTATCAATATTGCCTACATTTTTGTTATTTAACATCTTTGCCCAATTCCCACTGTAACCAATGTATTTCTATGCAGTCAAGTTACAGTCCAGCTTAGTTTGAGGTTAACTGTTGTAAAAAGCTTTGGCACTTTCAGTTATCAGAGTCCTCTGGCAGAAGGCTTTGTTCTGACCTTTCCTCCACCCCCAGGACTTTTATTCACTAACAATTTGGGATTATTCATGGTAATCTGGGAATTCTGATCATTACAAGAAAAAAATTATGATTATCATTCTCTGCATCAATTTTAAAAGTTATTCTTCACACCAATATTTAGAGATGCAGTTGAAGCTTAAAAATACTCAATCGAAGGTAATGCTTCTGGTTTTTGCCCATTCAGTATGATACTGGCTGTTGGTTTGTCATAAATAGCTTTTATTATTTTGAGATATGTTCCATCAATATCTAGTTTATTGAGGATTTTTAGCATAAATGGCTGTTGTCAAAGGCCTTCTCTGCATCAGTTGAGATAATCATGTGGTTTTTGTCTTTGGTTCTGTTTATGTGGTGAATTATGTTTATAGAGTTGCGTATGTTGAACCACTCTGGGGAGAAATGCCAGATACAGGTGATGGGGAGGAAGGCAGCAAATCACACTGCCATGTGTGTACCTATGCAACAATCTTGCATGTTCTTCACTTGTACCCCCAAACCTAGAATGTAATAAAAAGAATATATTCAATCGAGCATATAATTTTATAAAAACAGAGCATTCTAAAAGGAATTGATAATCATGTAAAATTTAACCTCTTTTTATTGGATCTATACATCAATATGAAATATTTATTTTTCTGTGTACCTTCCTATAATACCTACTTGATGACACTGTATCATGTTGATTTTGTCTTTCTTCCTTCATTAGCCTATCTATTCTTCACGAGAGTAAATAAAACTAATCATGTCTTAAATATTGACTTCTATTGTTATTTTGAATCTTCCTAAGGGTATAGATGAAGGTTTATTCATTCTTACCTTACCTTCCATTTTAGTGTTTAAGACAGTTCATAGCAGACATTAGAAGATTGGTTAAATTACTATTTAATTGGCCTAAAATACAATTGTTCAAGTAAGTTACCAACCTATGCAAAGATGACTTATAGTTTTGCATTCTCTCAATATTACATAATACTCATTAAAAAATCATTTTCATATAGTGGTTGAAGTAAATCAAATCTGCTGGTATTTCATGTACTTAAGCAATCAGAGCTTTCCCAGCTGGTGAGTATCTTTAAAAGAGAAATTTCTGTCTTTCATATTAAGTTCAGAGATATGTTCTTTTCTTTGTCTTTATTCAGCTTTTCCCATATTCTAGAAAATTCTTCCTTATAATAATTTGTTAGAAACTTGATATTATGGACTGAATTGTGTCTGCCACAAAATTACATATTTAAGTTCCAACCCTCAATATGGTTATATTTGGATGTAACACCTTTAGAAAGTGATTATGGTTACTGAAGCAATGAGTGCATATCCCTCATCTAATATAGCTGATGTCTTCATAAGAAGAGGAAGAGATGTCGCGGATATGCAAACACCCCTGTGAGGATGCAGTAAGAAGGTGGGCATCTGCTCATCAAGAAGAGAGGCCTGAGGAGGATCCACACCTGCCAACACCCTGATCCCAGACTTTCAGTTTCCAGAACTGCTAAAAAATAAATGTCAGTTGTCTAAGCCTTATAGTTTATTACTTTCATTATGTCAGCCCTTGCAAATTAATAGCCTGGGTGAGCTCACAGAACTTAACTCTAAAACAAAAGTTGTCAAAACATTTTCAAAATTTTATAAGTGGAATTTTGAAAATTCTGTAATTTTAAACACCTATTATTTAGTAGGCAGTTTCATTTTTTTCAAAGATAAAAGCAAAGAAACATATTTTAATTTGCAGAAGAGCAACTTATGTTAACTGAAGAAAATGCTTACTGAATGTGAAGTTAAAGTGAAATGAGTTAAAAGAACCTTCCTTAAATTATTTTAGCTAGAAGCATAAATCTGCCTCTAAATGTTCTATGATAGCATAATGAATATAAATAGGATATTATGCCATTTAAAATAGCAGTTTAAAAATGATATGATTAATAACTGTTAGTTCTGGAGCCATATGTTAATCTTTGTGGAAGCAGATGCTGGCTCATATACTGACAACCTCTGTTTGCCCTACTAATAATTCAACTCCTAGTTGTTATTGTCACATTGAACTACAAATTCCTGACAGAAATTAATCCAAAATTTAAGAAATGAAGCAGATGCTAACACTTCATGAAAGTCTTCAGAACACGAACATTAAAAAATCATTTTCATATAGTGGTTGAAGTAAATCACATCTGCTGGTATTTCATGTACTTAAGCAATCAGAGCTTTCCCAGCTGGTGAGTATCTTTAAAAGAGAGATTTCTGTCTTTCATATCAAGTATTATTTTTATTAACATAATCATTTAATGAACTACATCTGGAAGAAATGTTATTTTATAAGATTCTGACATAATATTAAAAATTAATATATTGGAAAAAGCTCATATTTACTGAGCCACTGTTTTTGTTCAAAGTATAGGGAAAACATTATGATCAAGTTCATTGAAGCTATAGCTCATATAGGCTAATTAGTTAGTTATTATATTAGTTATTCTATAACTATTAGATTTCTTCTTCTTTTGATTTTTTCAAAAAAGAAATGTTTAAGTTTTTTAAAAGAATGCATTAAAACCAGTTTTAAATTATTGTCCACTACTGCCAGGAAAAAACGTAAATCATTAGGGCCTCATGCAACTTATTTGGAAGTACATAATTGATGGTAAATACTATAATTTGAATTTACATTTCAGAAAAATATATATGCAAATCCACTGTGAGTAAAAATAAAATTTTTGAAATGTGCATGTTAGGGACGTCCTCTTCTGAGAGTAGAGGTGTGGGGAATGCTAGGTTCAGAACAGAGGAACAAAGAGTAAATGTATTTTATCTAGTCTTGGTTTATTGATACATAAATATGGTAATAATCCATGTCTAGATTTTTATTTTCAAATAGATTGAACATATCTGAATATTGGATATTCTGTATGAGTTTCAAGAAAGGATTGAGTTAAAGCCTTCAAAGCCATTTGGGAATTTCCTTTGAACACACTAAAGGGTATCTGTGAATGCTGATTTATTATATCACGGCTGATTTATAAAAATTTCCATGTCGCCTTTCTTAGCTGGAACTATATATGCCAGGAATACATTAATCCTTAGGGTTACATAGATCAGCAGCAAGACCTCCCACATGGAAGTAGCTGTACTCATTTTTTTCCCATCTGAAAATAACTTTACTAGGAAATATCACATATCTTCTTATTGCCAGGTGACGCATAGGAAAATACAGATACCTGACAACTACATAATCCTATAGTTCGAACACTTTGAAACCTACAGTTGGTAAGTAAATATTTATCTTAATTATATCTAAATAATCTCTTTCCTAATTACTCCTGTGATTGAAAGCTTATTAGGCCTCAGAAGCCTCTGGATATCAAAATGACTCATAAATTTCAACTTTTATCTGTACCTCAGAACATGAGACTTCCAGCATCCTTCAAGTTTCAAGCAGAAATTAATCCAAAAGAATCTTTAAAGATTCTAAAATTCTTTAAAGGGATGGTTTGCAAGCCAGGCTCTTCACCATACACCATTCTTTCTCTAACGTTCTGACTGAATTTGTCTATGACTTCTGCCCTTAGAGTCAATTGGAGTGACTTTACTCTTGCTACTATGTACTATTTTATCGTGACACTATCTCCTGATGCTCTCAAAGTCATCAACTCTTGGGGTGCCAGAGTCCTGCCACATTTGGTGAACAAGTAGTGAAAAATTGCCTTCAATTTTACCCTCCTCTGTGTTGCTGTCTGGGCCCTATGGCAGCACAATTTCTGTCAAGAGTTTTAATTCCCTCATGAAAAGGCCGTTTTCATCTTCAGCTCTCTAGAAACTCCAAACCAGTTCAAGTGACCAGTAATGCTTAGACACCATACCACCCTTTGAGCCTTTACGTTCTCATCATCAAAGTTGGGTCTCAAAAAACAAAAGAAAACCATCCAGCTTTCTTTTTCCTTCTTTTTTTTTTTCAATTTTTATTGCATTTTAGGTTTTGGGGTACATGTGCAGAACATGCAAGATAGTTGCATAGGTACACACGTGGCAGTGTGTTTTGCTGCCTTCTGCCCCCTCACCTGCTTGGCACATTATTTCAAGCATACAGGTGCTGGCGGAGTATAGTAGGGAGTCGATAAAAGGAAGGCTATTAGGACCAAGTATTTTATCCCGGTTCCACATTATGAATAAAAGGCAAGCAGAATTTGTTAGGTATTCATTGATGTGTCCTTCAAAAATCTATTACCAAAAGAGCAAAAGTAGGTAGCAGGAAATAAGATGAAGGACTGATACTCAATTATATCTACAGGTCCAGTGTTTTTATTCCTAAAATTCTAATTAAAAGTTAGTGTTTCTAGAAAATAGATATTTATATCTGGGTTCAAGCAGATTAAAAAAATCAATGAGTTTTAAAAGTTAAATTTAGTGAACAGAGTCTGCACTTGCTGTTTTGTTTGTTTGTTTTCTTTACTAACATGCCAGCTTGATGTCCCAAATAACAAGTCCGCCTTGATACCCCTGCTACCAAATCCAGCTTCATCTAGTAAAACAGAATTATCTTTTTCTCAATCTTCTTCCATTTACTATCTGCTCAGTTTCTTGTTAGAAAATAACTTGACAAATTCAATGGACAATGGATTGGATATGAATCTAAAATGAGGTGGTTTCCTGAAGTCCAGACTTAACTATATGTGACAATTTGCTTTGGGGCATTGTGAAAGAGAAGGTTCCTCACATTTGTCTAATAATAGTGAGGCTCTTATAGCAAATATCACAGAATGCTTTGTTAAATTTGAAGTTCAACATATAAGAAAATGTCCAGAAGAACACATTAATGTCCAGAAGACACTACCTAATCTTGTCTCTTAAACTTAAAAGCAGTATAATGTTGCTTATAACTTCTAAGAGACAAGATTAGGTAGTTTTTGGACATTTTATAGAATAATCAGTACAAATATATTGAAGACAAATGGTGTAATTCTGGTTGTGACACTAGATTACTATTCTGTTTCTTTTAATTTTCTTGCTTTTCAACTTTTTATCTAAAACCTGAGGGGGGTTGCATTAAAAATATAAAAGGGTCTTTGTAGTCCTAATAAGCTATGAAGATAGTCTATTAGAAGATTTTAATATAGGTATTTTGAAAACTCTGTGTTCAAATACAGAACAAAATTCCAATAGACAAATGAATTACAATTCACTTTACAATATTTAGATAGGACTGTAAGAGAAATAAATGTCTCTTCCTTATTTCACAATTAAAATTTCAAACAAATTTCATCTTCAAAGACAGAATTCTGAACAATAGAAATAGAACACAATAGAAAAATTGTTCCGGCTGCAAAGAAGTAGACCTTTTCCAACAATCACTTCAAAATGCAAACCAGAATGTATGGTCTATACTGTTTTTAATTTAATGTATCTATGTCAACAAACATGCTTCTTCCTCTTCATTTTCATTGCACAAATTTTTAGTTGGAATGTCTTTGAAGTTAAGCCAATATGCTTCAAAGTTACATGTATGCATGGTTTTTTCACCAAATGTACATATGTCTGTAATTTCCCACTAAATATGGTATCAAATATTTAGAAACTAAGATGTTATAAATGCATTCAATATCATATTTTCTCCATGAAGGAAACACAAAATTGACCTTAATAGGATATTGTTGAGGAATATTTTCATTATCTGGCTATGAAGATGAATTAATTCTAAGGTCTCCTAGGATTTAGAAAACTTACTCTTTGATAGCAAAATATACTCAAGTATTTTGCAATTATGTGTGTGTGATAGTGTTTGAAGTGACAGGGAAACCTATGTGTACTGGAAAGCCTATGTGTCAAGGCACTGTTTTCTGGATCATTTATTGACATGTCCAAATGCTTTGGAGAAATTTAGGATAGAGAATAATGAACTTTTCAGATATAAATAGCTAAGATTATTCTATGTAATAGACTCCCAAATTATTTGAAGCTATCCTTTATTAGTAGTTTTACAGTAAATGTGATAAACAAGTTGACCTTGTGTGATATAAAAAATAAAAAACTTCACTATGACCGTATTTTTTTCTTTATAGATAAGGAGCTCTCATGCTTAAAGTCTGATTGGCAATAGCCACATCTAATTTCAAAATATAGATATGCCTAATGAGGTAGTTCTTTACAATGGCAATTGCCAGTTAGATGCTGGTTATTCAATTTCTCTTATTCAAGGTTTAGCAGATATTTGATGCTGTATAGACAAAACATTTAGAAGTTTCAAATTCCCATCTGGAGATGGATGTCATATAAAGCAGCCAAAAAAAAGTAATAATAAGAAGAATGGTTAAAAGGCTTGCTTAACTAATTTTTGGTAGGTCCATTTGCCATCCTCACTGAATCAAAGCTTTACCCTCCTTTAAATGTGGGGGTCTGTTTCTCATTGCAGCAATGTTTTAGATTCAGCATATTAAATGCTACAAATATTTGAGTTGGGTTTTCCTTTGTGAGATATCTACAGCCACGTGAGACAGTGAATACATTTAGCCATAGTGAATACATTTAGTCACAGAAAGATCCTGCAAAATCATAGTAAATGGCTGTACTTTTCTTATAAGCCACACCCTTCATAGGCATTTCTCAAACACTTTACATAGAAATTTGCTCAGTTTAACATAAATCAACAAATGCAAATATCATTTCATTTGTTTTTATTAATTAGTAGAAATAGCAGTAATATAGTGTTAATTATATTAGCAGGACCTATACCTTAATGCAGCAAGTCAAAAATCATCTGGCCATTCATAGGTACTGTGAGTGACAGAGTAAAAAGGAATAAACGTAGCAGAGAGACAGAAATAAGATAAAGTGATATGAAAATAGATCATTAGATGAGCAGGTAACATTTTAAAATCTGTAATGTTATGGTGTCTATCTTTTTATTTTTTTGCAGATGTGTGCATGGCTGTGATGTAAATATATTCTAATATTTTCTTGTGAAAATCTTTACTCTGTGTAACACTTTTTTGCAACAAGATTTGCACATAGATTAAAATTTTATTTTAAAAGAATCCTGTCCAAATGGCAACAAATGAATGTTTTTGAAAAATTCTTCCGGATTGCATTACCACTACAATGTTTATAAAAAATAATGGCAATTGTGATCATGTTTATAATGATAGGCACTAACACATTTGGAAGGCTTGCTAAACTTCTTTTTTTTTTTTTGAGGGAGTTTCGCTCTTGTTACCCAGGCTGGAGTGCAATGGCGCAATCTTGGCTCACCACAACCTCCTCCTCCTGGGTTCAGGCAATTCTCCTGCCTCAGCCTCCTGAGGAGCTGGGATTACAGGCATGCGCCACCGTGCCCAGAAACTTCAAGCACTAATCTAAGCATTAACTATTTTTACATCTACTTGTAGCTATCTGTTTATATAGAGTGACCACCAAGTCTGGAAACACAAATGATACATAATAAATGATTCACTGATATTATATTACATTGTAATGCTTTTCAAAAGTAATGTTTGATTGTCTAGACTTTACAATCACATAAGAATCATGTACTGTAGGTACTATGATTAACGCAGTTTTAACTAGGAGGGACCTGAAGTGCAGTCAGTTTATTAACTTCACCAAGTATTTAAAAAGTGGTTAATTCAAGAGTTGAATCAGGCAGTCTGGTTTTAAAGTTTACACTCAAGATCAAAATGCATTATTATAGATTTTGGTATATAATTTGGCTCATAATTCATCTTAAATACAAGTAAAATTTTATTTGCCCTGTATTCCTTAATGAGATGAAGAAGGGGAAGCACACATGTCCTTTTGAAAGGAGGCTTGGCAAACATATATCCACTATCCCTGTCCCTTTGTTTGTGGCAGGGAGCATGTTACATCTTATAAAAATGCTCTGTAATAAGATTCAGAACAGGTAATACAACACTTGTGTTTTTTGGGGGAGGGGGAGAGGCAGGTAAAAGAGGAGAGGAAGATTGTGAAAAGAGAAGTGGAAAAACATAACTAGCTGGAAGCTTATAATAACAAAATTTTCTCTGGTGGATCAGTTTTTGGAAGGAGATCAAATACAGTTTGAGGATCAGGAAACTGATTTCTGTAAAACAGGCTGTTTCTGCCTATGTGGTAAGGGTATGGATAACTCACTTCTTAGATCCTTGGTCTAGGGAAAAGTGTAACACATAGTGAATGATGAAATTCAATTCTACCACAAGTGAAAATGTTGTTACATTTGAGAATCATTATCCTGGGTAATTTAGTAAAAAAAGATAAATAAGACATTCATACTAATTTAGTGTAAAACAAATTTGAAAAGAATAGATGATAACTAAAGAATTTCACGAAGACATTATTGTTACTGCATATAATATGCTTTCTACTAAACTTCAATAACAGTTTATGTTTACCTACTTATATATTAAATAATTATAACACTGGCGTCATAATTCCTCTTATGAGAGGAACTGTTCTTTCTGATAAAATACGTTAAAAATCTACTTAAGAGAAGACTCTTGGTCATAAATGTTATCAGGTGTTCAGATATCAGGGGAAGAAGTCTCCTCCCCATGAATCAAATTTGAAAAATGTGTTACTTTTACTCCTGAAACAGAATCTGGAAAAATGAGTGACAAAAAGAAAGAATGGGGTAAAGGCAGACTGAAGTAAAAACGATAGAGAGAGGCCAGAATAGATTATTGGAAGAAATAAGTGACATGTAAAAATGGTCATTTCTACTATTTGATTTGACGTTGTTTGCACTGGTAGTATGTGCATATCTTCCCATATCTTCTATCGAAGAAATCTTCAATGAAGTCTACTATCCATGTGAGTGGAATTTTTAACCAGGGCTATTTCAGGGATCAATGCACAGTAGAACAACTTTATGCACTAAAGAAGAGTCTGATTAAAGGCAAATTAACAAGGAAATTGCAAGTATATTCATGAAGATTTTCACCAATTTACAGGAAGAATAATAACATGGAAACCCTTTAATGATGAAGGAATACTGGTAGACTTTCATGGCACTGAAGATGAGACCCTCAAGACACATGATCAAGTACCATTACCCATACTTATTTAAGCAAGTGCCACATTTAGGTCCCTGCTTCATTGTACTGTGATACATGTAAGCTAACATAAATGGCAAATTATGCTGACCTCATTTGGTTGAATTTTAATTACTTTAATTGGGAACACTGCTCATTCTATAGAAAAATGAGAATAGGTATTTTGTAAACATTCTGTTACAAAAGTGAATCTTTTGAATCTTTATTGCCTACACGTCATTAATTGTGTCTCTCATACACAGGGTATATCTAATTTGAACTACGAGCAATAGGACAGTATGGTATAAAATTTCAAACAGATAATAAGATAATCATTTAAAAAATTAATTTATGAAGCACATTTTAAAACACTAAAAACATAACTTTTCTGGAGTATTTAATGTAATTTATAAATATATTTATTGAGTTTATATAATATAGTAGATATTGCTTCAGTTTCAGCTAGATTAAAATTTAAATGCAAAAATTAACCTATTAAATGATTAGAAATTTATAAGTTCATATATTTACTATTTTGGAATCTGAAAGAACTTTCCACAAGATTACTAAACTTTACTGATAACTAGAAATAGATGCTTCTGTTGCCAAAATTCTGTCTAGACAGAGACATTTTCCCTTATATTTTTTCTGACCCACTTCTTACCCATCTGTCAAGTTTCTGTCAGCCGAATGATTATATAAATAAAACCACGTGAAAAAAACTTGTAGTTAGAGGAATTGGTTACGAAGAACTTCAGATGATGTTTTATTTCTAGCTCTTATCTTTAGGTCAGAGAGTTGCAGGCAGCTGTTTCAGAATCTCAGAGTTGGAATGGACCTGAGAAATCTTGTAGAAAAATCTTATTATTTTAGAGACAGAAATTAGGAGTTCAGGAAGGTTCTGTGATATGCTTTATATTCCACAGCAGTGGTAGATGAGCTAAGATGGGGAGCTCCCTCCCCTAAGTCTCCGTTCTGTACTCCTTTTATTATGTTAAAATGAAAGCACATATAATTCAAACTAATATGATGGCAAATTGCAATCATAGTTCTCATTTACATTTTTAATCTCTATAAAGATTATTTTTTTCTACCTCTTTCTTACTGGAATTAAAGTTAATTTACACCTTAAACTGCACTCTTACAAAGAAAAATAACTAAAAAGGCAGCCATTGACTTTTCACAGAAAAATCTTTCCAATGCTCTGCAAGTCCTATGAGACTAGGCTAATGAAAACAGCACACTTTTAAACTTGGACCTTTCATTTTAAGCTATTTCCAATATATCTCCTTCAAACTCTCAAATATATGTTATAATTTATAAGTTGAAAAGAGACTTGGAAAACATATAGCGTATTCCTCTCAGTGTTCACATGAAGACATGACTGGTACACACAGATAGTGGGAGGCCAAATCCCATTCTTTCCTAGTAGGTGAATCTTCTCCCATTGCACTCTCTTTCCTATATATTTTTATTAAGCAAAACTTGAACCTTTTGAAAATTGATCTGGCGTTACTTCACATAAAAAATATCAGGAAGACAAATCCAGCTGTCAGACATAAGCAGGCATTTTGAGCATTCAAACCTTCTCTAAGGAACAGTGAGTCATGTGAAATGTAATGTGCAAAGGAAGCTGACACATGAAAGGATAGAACAACAATGATGAGTTCCCAAAGACATGCTGTGGGAGAAAGAACAATTAAAGAGGATCTATTTTTGGGTCCAGCAGTATGAATTGGGAATTTAAAAATCACAGCTTAAGTACAGAAAGAGGAATGATGTCACCCAGCTTTGAATTTAAGAGAAAATAATTTAGTAGCCTTTACCTTTAATTTATGTTATTATCATTTATTGGGATGATACATTATTGAATTGCTAAACTTTTGCAGTCTAAAACAAGTTAGGCAGAACATTTAATTTCATAGGAAAAGGGGGGATGAGGTGTAATTGCATAATTAATGTTTTATTTGCCATGGTACTATAATGGCAAACACAAATAACAAGACAAATTCATCTGAAACAACAATGCCCCCAAAGCCTGTAGTTAATGCCCAAGATTGAAAACGAAACTCCCAATATTGCCAGGGAGTTCCAAAAATATTTAGTCATTTAAAGTTTTCTCTTTTGTTTATAAATAAGGTATCATCTTATGCTCCAAGTATGAGAAAGTTTTACATCCTTTCATATGAATGTAACAGTGACAATATAAATAGAAAATAAAGAACTCTATAGAGAAAAGGAATTTAGTTCAAATGATCGATTTTGCCTTACTATTTTATAATGTTAAACATATATTTTGGTATATATGCATATAATTATGGTTATAGTATGTTTTATATGTTGTACATATATACATATAATATATGATGACTGTGGCTAATTTCACAAAATAACTAATACTAATCAATCTAATAGGATGCATTCAAATTAATTTAACCCTCCCAGTAGTCTGGCCAAGGGAACAACAATATGGTGACTAAATCCACTGTCAAGGTCGCAAGAAAATCATTTTTAAGTTTGACAAATGTTTATAATTCCATCTTTATCAGTATTCTGTTGGGTTGCCTTTCAAGATTTTATTTTATTCTAAAGTTAACTATATACATTTCTATGAAATATTTCTTACTATTGTTATCATGCTCTTCTCCTCAGCTTTACTGGAAATGCAACATGTTACTTTAAGTAGTTCATGAAAGTTCTTTTGTAATATACGCAATACCTGAAAGTAGAGCCATCCAAAGTTTTGACAGGTGGTAGCACAAGTGGTAGGTGTATCATCGTAGGACCCTAGATGACAAGAGAACATTTCTGTGAATTTGGTGATAGTATTCGTAGATACGGAGATTTCTCAGAATTTAAAATTAAATACTAGCGTGTTTATTTGTTAAAATCATAAACATATATATTACAAATGATACCTTTGAAAGGAAAGTTGAGAGGAGACATGTCAACTATATTCAGGTTGTCACTATGCTAACCTGAAAGTAATCAGTAACTTTGTTCTTGGCATCATATGTCCTAAGATTGGGAACTTCAAGGGGCACAAACATGGAGGCAGATAGTGTCTGTTGTTTAAGGTTTTAGCCTTAGGAAGATGTGTAATGTATGTATGCATAGCTCTGGTCTAGGAGCTGGGAATATGGTGGTCCCTGCTCTCATGGAGCTTATATTATAAGGAGAAAACAAACAAACAAAAACAAATAAATTTTAAAATGTCCAATGTTGATAAATGCTATGAAGGAAAATAAAACAGGCTAAAGGCAGATATGGAGAAATGTATGATGGTGGTATATTAGATAGAATAGTCATAAAAAGCATCTCTGAAAAGCAGTGACCTGAAGTAGGGAGCACACCATAGAATGTTCGGGAGAATGGTCATTTCTAGAAGAAAGGATGACTGAGTCATGGTTTTGAGGCAGGAATAACTTAGCTAGCTCAAAGTACAGAAAGAAAGTCAATATGGTTATCGTGCAGTGAATGATAGCAAAGAGCATGCAAGACCTTGGTCAAAGAGGAAACCAGAGGCCAGATCTTGTCAGTAATAAGTTTTAATTCTGCATAAACACAGGATGTTACTAATCAGTTAAATTCATTCCCTGTCAAACAAAGATTGAAGTTACATAAATGTAGTTTACATATGTTCTTTCAGGCTCAAACTAATGTTGAAAGCAATATATGGCTAGTTTACCTTGCTTTGTGCTTACATGCTTTTGAATTTAAAGAACTTGAAAAGTGTCAGAATTACATTTTGTGAATTATTTATCTCAATTAACTCATATTGCCATTTGAAATGCTTTTAGTGACTTTGAACTTATGCAGCATCAAATTTCTACTATACCTAACAATAATCTGAGTAACTGCCAATAATTTTTTTAAAGTCAATAGAGATGTTTATGTAAACCCTCAGAAGTACTTAGAAAGCTTGTTATTAAAAGTAATCTCTGCAATAGAATATTTTGTAAACAAAAAAACCACTTCTAATTATTTCAAAAAATAACCTTGTAAATTTTTACACCTTCATATGTTTATATCACTAAAAATTGCCTAATATATGTAATAACTAGAATCATGATGTGGTCATATTAATCAGATGTATATTTTCACATTAGCAAAAAAGCCTGCATATACAATCATACACTACAGAAAGATGTTTCAGTCAAAGATGGTCCACATATATGACTGTGGTACCATAAGATTTTAACACTGTATTTTTACTGTACTTTCTATGTTTCAATGTGTTTAAATACACAAATACTTACCAGTGTGTTACAGCTGCCTACAGTATTTAGTACAGTAACATGCTGTAGAGATTTGCAGTCTACTAGCAATAGGCTTCACCATGCAGCCTAGGTGTGTAGTATGCTATCCCACCTAGGTTTCTGTAAGTATACTCGGTAATGTTCAAGCAATGACAACCTTGCTTAATGACACATTTCTTAGAACATATCCCGATCCTTATGCGACACCTGACTATATTTAGAATCTGAATTTTCTGAAAGCTATTTTGGAAAAAATAAAAGTTCTTTTTAGTCTCAGCCTTTCTTGGCATACATATGGAATTCAGCAGGTTCAAAGTTGAAGTTTATTTTGAGTATTTTCCCAACTTGCTAAAAAATACCACTAGAAGTAGAAATAACTGAGAAGCATTTTTTTTTTCCTGCATGGTACTTTTTTCATTCTAGCCTAAATTGCTATGGAAGAATGTTTCCAGCTTTTTAGGGTTAGGGACACGTAAACAGTCACTTCTGGCTATCAGAAAATTTATTGATGAGTTGATTTTGGTTAGTAAGTATGTTGCATATATTAATACAGTTACAATGTATGTGTCAACATGTACTTAGTCTTCTTAAAAATACCAGTTATCTGTAGTATCAAATTATGTACTAAAAATAGATTATATTCAAGAAGAAAGGACACAAAGAAAACATTCTCAAGCCCCAATGTAAATGATAAAAATACCTAGAGAAAACTCAAAACAAAGAGCTAAGTAGCAAAACTGGCTGAAGTGATTGGAGAATAGAATCCTAATCAACGAAATTGGGAAAACACAGAAAAGAAATACAGCAAATAAGGATAATACCTAGACTTTCTTGATATAATGCTGCCATGGTGAAGTATAACAACTTAGCTGAAGAAAAAATATATAAACCTAAGTATATATATGATGAGAAAATCAGAACCTTGAAGAAATATACGGTTATATTCAGCTATTGACTATAAAGTCAATCAAGTGAATGCAAAAATGAGGAATTATGTGAAAAAACACAAACTTTAATGTTTTCTATGACATTTTGATGTGTAGGAAATAATTTTTTACAACAGGTAGACACAATCACTCTCAGGAGATTTGTAAGTTTCAAAATTATTGTAAATGTGCAGTCAATTTTTAAAAATAGAGCATATATATACCCCTGAATGGAATTATTCATTTTCCTCCTCTCTTTAGATTTCAAAGGAGATTTTGATAGATATTTGATGTAGTTTTTGAATAAAGATAAATAGATAGTTAGGGACATGATTTAAGACATTTCTTATCTGTGTTCTTGTTCATAATGAGAAATGTTATTCATAACATTTTAAAAGCAATAAAACATATTTTTTCCTTTCCTCACACCACCAACCAAAGAGAGATAGTTAATCCTTCTCTTAAATAGGTATAAGCAAAAAGTGACTTAACTGTAACCCTGCAACATTAAGTCACTGCCATTTAATCAGAAACAAATGTTTCAGAGGAAAATTTTAATTTATTTAGCTTACAAATTCACTGTGACTCATAATAAGGAAAATGCAAATTAAAACCACAATGAGATACTACCTTGCACTCAGCAGACTAGCAAAAATTAAAAAGTTTGACAATAATACACAGTATTAGAAAAGATATGATGCAATGGAAACCTCATACACTGTTGGTGGAAGTGTAAATTGGCATAAG
This sequence comes from Leontopithecus rosalia, assembly GCA_028533165.1. Lineage (NCBI taxonomy): Eukaryota > Metazoa > Chordata > Mammalia > Primates > Cebidae > Leontopithecus > Leontopithecus rosalia. The sequence continues at coordinate 50,535,528 of CM052653.1, read as the reverse complement.
CACTTTGAATTGCTAGGATCCTGAAATCCCACTCATAAATCCTTTTTTTTAAAAAAAAAAAACATGGATATATGTGTACCAGGAGATACGTTAACAAAATGTTCATAGCTTCATTGTTTGTAATAGCAAAACTGTGGAAGCAATCCAGATGTCCCTCAGGAGGAGAAAGGATAAATACATTGTGTTATATTCATACAATGGAACACTGTAATAGTGAAAGGAAAGAACCACAGCTATACCCATTAACAATGATTTATCTCAAGAACATAATGCTGAATGGAAGAAGCAAGTCTTCAAAGAATAGATTCAAGATAATTCCACTTTCATTAAAGTATAAATGAAAACAGAAAAATAAAGGAATAGTTTGCCCAGAGACCATATGCAGTAAAGTCATAAAGTAAAACAAAGAAATGATTAGTATAAGCTTAGGGTAATGGTTTACTTCTGAGGATGTCCATATGAGTCAATCAGAGAAGACCATGATGGAAAATCTTGGGTCTAGTCGTACAGGAGTTGATTTATTTAAATAGTATATGTATATATAATATACCCTTCTTGTTTTAGTATAAAGAAATACCTGAGGCTGGATACTTTATAAAGGAAAGAGGTTTAGTGGGCTTATGGTTCTGCAGGCGGTATAAGTATGCCTCCAGCATCTTTCTGGCGGAGTCTCAGGACGCCTACAATCATGACAAGAAGAAGAGGAACTGACATCTCTCTTGATGAGAGAGAACAAAAGAGAGGGAGCAGAAAGGTCCCATACTCTTTTAAACAACCAGACTTTGTGTGGACTTACTAAGGGAGAACTAACTCACTTATCACCAAGGGGATGGTTCTAGGTCAATCATGAGGAAGCAGTCCCCATGATCCAATCTCCTTCCCCCAGGCCCCACCTCCAACACTGGGAATCACATTTCAACATTCAACCTTCATCTGAGATTTGAATGGGACAAACAGCCAAACTATATTAGTATGCTATACATAATATTCTACATATAAGAAATTTTTTTGTTATAAAATGTTTTTCTGCCGGGCACGATGGCTCACGTCTGTAATCCCAGCACTTTGGGAGGCCGAGGCGGGTGGATCACGAGGTCAAGAGATCAAGACCATCCCGGTCAACATGGTGAAACCCCGTCTCTACTAAAAATACAAAAAATTAGCTGGGCATGGTGGCGCTGCCTGTAATCCCAGCTACTCGGGAGGCTGAGGCTGGAGAATTGCCCGAACCCAGGAGGCGGAGGTTGCGGTAAGCCGAGATCGCGCCATTGCACTCCAGCCTGAACAAGAGTGAAACTCTGTCTCAAAAAAAAAAAAGAAAAAGAAATGCAATTTATTATTAGAGAAAGATCAGGGGATCTGGGTAGGAGATGGAACTGCCTTATACTGTGTTGATCCTACTTGAAAGTTTATTATGTGATTTAAATGTATAAATTCTATTTGATTTCAAGTTATATTCCTATATATATAAAGGATTTTTGGAACAGCAGTCATGACAAACCCTTGAATCAAGAGGTGTGTGTGCATGCATGTGTGTGTGTGTGTGTGTGTGTGTGTGTGTGTGTATTTACCCCTGAATCTGATGAAGGTGAAAGGGGTCTACAAATTTGTAATTTGGATTATTACCAAGTTCCTAAGACTTTTAAGTTAAAATGATTCAGACAGAAAAAATGTGCCACCAAGTCACAGAACTAATCATTCTCAGCCCAGAATTATAATGGAAAGTATTACAAACTTATTGTTATTCATGGGTAGTTCAATATATATTTATAGTTTTTGTTTAGTAACTTATAAAGGCAATAATTTGATTTAAATGTGTGTTCTATTTACTGTCTTATTTTGTTATTGTAAGTTTGACTTTATTGTGTTATTATGCCTTATTCACACAACATCCAAAGTACAGAAAAGAGAACACTGTCTCAGGACACATATGCACCATTTAAGCATCATCTCCATCTGCCTGTTGAGACATCCCAGACTAATATAGTGAGTTCAGAATAAGCGGAGGGATTTTCACTTTACCAAACAGCACTGCTGCTTCAAATGTGCTATGATCAATGTAGCCCAACCTGTTGAGGTTCTGAGAGACTGAGTCATATTTTATGACCCCTCCACTTAAAAGTAGAGTAATTATCTTGACCAATTGGGTTAAATTCTTAAACACAAGGCAGTGATTACCACCCAGGAGGTGGCATTTACTTTTTACAATTTTTTAAGTAAATACTTTTCAGCTCTTATCAGAAGTAATAACACTGAGTCTTAACACTTACCATGTTCCAATCAAAAAGGCAGATAAAGATTTACCATGCAAAATTTTACAGCAAGCATCTGGAAGATATTTGCATACCAATTAAAAATGGTACCTATTCAAGTATCCATTGTATATGGCTGTTATCCAAAGCATCTCATCTTAATTTATGAGATTCAGCACTGTATTTTTATAATCTAACTTTTCTAGCAAATAAAATTGCTTATTGGATGAATAAACTTACTTCAAACTACAAGTAGTATTTTGTTAGAAAAGGCTCTCAAGAATGTTTGATGTCACCACTGAATCTAGATGAGAGTGAACAAATATTTTGGCACAGCCTTTTTCTAAACAGGAATACTGGGAGTAACCATTTGTCATTGTAGGGACTGGTACTAGCTTGAGAAAGTGTGAAGTGTCTCCTTACTGGGAAAAATTAGTCATCGTTGCACTCAAATTTTAAGGGTAAGGTATAGAAACTCAAATTTCTTTCAAGGCTTTTATTTATGTAAAGTTTATTTTAAGTGTCTTTTACATTATTTCTTCAAGCTTGTTCAGATGAGAAATTTCTACTCTTTTGTCTTTTTAAAGACACCCTAATTTAATTATTATATTTTTTTCTATTTTAAGCTCCTTAGGATAAAGAAACTGTGTTGTAGAATACTGAGTTATCTTGCCATATATAAAATTACCAGAAGCAAATTGACTAATTTTAAAAACAAAATATAGCTTTTTAAAGAGCATGTTTATCTTTAGGTTTTGTGATAATAACTTTATCATAGGCTATTTGATAATGACTATATCAAATAAAGTCAGAAAGTTTAGGGATAAGAGGTAAGAAAGAGACAGGGAAGGATGGTGGTAAAAGAAGCCATTTCACAATTTTAAAAAATGTTTTGAATAATAGTTTATTTAGGACAGAGAGTTATTTAATCCAAATCAGTGTGTTACTTATGTTTTAAAATCCAGTCAGTAGTGTGATCAGAGGATATGTTGAAGAATAGTAAAATTACAACTTTGACATATTTGATATGGATATTTTACCTGAATGCTTATGTATATATGTTGACAATTAGTATTTTTCTCAAAGTAAAATTATTATTTCACTGAATGGCATACATATCTGAACTCGGAAGAAAGAAAACCTTAATAGTGGTATTTCTAGGTGAATGAATGATTAGCATTCTGTTTTAAAAGAAAACAATAAAGTTAACACTGAATCTCAAACAAATGGTGAATCTAAATTGGAAAATAAGAGGTGTATTTTATATGAGTTGCGTCCATTCAGAAGATAACGTGTGAAAATCCATAATGAGGCTTTCAAACAAATTATTATTTATTTAATCACAAATATATATTTTAATTTATAAAATAGTCCTTTAGCTTTAAGTTTAGAAAACTTCTGTGATCGTAAAATAATGTAAGGTCATTGACAGTTGGCATTATTTTTAAAATTATCTTTATTTATGCTCAACACTTAAAAAGTTTAATAAATGACACACTAACAAATATGTAACTTATTGTTTACCAAACAGACGTAAAACTTTTTGGCAATTAAACAGAATATGTATTCTACTATATATATTTTTATAATACATTAATTTACTTTCCTTTAATTTCACTGGGAAGTGTTTTTTTTTTCTCTTTTTTTCCTGTATAGGCTCTTTAGTGCTGTTATCCTGAAAGGCAATAAATAATGGAATAAGGCTTTTGTTGGGAGGCAGGAGTTAGCAAGTCAGCCAGTTTCAACAAGAAATTCTGCCAGTTTTAGCCATTGTGTGGCCATTTGGGGAAAGGCTTCAACATTTTATGTTAAAATACTGAGGAATCTTCTCATTTATCCTAATTTGAAAGGTCATTCCTTGGAATTTAGTAAAATCTGAACACTAAGTATACTACAGGAAGCATCTTTACTGACATTTTTCCTTTCAAAGTCAGTGAAGGAATGCATATGAGGTTGAACTAAAAATTTAAAAATGAAATTAAATTTTGAATATTTTCTTTTTGGAAATATATAGTGATTCTAACACCTTCAGAATTTCTGCTCTGGTGTCTCTTGTATACTGCACACAACGTCACATGAAGCCAATACCCAATTTTCTGTGAATTAGACTCTAGTATAAGTAAACATTCATTCATGTATTCATTTAAATATTTAGTAAACAGTTTTGGGGAACCTAATATACAGGCACTTATCTAGTTGCTTTATATATATTAGTTAAATGAAAATCAAGCAGATATCCTTGCACTGGAGCTTACGTGTTAGTGGGACAGATGGAAAATAAAAACAGCAAGGCTGGCCGCGGTGGCTCACACCTGTAATCCCAGCACTTTGGGAAGCCAAGGTGAGTGGATCACATGAGGCCAGGAGTTTGAGACCAGCCTGGCCAACATGGCGAAACCCTGTTTCTACTAAAAGTACAAAAATTAGCTGGGTGTGGTCATGCAAGCCTGTAATCCCAGCTACTGGAGAGGCTGAGGTAGGAGAATTGCTTGAACCCAGGTGGCAGAGGTTGTAGTGAGCCAAGATTGTGACACTGCACTCCAGCCTGGGCAACAGAGCAAGACTCTGTTTCAAATTTAGTATTTTTTTAAATACTAAGAAAAAAAACCCCGCAAATATGTAATTTATAGTAGATTGTTATGTTGCAAGGTGATTAGTGTCAGAGGGAAAAGGACAAACTAAAATAGATGAAGAAGAAAAGAGGGCTGTGGTGGTATAGACATTGGTTGATATAATTATTATCAATGTAGGCTCTTTAGAAGAGTTCACATTGGAGCAAGATTGCAGGGTGGTGAGGGACTTAGTTATATGGATATCTGGGAGAAGAACATTTTATACTACTTGAAAGAAACCTGCAGGTAATTCTTAATTCTCCTTTAGAAAATGTGCCTGTCTTTCTTTAAATTTGTGCCAGTTGAAATCAGAAGTACAAGCAATAAGTAAACTTGTGTAGGGGTGAAGGACTTGATAAATGGAAGAAGAGAAGTTTAAACCCAGAATACAAGATCTTTAGGGCCATATGGAAGATTAGCATTCTTTTCATATTCAGATACTAATGTGGTGCTTATGGAATGCATGGCAGAGAAAAAGACAAATGATAAAACTTAGAAATTATTCAAATAAATATCCCCTTTGATTACTATTATAATCTTAAACTGATAAAATTCTATGATGCACAATGATTTTAGTTTCTTACCAAAAATTTCATTTCATTTCAAATAGTTGTTAAACTGGAACAAATATACTGTAATAACTGATGTCCATACACATACTAGGTTGAACTAAGATGTCCAGATGAAAAAAACCATTTCTGTTAGAAAGACTGTTTCCTTTTCACAATGATAACATCATACGATTATTTCTGTAAAGAAAATGTACACCAGAACGTAGGACAAGCCTTGAAGTCTAAACTGTTTTGAGTAATTAGGGGTAGAATGCCGCAAGAGTGCAAACATCTAACATCTTTTTTTTCTTTTAAAAAAGCACATGCCATTTCAAGACCTACACCGTAGATTTAATGAAACACTGCGATGGAGTCTCCCTTTTCTAAGTTAGGAATCCATTAGCTAAATTTATTTAACTTATTCAGGCCTCTAGCTTAGGAAGCTGCATGTCACAGGAAGCCACATGTCACATTTACGGTTTGGAGCATATGCAATCTTATATGGTATTGGAGTCAGGATAGTTGAGAACTTGCTGAACAAACTTAGCTTTCAGGATTAGTATGAAAAATTACACATTTAATGGATGTTTTTGAAGAACACTTGTGTTATATCAAAACTCAAATATAAACTCTTTGTTAATTTTGGTATTTATTTTGAAGGAAGTAGACTGGAATTTGGTTCATTAAATATAAACATATATTAATTTTATGATCAGAAAGACTTTCACGCTAATAACATGGAACATAGAACAGGAAATCCTTTTGGAAAGTGCATAATTAAGGAAGTTAGCTATTGTGAGAAATTCAATTAATTAAAAAATTAAACAATATTTAGGAAAATCATTATATGAATTTCACTCATGCCAGGTTTTCCCAGACCTTAAATTTGCTCATATCTCATTTGAAGGCCTTCCTATTCAAATTAATGAAGACAAATATTCTTCAATGCTTTATTCTTACAAATATCACTTTCTTTAACCATGATATTTCAATAGAATTAGACACAAGAAAATATTTTTTGTTAAGGTAGGAAAGGTAAAAATTATATTAAAAGCAGTTGAAAGGGAGGTATTTTAGAATATCTTAACCAAAGAAAACATAAAATTGTGAACACAGTGCATCTGTTTGGATGTTGTTTATTTCAGGTTATTTGATGTTTCATCAATAACTGAAGGTTTGTTAAAATAATAAATATATATAGTTAATCATATGTATTTGATTTATCTGATTTATCAGACATTAAAAAATCTGATTTATCAGGTTTTGTCAATTTAGGAAACACTCTTGTTAAGATATTGAGACTTGATCTTGTGACAAGATGAAAAATATTGTGTCAGCCAGTGTTATGGATGAAGAGTTCACATTTTGATTGGCATTGTCTTAACATAGCATAGAACCAGTGGTGATGTTGTCCAGAGCAGGAGATCGGTCTTGTTTACCTTTGACACCTAGCATAGGGCTAAGCACCTCAGAAGTACTTTTTAAACGATGGACCATATTGTTTAATCCTAGTGTCCCCAACATAAATAAATGTATAGTCATATTAGTTAAAATGTAAATGTTTTGACAGGAATAAACTCTGGGATAAAAAGCAAGTCTGGGCTGGGCATGGTGGCTCATGCCTGTAATCCCAGCATTTTGAGAGGCTGAGGCTGGTGGATCATGAGCTCAGGAGTTTGAGACCAGTCTGATCAACACGGTGAAACCCATCTCTACTAAAAATACAAAAATTAGTTGGGTGTGGTGGTGCACGCCTGTAATCCCAGCTGCTCAGGAGGCTGAGGCAGGAGAATCGCTTGAACCCAGGAGGCAGTGGTTCAGTGAGCCAAGATCGCACCACTGCACTCCAGCCTAGGTGACAGAGCTAGATTCCATCTCAAAACAACAATAATAATAAATCAGCCTGCTTTCTTCTTCCAAATGAAATATACTGCAATACTACCAGATTTTAATTTGTTTAGAGAAAGAGCAATTTTGGAATGCAGGAAAACATGCTACTCTTGACCACCTGAGACCAGACTATAGCGATTGGGCATATGATTTGGAAAAAAGTGAACATGAGACAGCCTAAATGAGAAAACTTAATGGAAGAAGAGGGATACCAAAAGAGAGATGGAAAATTACCAACTGCAAATTGTGTTTACTGTATAGTTTTTCCTAGAGCCCTGCATGTTGTATCCTCTGTTTGCTGGGAAAACTCTTACAGGTCATTTGTTTCTGATGCCCATGTCTGTCTTTTGAATGCTATCCCTTACTCTCTGATCTATGAAAGTATCTCAGGTGGCTTAAAACACACACGTATAATTTACCTTATCTTATAAGAGTAACTGTCAATGTGATTTACCTGAAACATGAGTTTTTAAACTGAGGGTTGAAGAACTCTTTTTTTTTTGAGATGGAGTTTCGCTCTTGTTACCCAGGCTGGAGTGCAATGGCGCGATCTCGGCTCACCGCAACCTCCGCCTCCTGGGTTCAGGCAATTCTCCCGCCTCAGCCTCCCGAGTAGCTGGGATTACAGGCACGCGCCACCGGGCCCAGCTAATTTTTTTATCTTTAGTAGAGACGGGGTTTCACTATGTTG
>CM052653.1:50502240-50527432 GCA_028533165.1 Leontopithecus rosalia | reverse complement strand
GGTTGAAGAACTCTTATCACAGCTATCAAAAAGAGGTCCGTTTCAAACTAATGCAACTATATGCAAAATGTTGTTTGTTTATTTATGGAAAAAATTTGTTTTGTTTCATTACCTTTTCAATGTTAGTTTTAATTCATTAAATATTCAACAATAAATTCTTTTTTTTTTTTGAGACGGAGTTTCGCTCTTGTTACCCAGGCTGGAGTGCAATGGCGCGATCTCGGCTCACTGCAACCTCCGCCTCCTGGGTTCAGGCAATTCTCCTGCCTCAGCCTCCTGAGTAGCTGGGATTACAGGCATGCACCACCATGCCCAGCTACTTTTTTTTTTTGTATCTTTAGTAGAGACGGGGTTTCACCATGTTGATCTGGATGGTCTCGATCTTTTGACCTCGTGATTCACCCGCCTCGGCCTCCCAGAGTGCTGGGATTATAGGTTTCAGCCACCACGCCGGGCAATAAATTCTTAAAATGAATTATGTTAAGCCAAAGCCTAAATGTTTTTGCCATCCTATTGTATAGGCACTCTTTCTTCGTATTTTTGAAATATAAGAAAATATAAATGTCTTCCATTAGGTGGCAGTAATAAGTTCCTATAATAAGAACTTTTTTTCCCCAAAACAAAGTAGTCAACAACTTGGAAACCTAAAAATTAAATTTATTGGATCCTTCTCAATGTTCTCATTTTGAGATTGTGCAGCTGCTATAATAATCAAAACCAAAATTTTTTTTGACAGATGTCTACATTTATCTCTACTGTAGAGTATTCATACAAGTAGTAAAAGTAGCAAGTAAATTTGGGTAAATAAATTTACTTTTGTTTTCTTGTGTTAGAATAGATTCAGTTTTGATTTGGTGAATCATATCACTGTTCAACTTTGCACAACTTCAGTATTGAGAGGTCTAATAATAGATAATACACAAAAGCGTAATGAAATATTTCAGATTTTGAGTCATATTAGATATAGGATAAAACCAGTTTTGTCAGTGAGGATTGTGCAACCTTGAGTTTCACTAAGCTTCAAGTGTAAAGAAGGAAACACAATTTTTGTTTAATATACCTTTTAAAATTGTTAATATGCAGGTATTTTTAAGTGCTCCATTCTATGGAGATAGTAATTATCAGCATCAATTCTATTGGGTTCTGTCATGTATTATATGAGGCAAAAAGATGGTCACCCTAAAAACTATAATTATAGATCACACTTGTTCACTCTTCCTGTCTTATAAATAGATTGTATTCTGTCTATCTGTATGTATGACGGTTGTTTGCAATGAGATTTTGCACAGAAACAAATTATGTACTCAGTCTCACAACAGACTTATGATGAACATGAAAATTTATTAAATATGTACTAAATGCCAAGTGCTAAACAATTTCCATGTGTAAATTCATGGATTACTTAGAAAACCTTATAAAGCAGTATGATTATCACTTCCACTTTATAGATGAGAAAGCAGAAGTGGTAGATTCTGGGTTCATATGTGAATGGTCTAAATCCAAAGTCCATCACAGTGCACTTCTATAAATAACACATACCTAAATTTCTAAAATAAGTGTGTAAGTTTTTTGTCTTAATAAAGTATATTGGTATGTCTGTAAAAAGACAAAAACAAATATATCATTAAAAGTAAAATTTTAAAGACATATGCAGATTGACTAGGACATTAAACATGTTACTCTAATATTAACTTTCCATTACTAAGTACAAAGTAAAAATCACAGTTTTGTTTTGATGACATTCTTTTCCCATGGTTTTAACCCTGTTTTTATATTGTAATATTATTTATTGCTCTCTGATACTTACCAAAGTTTCAATTTTTCCTTCAAATTATCCTTGGAGGGAAGGCAAAATTGAGATGGCATATGCAAAATATCTGCATAATCATTGGTCTCAGATTAATTAATGGTCTTGGGTTCAAATTAACACTCATGTAAAATTTATGAATTCAGTAGTTGGATGCAAGAAAAATTTATCTTCATTTTGGTTAATAAAACCAAACTTGCTTGCTCATGAATATGCTCTTGATCCTCCATGTCACTACTCTATAAGGAGATGGGTACTTATAAACCATCTAGCTACTATGTAACTAAATCATTGCAATTTAATATACCAAATGATATGCTCAAAATTCACTATGATTTTATGAGAAATGCAAATGAGCTTCGGTCAGCCTAAGCATGAGTAGAGATAAAACTACTACAGTTTTATATAAAAGTTTATGTCATATTAACAGTTTTTTAATTCAAAAAGATACATTCTATGTTAAGGGAAATAAGATTTATCTGAAAATTGGGCTCCATTAAGCAGTGCTAATAAAATATAAAACTATCGCCTCAGTACCATAAGGGTATTTATTCATCTTGGCTTATGCTATGTTTAACAGGGTTGGGATTTTTGTCATTTTAATTTTTAGTGATGTAAAAAGTGTATAATACATTTAATTTAACCCAGGAAAAATTAAAATAAAACTTCTTTAAACTTTCAAAAGTAAATATACTCTTCTGAACACTTTTGCAAACAATAATATTTTGCTGTGTTAGTTTTGAATAATACTGTCTCTTATGTAAACAAACTAATTGAAAAAAAAGTGGAAGACATGTGTCTTGGGAAAATATTTGCCACTTATTCCCTGATAACAATTCTAGTAACCTAGGAAACATAGATCCTAACTCCGTTCACAGGCAGTGACACTATTTTATTTATTTTCTAAGCAGTAAAACCTTACTGTGTCCTTAAGAATGGAATACATTTCTTCTCTTTTTTTTTGTAAAATAACTTATTAAAATTAAATTCATTTGATTTTAAGATTATTCAAATATTGAAAAATGCAGGGATTAATTGATCTAATCTAATTCACATGGTCCATGTGACCAAATGGGTAAAGGACTGATCTATCTGGTTAGTAGGTAGAGTTTATTTTGTTAATTCTTTTAAGATTTCATTTTCCACCTATTTGCATTATAATATTTTTGTATATTACTTAAGAAGATGTCTTGAAATAATTTGTAATCCATCATGGTACATGTACTTTGGCAGAAAAAGAGAATGTACCTGAGAAATTGTGAATGTTTATAGTTCACCCATTTATTTGAAAACCAGATGCAGAGAAATGCTTTAAATAACTGTGTACCATTTTTCCATCTTCAGTATATCCTCCAGAATTCTGAGTAAGTTAAGAACTAAGACTCTCATAAGAGTGTCTTTCATTGACCCCATTGCAATGATACAGCTTGTGTTTATGGCATAGTAGCCTCTCTCAGTGCCAAGCATAAGATATGCAATACAGTAAAAGATTTAAAATAATGTTTTTTGAACATATTTATATTCTGAAAAGTTGATACCGTATCATTATATCTCTAAAAACAGAATTATTTGTTAAAGCTGTATTCAAGGTCATATGTAGAATGTGAAATAAATTTTGTTTAGCGAATACATTTTTCATCATCTAAAGTTTATTTCATTTTTCCTATAAAGGTCCAGAACAATCTTGAAAAATAAAGTTACTCTCAAACTTTTGAAAAATAAAGTTACTATCAAACTTTTGTCATGTAGATAAAATTGATAACAAAATATTTTTACAATGTTTCCAAATATGATTTAGTTAGAAATATATAATAATGCTATTAACTGAAATTCAGCTAGTTTTGATGTGTTTATCAAATAATTTGTCCACATTAATCTGTAAAGCAAATAAGGCAATAATTTTACCTTTATATTATTATCAATTTACTAAATTTTATTTCTTTTATGCATGAAAAAATATTATAATATGTGCAGGTGAACCTAAATGTTTTTACAAATGTGCTAGGTATTGACTTCACTTAAAACTCATTATATGTTTGGAATCACCAGAGAGAAAAGCATATACATCTTGGCCATTCATTTAAAATAATTTTAAAAACTGCAGACCCAGTTTTATTTTTTAAAATGTTTTTGTTATTCCAATTTTTCAAAGTGAATAGTTTCATATATTATAAAAATCTACATACTTTAAATGTTAGCATAATGCTTTGGCATGTAAGATAGAAAATAAATCTTGTAACAATAGCCAAAGGTATTATCTCTTTAAGAAATAGAATATTTCAGGTAAAAAATGTTTCAGCTCACATTATTCACATAAAAGTTCAATTCTGTGTTTCATTTTACATATTTAGAATTGACTGTAGGTTCAATGCATTGATTTTTATGACACTACAGGGAAACATCATCTAGCAAAGTAAATTCATTTCTTTATGGCTAAAAGCATGCATTGATACTCTGATATTTTCTTATCATTGAAGAAAGCACATTTTGAATAATTCATATGAAGTTTTATTTCAAACTTCCAGTTATTTCCTCAAATAATTCCTTTGCCTAATGACCTTCAATGTTCATCACCTAGTGTTTTTCAAAAGTATTTTTGGAAAATAAAGATTGTAAACCATACTGTTACCAAAGTCATAAAAATCTAACCAAATTATACAAGAAAGTAATGGGTTTTGGGCTGGCAATTAAATAAAAATTAAAGCAGTTTGGAAAGTTACTCATTATATAATATGATCATAATATACTACCTCCTAAAAATAATCTTAAATAAAAAATGTTATTTTAATTTTTGTTACTAACCCATGCCATTGGGTTACTAAATGTGTTGTTTCTACTCCATCCCCTCCTCCCCATTTTTATAATGACTAAAGTCACATACTAAAAACACTTTTCCCATTTCTACATACATGTCAGGAAACTCAGCACAATTGAAGATTTAAAAGAGAGGGAAATCAGCCATGATACTTTCAAAGAATCACAAAACTAAGAATTAATTTAAAATTTCATTATATTGAGGAATTTGTGGAAAAATTGAGTTGAAAATTACTGAGGAGTTAACTCAGGATATTTGCAGTCTACTGTTAATGTGTCAGATATGAGTGATTATGTACAGGATGCTTCTATTGCAGGACATCTTGATAAGTACAATTTCATTTAGGTGAGAAAATATATAACTTAGAAATGATATCAACATAATTTAAAATGTGACATCAAACTTTCTTCAACAACAAATTTGTGGTATATCTATAGAAACTAGTAAGCAGACACTAGTTTCTTAAATTGTTCAGGACAGTCTGTACTATCAGAATGAGCATTAACAGATGTTTTATCTCAATATTTCAGCAAATTCTATCCTGGAAATTATTTTTAAATAAATACTTCAGTTTCTTCATTTAATCATCTAATATACTTGTTTGGGAAAGCTGTCATGTTTCTTTATCCACAAACATCTTGATATCACACCCTCCTCCAAAAGCTTGCAGAGGGTAGCCAGTCAAGTTGAAGTATTCTCTTAAAGATTTTAAAATTAAGAATTGTTATAAAAATCTGAATTTTTTAAACTCTAGTTTCTTTTTTTTTCTTTGTAGCCGACACCATGATCCAAAAAAAGAGGAAACAGTTCGGGGTTAGCAGAAGAGAGATTTAGCACATCTGGCAACAATGAACAACAAAAAATAGTTTAATAGTTAGAGATATATGTGTAAATAGAGGTGAAAGGCAAATATAATAAATCCAAAGTGATTACTTTTCAAAACTCTGCATTGTGTTCAGCCACAGAGTAAGTGAGACGCCGAGACCCCTTAGGTAGTTATTCTTTCACCTCTTCTTAGAGCTGATTATATGGAAAGTTTAAACACCCTTCCTAAGGGGAAAATGTTTTCCAGCTCTCAAGATTCAAACGTAGCTAATAGTAGAGCTAATTTTTAAAGGCACTGTTCTTTGATCAGAAATATGTCTTTTAACTCATTTAGATTTTTAATACTTGCTAAATTTATTTTCTCGAACACTGTGATAAACAATATTATCTAGTAGCAACAGATTTTGTATTCATGTTGGGGTAATATGCTGTATTTTCTCAAGCATGTGAAATAAATGAGAATATATTTCAACATTATTTCAATGCTACCTACTAAATTCTATAATAGAAACGTTGTCAAACTGTATGAGAATACTACTTAGAATAAATATGGTTATTTTGAATAGCGCACTTACCCAGTCCAGTTCTTAAGGAAATTCTTGGTGAAATATTCTTAGGATGGAATTTTACTTTCTGAGATTCCGCAGAAGAGATTTACCCCCAGGCAAGGTGGGGAAGAGTGAAAGCTTTGTAATGTGATCCTGCAATCAGGGTGAGATCCAGTTAGCAGAGCTTGATGGTTCTAAAGCAGGAGGTACACTCTCTGCTGGAGAGAGAGAGAGGTTGTTCTGAGTAGATTTTAAGTGTTGTCAGATTGTAAGTGATCAGCAGCAAAAGGGAAACATCAGAGCTTCCTGTTACATCACTCTGACCCCGCCTGCCATTAGTGTTAGGTTACTTTCTTTCTCAAATAGCATACCCCAGGAAAGCAGCACTCCTTTCTTATTGTGAGACAAGAGCAAGAAGCAGCCTGAAGAGAGAGAGAGATCATAGGCTGTGTGAATACATTGTTACCAGTAAAAAGCTGGCTGGCTTTCACCTTGACTGAGTTCTGTTGGAACTTGCCAAACAAGCTACTTGTGATTTGAAGGAAATCTGAATATAATATTCTGCTCAAAGAATCAAAGGAGTTAGGATTGTGTGTGTGTGTGTGTGTGTGTGTGTGTGTGCGTGCGTGTGAGTGTGTGTGTGTGTTAAATTATAGCTTACAAAGTATCCAGGAAAAAAAAATCTAACAAATCTTTCTTTATAGCAGAATACAGAAAAAAATTAACTGCCTTCATCATAATTGGTTCTGTGATTTGGCTCTTCTTAATTTGGAGCTCTGCTAATTGGGTGCTGTTCCTCAATCAGTTCCTAATCAGTTAAGTCGATCAATAAACTTTATCCTGCATTTAAAAAATCTTTTATTTTTTCCTTTATTCATAAGAATGTGAGTGTGTGTGTTATAAATTCAACTTGTGTATGTGTGTGTATGGAGTGTTTCTTTTATAATATATAAGTATATATATTTGACAAAAGAGCCTTTTAAAATTGTTGCACATATTTAAAACTATTTGGTATAATTATGTTTTCTATAATCTAAAAAATAATTTATACTATAATATCTGTAAATCAAAACAACCTTAAAGAAAATATAGATATGCTATAAACATATTATAAGGTAATATAAAATACATAGTATACTTTTTATTTTAGACAAAATTTCATCTCAAAACATAATTTTTTTCCTTAATATGTTTAATAAATCATTGGATATGATCAGGGGAAATGTCCTAAATTTGAAATGTTTTGTTCATTTTTATAACTTGGTAAATGTATGATATGAAACAATATATTGCCCCTGTAACCTAAACAGCACTAAAAGTCACTTAATTTATATGGGCATAAATTTTCTCGCCTATAAACTAGAAGAGATAGATTTTATTCCTAAGGCTTTGAATTGACAAGTTTCATAACATTTAGAAATAGATAAGCTATGGTGAGATTCATTCAATTCTTAGTAAATTGTTATGGAAATTCCAGAATAAAATGAGGTGCCCATACACCTAGTAGGCAAAAAAAGGATGTAAAGGCAAAATAAATTCAGGAATATCATATTTTTAAATCAGGGTGCTCATGTTGACATTTTTTCTTGCCTGGATTAGTGAAAGAAAATGTTTATACAATCTTTGATTTTAAATCAGTAAGAACAATATTGATTAAAAAAACAGACATGTAAAAATAGGATATACCTTAATCTCTATAATTACGGTAATAGAAAAGACTTGTAAGAAACTGAGTTACACCACTGTGGTTATTGGGAGATAGAAGGGGGGAAAAAAACAGAAGAGTTAAGTAGTCAAGTTATAAAATATTTTATTTTGTGATAGGGGTTTGATTTTGCTTTGTTTTGGGGGGCTATTGAGTTGTACTTCTTTTTGAACTGTTTCCTTCAACCCATGAGAAGAAAAGATTACTGTTGCAAATTATTACTGGCTACACAAACA
The DNA here is from genome assembly GCA_028533165.1 of Leontopithecus rosalia. Lineage (NCBI taxonomy): Eukaryota > Metazoa > Chordata > Mammalia > Primates > Cebidae > Leontopithecus > Leontopithecus rosalia. The sequence continues at coordinate 50,519,496 of CM052653.1, read as the reverse complement.
ATGACTCTTCAATCAGAAAATGAATGTGGATATTTCTAGGTGAAATCTTGATTCAGTTCTGATGTTGAGTTAGCCCTCTGCTTGGGGAACAACGAAGAAAGAAGTCGAAAGTACTAAGAACTAAAAGACATGAAGTTCCAGTTCGAGTTCTGATACTGTGTTGTGATGTTGACAAAGCTTTCTAGGCTTGGTGTATCCATCTTGAAATTCAGAGCAAAACAAATACTGGATTTTAATATGAAAGTAATGATGGGTCATGTCTCATCTTCCATGCTAAATATAATATATAAATCCTATAAAGAGACTAATATATGGTTTTTGAATTTAATTAATTTGTGGAAAACTAAAATGTTTACAAATATGTTTATAAAAGTATTGATATTTTTGTCTTTCCAAAGATTATTTGATTTATTTTATTTTTTTTTATACTGAGTTTTGCTCTTGTAGCCAGGACTGGAGTGCAATGGTGCAATCTCATCTCACTGTAACCTCTGCCTCCTAGTTTCAAGCGATTCTCGTGCCTCAGCCTCCCAAGTAGCTGTGATTACAGGTGTGTGCCACATCGCCCAGCTAATTTTTGGTATTTTTTTTTTATAGATAAGGGTTTTTACCATATTAGCCATGCTGGTCTCCAACTCCTGACCTCAAGTGATCCACCCATCTTGGCTTCCCAAATGGCTGGGATTACAGGCATGAGCCACTGCACCCGGAGAGATTCATTGATTTCGTTGGCCCAACACTAGCAAAGTCTATTGAAGGAAATAAAAAATCATGTTCGAGTTCATGTCAGAAACTCCTTAATCCAATGCTCTTCCTCTTCTACTCTATATCAAGTGTTATACTTGATGGGGTGTCTAATAGAAGTTGTATTATTTACATTTAAATTGATGGACACATGGGTCCATGGTTGTAGTCCATGAAGACGACTAAATTTTATTAATATCATCTTTAAGCCTTATTTAGACATAATAAGAAAACTGCATTCTAGTAATCCTTAAAAGTTACCATTTTATACATTTCAGAAGAAATAAATGGTACAAGGACTTCCAGGAAGGCATTCAGAGTATTCTAAGTTATTTAGGAGCAAGTGAAAAGACAGATCATAAAAACTTCTGTAATGCCTACTAAAATATGAAAGCAAATGTTTGGAAAGCTGTAGCAGAACTAAATGAAAATATTTCAGTAATCAAGCGAGCCAATGTGGTATTATGTAGATTTATAAGTTATAATCTTTCTTCAGAAGTCCCTTGCAATAATTTAATTAGTAGTGACCAAATTTGTATTTTGAGCTAGGTAATGTGCTAACTGTGTTTTAGCAAGATAAAGAAAAGTAGAATGTGTCCTGCTATCTAGTCTTTTAGTGAACAGGTTGACTGGCACATGAGAAGTTAAGGGTCAAATTTTGCAAAATTAGCCACTGATGCTGGTAACATAGTCTAGATGTAATGATGCAGAGCACTGCAATAAGATTTTCTGTAGAAGTGAGGAATGGTGTTTAAGTGTAGAAATATATACACATAATGACAGTCACACATTTTCATTTTAGAATCCTACATGCAGGATTTATGCTTTTATTTGTGGTCACAGGTAAGGCTCACAAGCACCATTTTTTTCCAACTGGTTACCATGTGAAATGCATGTTGACTCAGAATTAGGAGGCAGCTAACTCACAGTTTCTGGGCTACTGTTTATATTGAATATGTTAGTTAAACCAGACCAAAATGTGGTTTGACAAATTTAGTTTTCTACTGACCGAACTGACCATTTATTTTGAATTTGTGTGGATACTGCCTTGGAGTATAGTTCTGCCACAAGAATAAACAAAACAAAACAGAATGCTTTTACAGGAAATACATTAAGTACAGACTTTCCCTGGTGAGAGTGTAAGAATAAGTCAAAAGAAAGGCTTTTTAAATGATTTCTATGAAGTTTTTAAAGTTATTATTTTATGTTAATAATTCTTCCGTGTTCTTAATTGTCTGAAAGTAATTACTTATACTTGGTGATAATTTAGGAAGCCTGTAAAATTATACTTAACTTGCTTTATGAAAAATGCACCAATAATTTGAGGAGAAACCCATCAACTTTACATCAGAAGCTTATGTGTTTACAAGCTTTACATTAAAAAACTACTTCTAGCAAGGAAATAAGTTGACTTGACCTTGTATTATTTTACCTAGGAATTGCTGTCAGCATTTTTCGAGTTGCTTTTCAAAACAAATAAAAATAAATTGCATTTAGTAAAAGAATCTGGTTACAATGTCTGGGACATTGAGCGTGAATATGCTATTATCTATTACTAAAATCAGGGCAGATTTTCACTTTAATTGTGCACATAATTATTTTAAAGAAAATCACAATATTATTTTAAAAACATGTACTATGAATAAGAATTTGAAAAGTGCAGAAAACTATGTTTGAAATGAACAGTATATATATCAGGACAGATATGCAGAAATGTATACCAGGTTAATATACAGATAAATAAAACTACTTTATAGCCTACATATAGAATTTCTTTTAGTATTTAAAAGTGTATTTCCTCAAGAAAGTCAAGTAACATAAAAAATAATTGGCCAAACATTTGCTATTTTTTAAAATTCTTATATCCTGATGGATTAAGTTCTTCCAGGGAACTTAGTATTTTCTTGCAGATACTCATGAGCTTGGAGGTGTGGTTATTGTTAGAATAAAGTGTCAGTATGGCAAATGAGTGATGTCACGGACTAATTCAAATGGATTTTTAAATACAACAAAATTATACATACTTTAAATGAGAGTACACGATGAACTTTCTGAGGGGAAATACCTTCAATAGGGTTGTCATATGTCCTAGTTTTCTGAGGCAGTCCTAATTCATACTTTCAAGCTCAAAAGTGCTCTGGTTTGAAGAAAAAAAGTTATACAGTATACGGTGAACATAGCCATATTATCCCTAGAGCAATGACAAGTAGCATATAAATACTAACAGTGAGTGAGTAATTTATTTGGGAAACCCAATTTTATTTTCCCAGAAGAGTTTAAAATAGTTCTTACTATTTCTAGGATGGTTTTAGTTGACATCAAAAAAGATGCCCCCCTTTTTTTTTTGAGACGGAGTTTCACTCTTGTTACCCAGGCTGGAGTGCAATGGCGCGATCTCGGCTCACCGCAACCTCCGCCTCCTGGGTTCAGGCAATTCTCCTTCCTCAGTCTCCCGAGTAGCTGGGATTACAGGCACGCGCCACCATGCCCAGCTAATTTTTTTTTGTATCTTTAATAGAGACGGGGTTTCACCATTTTGACCAGGATGGTCTCGATCTCATGACCTCGTGATCCACCCATCGGCCTCCCAAAGTGCTGGGATTACAGGCTTGAGCCACCGCGCCCGGCAAAGATGCCCTTTTAAATAGATATGCATTTGATGTGGATTTATTCTGAAATGCTTCTTATTTGCTGAATATCAATCTTGATTGTAAAAAATAAAAGGTTTATTTAAATTTGCATTTAGGCATTTTCACTTCAGTAGTATTTGATTAAATGACCAATACCTATATTTTACATAAATAATTTAATCATTAGGTTCTAAAGATGCCAAATAGTATTCATGTCTTTCCAGTATTAACAAACTATTTTCTTCAGCTATTATCATATTTACATAACTTTTAAAAACATGAAAAACTGAAATTTTTCTGTATTTTCTTTAAAGACTTATTCATATTTACTATCACTCAATGTACAGTGAGACTTTAAATATAAACGACTATGGAACTGTATGTAGTGCGTATATTGAAGTATTAGACAAGTGATTTGCCTCCGAACCCTTAACACCTTTGAGAAAGTGTCACCTTTCTTTTTACAGATTTGAGGAATCTATGGTGTCATCCTGCCATCTAGTGTTAGACATTCTCAAATTACAAAAAGTTGTTCTCTGACCAGAATAAAAATGAAATTCTACTGCCTTTTCTCTAATAAAAAAAATCTCACCAACTAGGGAAGATTTCTAAGAAAACATTCTGATTTACTTGATAAATACAGTTACAAGGGGCAGGTAATCAATGCAGACTCTACAAATTAAAGCCCACATAGTCGAAGGAGAATATCTATTTCATCAAATTTCAAATGCAAAGGAAAACAATTATTTAACAAATATTAAATCACAATGTAATTTAAGAATTACAAACTAAGGTGACATACCTTCTTTTGTCTTCCTACGTATCTATCAATCCGTCTGTATTCATGATTCAAAAGTAGAAATAGCTAGGCCAACGCAGACTAACTCCTACATATCTGATCAAGAATACAAATCAGAACATTGAAAACTAACAACAGAGTGGTAAATGTCTCTCACATCTGATAAACAAGGCTCTCACTATGTTGAAGCATGGAAAACATTTGTTTGCCACAATCTGTTGGAAACAAAAATCAATCATTAATTCCCTACAATTCTGCTCTGGCTTAATAACTACCACCCTGCTAACATTGCCATAGCCAGCACCAACTTGCATTTGCCACCTGGGGGCACGGGAACTGGCCCACCCTAGTATGATATCACCCCTGCTAACACCAATGCATGCTATTTTGAAGCCTAGGGATCGTCCCACTATGCTACTGCCATTGCCCATGCCACACATGATACCCAGGGGACTGAGAGCTCACCTATCTGCTCTGCGCAATATTATCACTGCCAGTAGCTGAGCAAGCTTCTTGAAAGCCCCTACATTAGTCTGTTTGAACCTGCTAACATTGATGTCCGTATATGTTAACCAGAGACCCAAGGACAGGAACACTTGGCCCACCACTGCATCCACTGTGTCCTGAGGACTGGCCCAAGTGGAGTCCCTATACCCAGCATAATCTCACCACAGCCTGCAATGACAACTGCAGCCTAAGACACTGAGGAAATCACAAACACAACTGATATTATTTGTAGCTGAAGAAATTATACAGAGACGACATTACTGCACATTCTCAGAATCGAAGCTAAAGTGTCCTATCCAACCAATACCCTAGATATGTCTTCAGGAAAAAGTCTTCCTGTCTTAAAGCCAGTTCAGTGGACAAAAATAGAGAACCCAGAAATATATTCACCTAATAAACTACCATCTGGTTTTCAGCCAAGACACAAAGCACCTTCATTGGGAATGGACAACCAGTTCAATAGATAGTACCAATATCCAGAACACTGGATAACCATATTCAGAATGAATTGGAGGCACATTCCAGGGCACTGATCTAGTTAAAGATTTTATGTCTAAGAAAGCATAGGCAATAAAACAAGATAAACAAATGATACTATACTAATTAAAAAGCTTCTGTACAGCAAAGTAAACAGCAGAATAAAAAAAATGACCTGTCAAATGGGAGAAAATATTTGCTATCTTTTCATCTGACAGGGGCCTAATAAGACAACTCAACAGCAAAAACTAATAACTCAATTAAAAAATAGACAAAGGACATGAATAGACATTTTTCATTATATATGACACAAATGGTCAACAGATACATATTTAAAATGCTCATTTTCATTGATCATCAGGGAAATGAAAATCAGAATCATAATGAGATATATTCTTACTCCTGTTAGAATGGCTACTATTAAAAACACAAACACAATAGATGCTGGTGAGGATGGGTGAGGATGTGGAGAAATAAAACACTTAAACATTGCTGATGAGAATCTAAATTAGTACAGCCATTATAAAATCAGTATGGAGATTTATCAAAACACTTAAAAACATAACTACCATATGATCCAGCAATCCCACAGTATAGTATTCACAGGAAAGGAAATCAGCATATCAAACAGATACCTGCACCATATGTTTATTTCAGCACTATTCATAATAGCCAAGATATGGAATCATCATGTCTATCAATATATTACTAGATAAAGAAATTTGGCTTACATACACAATGGAATACTACCTGGGTATAAAAAAAATGAAATACTGTCATTTGTAGCAACATAAATGGAACCGGAAATCATTATGTTAAGTAAAATAAGCCAGGCACAAAAAGTCAAATATTGCATGTTCTCCCTCATATGTGAATGTTTAAAAATTTGATCTCTGGAAATAGAGACTAAAATGAAAGTTACCAGAGTTTTGGAAGGGTGAGTGGGGGATTAAAAAAAAAGTATTCGATAATGGTTGCAAACATACACTTACATAGAAGGAATAGGTTCCGGTGTTCAAGTAGAGTGACATAGTTAACCACAACATACCGTATATTTTAAAATGCCTGGAATAGAGGACTAGAAATGTTCCCAACATAGGAAAATGGTTAATACTCAAGTTAGTGAATGCTTTAAGCACCATGACTTGATTGTTGCACATTCTGTGCCCCTAACATGGACCATATGTGCCCCATAAAATGTATGACTACTATATATCAATTTTTTAAGTATGTGAGAGAGACATCAAAACAGAGTCTACTAAAAAGGCTGCTGCAGGTAGACAAAACTTATTCAGGTGCTATACTTGGATTGCTCCTGGGGCTTGGAGACCAGTAAGCAAGAAGAGACACACATACATGAGGACACAGAATGTAGGGCCATGTTGATTGTGGTAAGGGATTTGTATTTTACTCAATGTGCAATGGGTCATATAATCCAAAGCATGTTTTAGGAACATGGTGGTGGGTCTGGATGAGGTTTGGGTAAGGACTAAAGTCCAAAAACTTTTCCTAGAAAATATTTTTATGACTTTATACAAAGTATTAGTTGAAGTTAATACCCTTAGTTTTAATCACACTCCCTTATATATGATACCCTTAAAATTCATTTCTCATGGCGTTTTTAGATTCAGAAATTAAAAATGCTACCATTAAAAGACTCTCTTTTGTGGATTAACTGTAAGGAATCATAAAAACAAGTTTGATTTTGAATTATGTCAACTATTCTACAGTTATATGTCAATAATCAGGACACATTTTGAGAAATGGGTTGCTGGTGAGTTCATCATTGTGTGAACATCATAGTGTGTACTTACACAAGCCTAGGGAGTATAGACTACTACACACCTAGGCTATGTGGTGTAGCCTGTTGCTTCTAGGCTACAAACCTATACAGCATGTTACTGTACTGAATACTGTATAGGGCGCTTATCACCAATGGAGCTTGCAGGACTAGAATTTGCTCTGGGCGAGTGAGTGGAGAGTGAATGTGAAGTCCTAGGATGTTGCAACACACCACTGTTGACTTTATGAACAGTGTTGTCTTAGGCTACAATGAATTTGTAATAAATATATATTTTTTTCTGAAACAATAAGATAATTTTAGCTTACTGTCTTTTATTCAATAAACGTTTTAATTTACAGAAAATTAATGTAAAAAGTTTGCATTTAAAATTTTTCAAATTCTTTTGTAATAACACTTAGCTTAAAACACAAACATGTTGCACAGGTGTATGAAATATTTTTTTCTCCATAAGCTTTTTTCTGTTTTTAAAATTTATTTATTTTTACTTTTCAAAGTTTTTGTTAAGAACAGAGACACAAACACATGCATTAGCTTAGGCCTATACAGCATCAGAATGATCAATATCACTGATTTCTATCTCCACATCTTGTCCTTAGTGGAAGATCTTCAGGAGCAATAATATGCACGGAGCCGTCATCTCTGATAACAGTGACTTCTTCTGGAATGTCCTTCTTCTGAACAGCCTGAGGATGTTTTACAGCTAACATTTTTTTTTAATAAGTAGAAGGAAGACATTTAAAAATAATAATAAGGTGAGATTTAGTGACTCACCCCTATAATCCTAGCACTTTGGGCAGGAGGGTTGCTTGAGGCCTGGAGTTCAAGACAATAGTGAGATTGTCTACACACACGTGCGCGAGTGTGCGCACGCACACACACATTAAAAATTGGTGATGCACATCTGTAGTCCCTACTTGGAAGGCTGAAGTGGGAAGATTCTTGAGCCCTGGAGTTCAAGGCTGCAGTGAGTCATGATTGTACCACTGCACTACAGCCTGGAAAACAGAGCAAGACCCTGTCTCAGAAAAACTCCAAATTGAATATGTAAGTAAAAATAAAATGCAATAGCAGTAAAACATGTAGTATAATAAATACATAAATCCACAACTTAATTTTTATTATCATAAAAATTATTTATCAAGTATTATGTACTGCACGCAGCTGTGTGTACTATTCCTTTATATGACTGGCAACATGGTAGGTTTCATCAGCTTTATCACAAACGCGTGAGTAATCTGTTGTGCTATGACATTATAGCAGCTAGGAAATCATTAGGGGATAGGAATTTTTTAGCTCCATTATAAACTTATGTGACCACTGTCATATGTGTGGTTCATCATTGACCTAAATGCAGCTCATGACAATATTTTCAAGTACTTAACATCTTGTAGCACGGAAGGGTCTCTGCTTTATTTTAAGGAGAGTTGAGACAGAAAAGTAACATTGTTGAAAACCGGGATTTTTCCAAAAATATGCTATACTATTTATATTTTTAAAATTTATTTCTGTGGAGATTTTATTTTCACCTTTTAGATGAGGAAATGGAACCTTGGTAGTTTATTCAACTGGAAATTGGTAGAACGGAAGCTTCAGGTGTTTTGTTATTGAACCTGTCTTCCTTTTTTACAACATGTTACCCCCAATTTTTTCATTATTTGAAAAATATCTAATTGGGTAAACTATTTCAGATATCTTTTGAAGAAAATTATATGGACTATATGCCAAATTACATGGACTATTGGGGCTTAAGTTAGATAATTCCACATTAAGAAAAAGAAAATAGTGAACATTAGCAAAAGAGGAAAACATAACAATGTTCAGCAAGTTCACATTAAAACTTTGACGACTAACTTGTTTACTTTTCTATTTTGAATTCTGATGTCTATCCATATCGTAAGTTGCCCTATTATTCATGTATGAATAATAATATAAATTCTGAATAATTGGGAGGATGACAAGCAATAATGATGGTCATTTTTTAAACTTTTAAAAGTTCTCAGGAACATAAAACATATGCAAATATTTTAAGATGAATTTTATGTTTGTAAATAAAAAGAACAATTCACTGATTTTTGCCCTTTTAAAACCCATGTTAGAGAACTTTTCATATTAAAAAACTATTAGGAATTCTTAGACAATTATGTCAAAAACAAATTATTTACAAAAATCAAAAGTTATCTAATGCGTAATTTTTTACATGTCCCTCAATTACTCCTGTTAACAGTAAAACCACTTCATATTTATGTTCATTTCTCATTTTATAGAATTACCTTAACAGACACAATTAACCTCAGATTTTCTACTTAGATTTGTAATTACCTAGCTTATTTGAATAATTGTTGTTACAGCTCAGAGACTGTTTTCTAAACCATTGAAATATTAAATAGTAAATTATATAAACCGTTTAATGCTACCGTTTTACTGATGTAGCACAGTGCTAAGCCCTTTCGTATGTATTCTCCTCATTTCCTCACAGTTATTTTACAGACAACGGAAGAGGATTAATGATATGAAGGCCTACTGAATTCAAATCTAAGTTGATTTGAATTTAAACCCTGTGATAGTATCATATCTGATATGGTATTTGAGTTTTCTCCCACTATAGTCTTAAAATCGTCTTCATGTGCATTTTCCAGTTTATTAACAACCAGTACAGATGACAGAGACTGTGGAATGCAATGATTTTAAATGTTGTCTCTCTAATTAAATGACTCTGTGTGTGTGTGTACGTGTGTGTGTGCATGTGCATGTGTATGTGTGTGGGTGTTTAGCTTGTGAAGAATGAAAATAGTTAATAAAGAAGATGTAAAGAGCTAAATAAAAAGTTTTCTAACGTATACAGTTCTTAGCTTTAGAATTTTAAATATTTTCTCATTGAACAGTAGCAGACATATTGAAGACAAAATGGTAATTGTTTATTTTATCATCTCTGGAGCAGCAATTTCTTGGCAAGATGGATCAGTTAGGTAGCTCACAGCTGTTCACATCTTGAAACTCTGGAAATTTCCCTAGAGTGATTTACAAATTTTGTGGAACATTCTGTTGAGAGTGGGGAATATGTTTAAAAAAAAGACTCTTGGAAAGTCAAAGTTCTTGCTTTCTGATTCCAAGAATTGACTAAGAAGGAAGTAGCAGTTTCCTCTGGCTTCTAATTTGAGAGCACCTGCAGCTTAGAAAAAGCATTCAGTAAATTAGAATGTTACCCCTTGTGCAAATACAGATTAAATATGGATTAAGTCCCTAAAGACATTCAAGTTCATAATTGACTTGGCTGATTTTATCTTACAATGAAAAAGAATAGCAAATCATCAGTAATGTTGACAAGAATGAGTTGATTTTGGCTACAATTAGGATTTGTCTAAAATTTATTAGAATAAATTGTTGATTGAAATAAAACATTTTGCACTAGAAAAATTTAATTCTAGTTAATTATTCTTAATTAAATTTGGCTTGCTTCTTTAGAATAATTAAGAGACTAAAGAGTCTAAAAATTATTTTAAAACTTCTCATGGGCTTGAAATGCCTTGATGAGTTAGAATACATCAGATCCATATATATTATTTTCCCTACAATATATAAAATATTGAAAAAGAGAAAGTTAATGGATTCAGGATTGGTTTTTTGATTATAAAAGTCATTATTAAGGCATTCAGAAAGCTTCGAAGTATGTGGGACCTCCTGTAAAGTAATTACTTAGAAGCTTCTCATAAAATCTTTAGGTGTTTGGGAATTAATCAGGCACTGAAAGAGGAAATAGCAGTTATACTCAGTTTGAAGTCAAGGTCCATCAACATAGGCTAGTTTTGAAGAATACAGAAGACTGTTATAAATGACAACCTTATGCTAGTGGTGTTATGGGTATTACCAAAAGTAGAATCTGGCCAATGTTGATTTTTGTTTTTTAATCACAGAATATCTCTCCATTTTTCTTTTGCCTTATCATATGTTGATATTAGATACTTTTAAATAGAGAGCATTGCCATAAAATCTTAAAATTCCCCAAACTAAAAAACTTGATTTTATAGCCAGTCTAGTGCAAAACACTCATTCTAAGTATAAGTAAATATGGGGCTAGAGAAATTAGATGGTCAAAAAAATTCATCCACTAGGTTATTATTGGTACTAGAAACAGTATCTCTTCGTTCGTATTATAAAACTTTTTCTCTTCGTTTATATTCTAAAACTTTTTCCCAAAGCCTCTTTCCTGTCTTTCAGCAAAGCACTACACACACATAATTGAAAGATCAGTTAGTACAAATGGACTTCTAGCAAGTAAACAGCCATTCCTCATCCTTCAGACTTCTGCATCCAACTACCTGTGGCTTCCTTCCATTATTGTGGTCAAAATGCACAATTCCTTTTTACTTTTATTTCTTTGTGTGTGACTTATCCCTCCACATATTCCCCTGTCCTTAGGACTTTTCTCTTTATTACTAATATTTGAAATTTCATGTGTGTGTGAAGGGGGTGTGACAGGTGTTTGCTCTTTGTTGGACACAATGCACTATTTCAATAAAGGGAATCTCTGTTACTTTTTTTTCTGTAAGATGTCCCTCACCTCTATTTATCTCTGCTATTTTCCAGATCCTTTTGTCCCTTCAAGATGGGACACTTGAATTAATGGCCAATTTTTACCTTTTGTATCTTAGTTTCCATCCTTATAACTTTTTCTTTCTATAGCTTAGATTTTTTTTAACTTTATCATTTATGTCTTGATTTAAAAAATGTTTTAGTTTAATTATCAACAGTTTTTTTCTTACAATCTAGTGTTATCATTGACTGATTTCTCTGTGAATAGTAATTATAGAGGTTACAATACATAGGAAACATTTAGTCTTTTAATGTCCTTCAATAATGTATTTGAATTTTCAATATAACATTTTTTTCTCTAAAAGTTTTTAAAAACATGTTTTGTGGGATTTACTGTTGGGTATATAAGGATTTCTGTTCTATTGTGGCTAGCGCATTTTCCCTAGTGTGGAGAAATGCTACTGATTTTGATACAGGAGTGCTGGGAAGGGCAGAGCATGATATGGAGCATGGGACAGGGAAGTGCTGGGTTTACGAAGGCGGGTCCTAAGCTAAGGCTTCGCCCTTGGGCCTGTGCCCACGACCTAGGTGAGAACAGGAACTCCTGCCTTTGCTCCAAATGTTGCATTTTTCCAAGACTACCCTGGCCCACCACGCACCCATCCAGGGCCTATAAAAATTTCTGAGGCCCTAGCAGGCAGACACACAAGCATCTGGACGTCCAGAGGAGCGATCGGTGGAAGAAGACTCAAGCGGCTGGACGCCGAGGGGAGCATGCAGATGGAAGAGCATATGACACACACCGGCAGGAAGGCAAGCCTTCCACTGGTGGAACTGTTTGGAGTTTGGCGAGAGCAGTAGGAGGAGAGTGCAGGCCGCCAAAGGCTGGATGCAAGGGGAAAACCATCTCCTGTCTGGCTTCCCCATCTGCTGAGAGCTACTTCTACTCAATGAGACCTTGCACTTATTCTCCAAGCCCACATGTTATCTAATTCTTGCAGCACACCAAGGCAAGAAACCCTGAGATACACAAATCTCTCCGTCCTTGTGACAAGTAAGGGGGTCTATGAGCTGCTTAACACACACTTACAGAGGGCAAAAGTAAAAAAGCAGATCTAAAAGCGCTCCCTGTAACACATGTCCACTGGGTCTTCAGGAGCTGTAAGCATCCAATCGTAGTCACCGCTGTGGGATTGGAGCCCCACCGCCTGGCCTGCCTGCCAGTCTGTGTGCTCCCCTGGAGGTTTGAGCAACAGGACATTGAAAAAGCAAACCCCTCCCCCGTCACACGCACCGAGAGGCACAGGGGAACTTTTCCCATTTCAATTTTATATGCTGAACTTTCATATAGCCATCTTGCTAAACTCCAGTATTATTTATTTCTAATTGTTATGCTTTAGATTATCTTGCATTTTCAATTATGACAAGCATATTGTGATAACTAAAATATGTAATATTTATATCTAATTTCTGTTTCTTGTCATTTTGCATTAGTTATAAATTAAGATTGCTTGAATATGCTGTATAGCACAGGTAGTGGACTTTAATGAGAATATTCTTAAAATTTTAACACTTAGCATCACGTTATTGTATGTTTTTGGTTGATATCTATCCTCATATTATCAGGTCTCATTTTAGTTTGCTAAAAGTTTTAAACATGAAACAAGCATTAACTTTTAGCAAATAATTTTTCTTTATTAAAAGTTATTAGTATTACTAGTTTTTCCTTTTGCCTTCATTCCAATATAAGTTGGTTATTGATCTGGTCTTTTTAAAAATTCGGATATTTTATTCATCATGGATTTTTGCTATAATTTTAATTTTTTAAACACGCTGCATTACAGTATTATTTATCTTGGTTACTGAGATTTTTTAGTGTTCCCTTAAGTGTTGTGCCTGAGGAGATTACCTCACTTGCCTCACTCTAGTAGTCCTATCCCTGCTGGTCAGATTACACATTTTGGGGAGTGTTTATACCAAAAAGATATTTATCAGTGGACCAGTGAATCAACATGGTCAATCAGACAGTCATATTTCTCTGAACATGATGTTAGGTTCAAAGCTGACCATAAGACATTTGGGTCAATGAGTCTGAAGTCGGAACTTTAACTCAATTCTTTGAGGTAGGAGAATCTAAAATTTTTAAGAAGACTTTACCATGAAAAGATGTGGGCCTTAAATTCTGAAAGTCATATTGAAACCTGTACAACTAGAAAATAAAAGCAAAATATATTGGGCAGCAGGATCATGAGCCAAAGATAGACTGAGTTTTATTGACCTAACATGTCACCTCTGAATCTATCTATACTAAAGTCAAATACCTCTGGTCTTTTCAGTTTTATGATTTAAATGTATCTCTGTTTTGTTTCAAACTGATTGGCCTAGAAATTTTATAATCTGTGCCAAAAATTGATGAGGAAATCTTATTCATTGTCCTAATGCTCCATTTTATTTATTGAATTATGTGGTTAAAGTGCTTTCTCTGTCTCTCTCTCTCCCCTTGTATAAAAAATTACCATGCACCTACTATCTAAATCCTTTATATATTTATGAGTACTCTGAGCCTTTCTAACCAAGAAACTAGCTATATGGTTGAAAGTAGTTCAGAAAGGGACCTGCAGGACCAACGAAAGCATGGTTTTCTGTTCTACTTAGCAAAAGGTGGTAAAAGTGATTAAATTACATCTAAGGTAAAGTCCCTGAGAAAGCACTTAAAGTCAAAAGTTGGAAACGATAAATAAAAATTCTAATTTGATAAAAAACAGATAAGAGCAGGAGCAGCTGATGAAAGAATCAACAAATGGCCTAAATAGTTAGCTAGTTTAATGTCATTACCTTCTTTCTTCTGGTATAAAGATGTCCGCTAGACAAAATACAATAGTCTGGATTGGAAGTTATGTAAAGTATAGTTATATAATATATATTTAAATATACATGTCTATATTTGTATAATTATGTATGAAGTGAGTGATGAAAATACATATGTAGCAGAGTAAATGTAGAATGTATAGATTGTTAAAACATAGTGTACTAATTTGACAAATAAATTACAATATATGGTTGTATACTTACAATTAAAAGGCAATTGTTAACAATTCCAATTTAAGGAAATAAAAGCAGAGTGTGGGAACCCTTCTTTTGTCTGAAGATTCTGTATTTCTGTGATAATTACTGATCACCGAATTCTTTTTTATGTAGTAAAATCTTTATAAGCTGGGCGTGGTGGCTCATGCCTGTAATCCCAGCAGTTTGGGAGGCTGAGGCTGGCAGATTACGAGGTCAGGAGATCCACACCCTCCTGGCCAACATGGCGAAATCCCATCTCTACTAAAGAAAATATACAAAAATTCGCTGGATGTGGTTGCACGTGACTGAAATCCCAGCTATTCGGAAGGCCGAGGCAGGAGAATTGCTTGAAACAGGTAATTGGGAGGTTGCAGTGAGCCAAAATCTCGCCACTGCACTCCAGCCTTGCAACAGAGTAAGACTCCAACTAAAAAAAAAAAAATCTTTATTTGTGCAACAGCCAACAGCCAGGTTTCATTATTTAGAATAATATTTTTTACTTCTTATAATATAAAAAAAATCATTTGAGTGATTTTTCAGCATTACCTGTTAATTTTGAATGCAGAGAATAAACAAAGAAGGTAAATATATGTATATGCTGTATAATATAATTCCATATATAATTCACAGTTAGATGCATTTGATTATGCAAAATAAAAGAAGACAATACCATCAAGATCTTATTTCAAAACACAGTAAAAATAACATTCACATCCATTAAACATTGCAAGGCATCTCAGTATTTGTGTTTCTTGAGTAAGTAATGAACCAATGGACCAGTGGTTATTGTTGGAATTAGGCAATTCACCAATGTGCTATTTATACCCCCTTGGTGACTATTTACCACTTAACCTAAGTAGACTTTCCCACTTACTTGAAGCTATTGCTATCCTTAAATAAATGACAACAGGAAATATTTCACAATGGCTTTTGATTTCCAAAAGTCTCAAATTCCAGAGCAAAGACTCCATCTAAGGCAATTATTTATGGACTGAACATTTGAATCACTATATAATATTTTCCTTAAGTAAAAAAAGCTGACACTAGTATGTAATGATAAAATTTTTATACCACAGTAGATAATGGTTTGTAACTGTATTTTAGGACTTTTCATATTCCATATTGAGACACAGTGATTCTGTAGCTGGCATCAACTGGACCCTGTCTTCAGGTGAATTATCTGAGGGGATCATAATTTTAAATCTGAATTCTGTTTGAATAAGCTGAGTGATTAACATTCAGTGAACAGCAAGTATTCTTAACTAAATCAAAGTAGTCATGAAAGAAAGTATTGTAGGTAATTCCAAAAATATATATCAAAATTAAATGGTAAGGTTGAAGGTTGTAGTTAAGTACCAACTAGTGTGAGTTCTGGGAGCATTTTGAAATGATGGAGGAATTATTTCTGAGGAGTTAATACCGATGTGAAGGATGCAGGAAAGAGTAAAAATGGGGAGCTGTGGTTTATTTCTGTGATCCCAGCACTTTGGAAGGCAGGTGTTGGAAAATTGCTTGAGCCCAGATGTTCAACACGAGCCTGGGTAACACGACAAAACCCGTCTCTACAAAACTTATATAAATTAGCCAGTATGGTGCCCTGCACCTGTAGTCTCACCTAGGTGGGAGGCTTCAGTGACCCATGTTTGCACCACTGCCCTTCATCTGTCTCAAAACAACAACAACAAAAGAGTAAAAATCCTGTGGGTTGGGTAATTTTTTTTTTTTTTTTGAAAAAGAAGGCATAAGGATTTGGAGACTGTTTAGATGTGGTATATGAGGGAAAACAAGAAATCCAAATTGAGTTCAAAATTTTAAGCCTAAGGAACAGGCAGAGTTATCATTGCTAGCCAGAAGTCATGAAGCTATACCAAATGAATGAGGTGGCTGTATCTAAATTAGTTCGGATTCGAATGTCAAATTTGAGGTGAACACTACAGAAACTGACATGTCTTGAAGGTTGTTGAGATACCAGGCTGCACATGGCTCAGGATGAAAGATATTGATCTGGATATAGTGAATTAACTCCAGAGAAATATTAACACCCCAAGAGTGACCAGCACATGAATGTTCTAGTAGACTTTCTTGATGATAATTCTCTTCAAGAAATATGACCTACTTTTTTTTTTTTTAGCACAAACTATTAGTTGCATTGTCAGCAAACCTAATGGTAACTGAATAGGTTTCAGCAGGTTTAAGTATTTTTGTTATTTGTAGTAAGAGAAAATATTGTGAAGCATAGTATTAGGAAGTACATAAAAAATAATTTCCTTTTGATTGCTATAAAACTTCTTGTTTTCATAAAGTTTCTCCTTATCATGAGTTGTGTTTAACACACAATTATTCAATCATCTTGACTGATAGAATGGTCTATGGTCAGGCCGGGCGCGGTGGCTCACGCCTATAATCCCAGCACTTTGGGAGGCCGAGGCGGGTGGATCACGAGGTCCAGAAATGGAGACCATCCTGGTCAGCATGGTGAAACCCCGTCTCTACTAAAAATAGAAAAAATTAGCTGGGCATGGTGGCACGTGCCTGTAATCCCAGCTACTCGGGAGGCTGAGGCAGAATTGCCTGAACCCAGGAGGCGGAGATTGCAGTGAGCTGAGATCACGCCATTGCACTCCAGCCTGGGTAACTCTGTCTCAAAAAAAAAAAAAAAAAAAAAAAAAAAAAAAAAAAAAAAAAAAAAAAAAAAAAAA
>CM052653.1:50488484-50502140 GCA_028533165.1 Leontopithecus rosalia | reverse complement strand
TGCACATAATAGAGTTCTGTTATTACCAGTCTTTTCAAATGCACAATTGAATGAGCTTTATCAGAAGCAGGTGTTCGTCACCATTTTAAATGTGAAACTCAAGAAGTGCTTGATTTTTTCTGGCTACAGGCTATAAAGGAGATCATCATTTAAATGATCATATTTTCAAAAAAATGGTGAGCAAATGGAAACAAAGGACTGATTTGATGTAGCAGGTAGTATAATAATTTGTAGTTAAATGAAAATAGAGAAGGATTCAGAGAATGAGTAATTTCATAGCAACCAGTTGATAAATTATAGACCTAGAAGAAGAAATTTGACAAGATTAGAAAAGCAACTTTGACGCAAATGTGCAATAAACAGAAAATTTAATGAACATATTAATTAAAATTATTTTAGCAAAAGAAAAAATAGAAAACAAAGTGAAACATTTCATATAAAATATTTATTAGAATGAATGCTAAATTGCTATAACAAATTTATGTATTTTTAAGAAAAATTTCTTCATATCCAATTTTCACTTTCAGCTTCTTTCTCTTTCTTTTGGTTTTAATTAGGCCTTCTTTGGATTTTCTTTGGATGAAACCTATAAGAGGAAGAGGAATAAATTAATGTGCGATAAAGTAACACAATGAAACATTTTATCTAAAATCTTCTCAAAGTATCTTTTAACATTTAAATCCAAAAGATGTTCTTAATTTAAAAGCCTTTAATTTGCTTCTGTATTTGTGTAGAACAATCTATTTTTAAGGAAATTACTTTGCATATATGTTAATAAAAATTAATAAGCATGCTGTTCATTTTTATTACTAGTTCATTTTGTTACAAATCCATGCTTCCTTTATTTTTAAAAAGTAGATGTGGCTGTATATGGCTGATGGAGTTACAGATAGCATTAGTTTGCATTTTTATACTCTTCTGACTCCATTATAGGCATGCAACACTTATATTTCAGAAGACATCAATAAACAGGTTAACATTTTGTGCATTTCAAGAAAGCTTAAAGGAATTGGGTATAATCTTTTAAAATAAATGTTTAGTATTTCAACATTAAAAGAATAACATGTTTAAATTGTTTTAAATTGATTCTTTTTCTATGAAGTCATTAAAAGAAATTACAGTTGTATATCTAGCAATATTATCTAAATGTATTTGAAGAGGACATTTATTAGCTGGATCATATTTTCTTATAACAAAGATAATTAATTTCATATTTTAATAGATTATAATTTCAATCAATTGCTATCTTAAACACTAATCAATTAATGGGAAGAGTATCTTCTATACCCTTTTTACATGACTTCCGACATTCTTTTTTGGAAGTAAAATTGTTTTCATTTCCCCCGCATCCACTGTACTTAAATGGGCGGCATTTCCCAATGACTGAATTGTAGTAGAATCTGGTCTCATTGGCGCGACACAGTCCTCTGTCTGCTGGATCGAGACACCATGAGGGACCATGAAATTCTAAAAACATCAGGAAAACGCGGTAAGCCATATATGAAAGTGAATTTGAGGCTTTCATATTGATACTCTTTATAGATTAGTCTTGTTACATGCATATATAAGCAGTCATCTGAATGAATAAAGGGATATTTAATAAAATTCATGCATTTCAATTCTAGGAAAATACTTAACAAAACCCTGCGTCCTCTACATTGAGATCTTTCTCCAATGAATTTAAAAATCTCATTTGCCAAAGAGAATTGTTATGATATTCTTTATACGAACAATTTGTACATAATAAAAACCACTATTCGACAATGTAACTGCTGAAAATTTCTTACAGACACACACACACGTTCATTTACATACCATTTGTTCACAAGTATTTAGCTTTGAAAAATTCTAATAAGAGAAGTTTTTATTCGTGATGTAACAAAAACACCGAAGCCGAGGAAGTTTCCTGTCTTGAATAACACATCATGAATGATGTAATACAATCATAACTTAAAGTGAAGGAATTAAGCCATAACAAGTTTTAAGTTTCAAGGAATGAGTCCAGATGAGATGTTTGTCTTGGTAGTATTTTTTTTTCTCATAAATTGAAGCTTAGTTCTGGATGAGATAAATGTTTTTTACAAAGGAAGCAACATTGCTAAAACCAGTGAAATGAAAGGTTGATTTGGATCAGACAGATAAGCTGGTTTCTCAATGGGATCAATCAATGGTTTTCAAAAACAGAAGAGAAAAATACAGCTAGGGCTATAAAAAGAACACTCATTTGCTAAATCAAAGAGAAAATTAATTTCAGCTCAATGTTAGTTTTTAGCTCTTTGGGAATTACTGTCAGTGAGAGGCACCGGGTGCTCTTCAGTAGCATAGCTAAATTACTTGATGTTAATAAACCTATACTGCAGGTAAGTTGTTGTATGTCACGGAATCAATGTAAAAAAACTATAATGGTTTTGCCAAATGGTGAGATGTGATACAAGCAAATATAGATGAGGAAGATTTGCTAAATGTTCAGTCTTAATAGTATATAGTACTTTGGGGAATCCAGTAGTTAATAAAGGTGAATAGATTGTGCATTAAGCAAGAAGCTGTCTTTTGGCAAATAAACCCCAGATGAACAGATTGTAAAAGAAAAAAGAAATAAAACAGTGAGAAAAATTGAAAAGAAATCTCAAATTGATATAAGCATTTTTTTTTTTACCACCTCCTGCCTTCTGGATATTTAAATAGATACTGGAGTGTTGTCTTGATATAGTCACTCAAATAACAAAAAATATTCTGGGAAATATGAGGGAATTAATGTTATAAGAATAATTTATGTGAAAAAATCTGAGATGGGTGATAGTTTTGTTCCAAAATTTAAGAACTATAATTGAATAAAGAATCTTTAGTTTTACTTAGGTCTTTGACCAGTTATACATGGAGTAATTTTTTTTTTTTTGAGACGGAGTCTTGCTCTGTTGCCCAGACTAAAGAGCAGTGGTGCTATCTCAGCTCACCTGCCATCTCCACCTCTCAGGTTCAAGCGATTCTCCTGCCTCAGCCTCCTTATATGCAGTGATTTTTTTTTTTTTTTGAGACGGAGTTTCACTCTTGTTACCCAGGCTGGAGTGCAATGGCGCGATCTCGGCTCACTGCAACCTCCACCTACTGGGTTCAGGCAATTCTCCTGCCTCAGCCTCCTGAGTAGCTGGGATTACAGGCACGCGCCACCATGCCCAGCTCATTTTTTTTTGTATTTTTAGTAGAGACGGGGTTTCACCATGTTGACCAAGATGGTCCCGATCTCTTGACCTCGTGATCCACCCCCCTTGGCCTCCCAAAGTGCTGGGATTACAGGCTTGAGCCACCGCGCCCGGCCTATATACAGTGATTTTTAAGAAGACCTCTTAGGACTTGTAAAATGAAAATGTTATTTAAAATTATATGTTGCCCTTTCTGTTTTACCTTATCCTATGTGGGGATTATAATGCATGATTTTTAAGAACAATTTTTGTTGTGTATATTTGAGCTTTACAAAATGATGTTATGGGATAGATCTAAAGAGTAAAATAGTTGCTATAGTGAAGCAGATTAATATTTCCATCTTTCATAGAGTTATATTTTTTGTATGTGTCAAGAGTAGCTACTTCTATAACAAAAGTCCATAACACAATATGTTTTATTAACTGTTGTCTTCATGTTGTACATTAGATCTCTAGCCTTATTTATACTACATGCCTGTATTTTGTATCCTTTTACATGACGATATGCCATCATAAATCCAAGTTAAAATGAGTGGTGAGAATGTGTGCTAAATATTCCAGAAAATGTTGACATTTCTGGTCTTTAAGAATCATTTATATAAGAGGAATTTTCTAGTGGTCTAGGAGAGTTACATTGTAATGAAGTTGTACTATTGTACAAAATTTTCCAATGTATGTGATATGGACTATTACCCTTGAACAGTATAGAATATGAAATGGTTATTAATTGCCGCCACTTTGATCTCATAAGCTTCCAGTTATCACTTATGTTCAGAAATAAAAGAGATGTACTAGATGCATTTAGCCTAATTTGAGAAACAGAAAACAGAGGAAATTGCTCTTTTTTTTCCTGTTTAAACACCCACAGTAACTTCCAAAAAGATGTGTATGTTAAAATGATGTATGACTTATATATCAATTTCATTTTAGCATTTTCTTCATAAGATGTATCTGCTCACAGTAAGCTGCAGGTAGTATGTGTGAATGTGCTTTTAAGTTGTATCCTTACTTGCAAATGTTAGTTGTTATGTCTTAATAGCAATGCCAGATGTCAAGCCCCCTTATTCCAGAACAGAGAAAGTTTTCTGATGACAAGGAGCAAACTTCTTCTCTTTTCCCCATATATGACCTATAATAAACATGGCCCAATCATAACATCAAGGTTATTTCAAAATGAGAACAGGCTAGCCTAGTAAATCTAGTAAACCTGGGGCTATAGTCCCTACATTGGAGATACGAGAGGAGGAGCCTCATGGACCAAGAACACCCGGTGAATGCTAGAACGATATGGCCCTTTCCAATGAAGCCAAAACCATGGAAGATATACCACAGATGTGGTAGAGAGACATTACTAGCTTCCATCTACCTTTGACCATCCAGTCACCCAACAAAGCCTACCATTTACCAAATCCTTTCAAAAGCTAGAGGAGAAAGATTCCCCATAAAACCATGAGGCAAGGTGAAAGCAGGGGGTTGGTTTGAGAGCAAACAGACAGTTGGCCAGAATAGATGACAGCAGAGAATATTTCACTAGTTAAATTACCCAACAGAGTTTGGACCCAGATCAACAGTAAGGCTCCTAACCTCTAGAAATGATGGTATTTTGATAGTGTATTAAAATTTGAAGTTAAATGAAAATAGAGAAGTATCCAGAAAATGAGAATGAATAGTATTTTATTATATGTAGTTAACTTTTAGAAGTTTTTTAAACATGCAATAAATTATTGTCAATTAAGGAATCATAAGGCAATTATTCTTCAGAACATAAATTTTACCTGATATGTAAACTAATTCATTTCTCCTAAATTCGTTTTAACTGTGAGCAGTGAGACTATCATTGGGTTGCTATTGCATAAATCACAGTAAAATTTAAGTAATGAAGCAAATAGATTTTAGAAAACATTTTAGCTCCATTTGAATTGTTTTCACCTCTTGAAGAGAAAAACTTGATAGATAGAAGGGCACTCATCTATTTAAAATCCAGACTTTGCTATCTGCAATCAAAGAAAATATAAAGGTTTTGAGAAATGTGACTTTTTTTTGGTTGAGATTATAATTATTCACATAAATTTAAGATAGAATAAAAAAGTTACTAACCTGATTTTTGCTTTTATTTTCCTGAAGAGAATTTAATAATCAAATGCATTCTGTCTTGATTCGGCCATTAATAACAAGTTGGGTACCTTTCCTCTAGAGGGTCTTTGGTAAGTTTTAGAATTCAGGATCCACTTTTTCTTCTTTCTTTCAAGTCAGGAACCATCATGATCCAGTGTGACCGCTAAACTGTAAGGCGGTGCTCTAAGTTCAGTTTTACAGGCAAGGTTGTTAATGTAAATTTGCTTTGAGATTTATATAATAAACTTTGAATTTTATGTTTACTTTGAATCTTTACTGTGGTATCTTTTTGATGCCTAATTTGACAAATTAGGTTTTATGAAATATCTTACAACTTGTTAAGTACATTTATTTTTTGTCTTCTGAGACTTTTTAGGAAGTTGGTTAGCAAATCTTTTTTTTAGGTTTTACTTTTCTATAATTTTGTATTAAAGAGAAATATATTTACTGTAAATTATGTTTGTAAAACTTTGAAATAAGTATAAAAATCATAAAAAATTTATCAATAATTTGATTCTTGCCCTTTAACCACTACCAATGATTTATATATCTCCAAATTGTTTGCATATGCAAATGTATTAGCATAACATTCTATATTTATCATTATACTTGATAATATTTTGTGGCTGTGTCTCAGCATTCTTATGTAGACCTCACTCTTTTTAATGTATGTACAGTACTTCATTTTATAAGTTGCCTATATGTAGTCAAATGGACATACAGATTATTATAATTCATTTTTTTCAGACAACAGTTCATGAACACCCATGTATACTGGTTCAGGTGCTTCCAGAAGAGATATTTCGGAAATTAGGATTATGCAAAATCTATATTTAATTTATAATTTGGTAGATGTTGCTGAATTTTCCACTAAAAGGTTTTACAAATTTATATACCTACAACGACATTTAAAGTGCCTACACCATTTAGCAAAACATGGACTTTACTGCTATACATTTATCTACTATTTATCTACTTTGAGCAGGGAGGGAGCTGGAGATGAAGTAATTCTAGTGTTTCTATATTCAGAAAATGTAGTATTTTTCTCATGTTATAAAACGTTAAAGAATAGTTCTACTTATGATAGTTGTATTTTTTTTGTATATCTACTACTATTTATCTACATTTATCTACTATTCAACACCTTTTTTCCTCCCTATACCAACAACAGTAGAAGGGTATGATGTGGGACAAGAAATTGCTTATAGCTTGCCAGACGTTCCGTGAAATATCATTTACATGAAGCCTCAATGTCATTGATTTGAAGATGCACTATTATTTTATGTACTGCTTGTGAGGAAAGAAAAACACTGCTGGTTGTGATAGCTCACACCTGTAATCCCAGCACTTTGCCAGGCCGAGGTGGGTGGATCACCCAAGGTCCAGAGTTCAGTATCAGCCTGGCCACATGATAAAACCCTGTGTCTACTAAGAATACAAAAATTAGCTGGGCATGGTGGTGCACATCTGTGGTCCCATCTACTAGAGAGGATGAGGCAGGAGAATCACTTGAACTCCGAAGGTGGAGGTTCCAAGTGAGCCGAGATTGAGCCACTGTGCTCCATTTCAAAAAATAAATAAATAAACAAAATATAATTACACTATTATACACTATGATTACATCATGATTAAAACTATGTTAAAATGTAGAAAAACCTGCATGTTAGAATCAACAAAATATAATCATATATATTTTTGTGCCAACACACAATTACATACAAATACATATGTAAACACACATAAATGAGAAGAAATGATATATGTGTCCATTGGTCAAATATTTAAGAGGATATACAATCAATTGTGAGGATGATTACTAAAAAGATAGCTTTATTAGGTAGGGAGCTTAGACACTTGCTAGGTCAATTTTACAAAAAGATAATTTCATGCTGAGCTTATTCCATATTGTTAGGGCTTCTCCAGCAGCTACTTCCAGTCTTGCACTTTATTTACTTTGTGATAAGTTGAAAAAAATATACAAGGAAATAGTAAACTGAAATATACTAGAATGCCAACAGTGATTGTTTCTGCCTAATGTGGAAATGGCCAGTTTTTCTTATTTTATTTTCTTTTTTTCTCAAATTGTCTGCAATTATAATCCTCAAGATATATAACAGAAATAAGTTAGAGTGAGTCCAGTATCCTGAGGCAATAGATAAAGGCTAGAGATTAGATATTAGAATCTGTTTCTGACTAGGAATGTGTGGTAAATCTGTCTCTCTCTCTGTAAACAAGAAAGAGTATGTATCTCTATTCACTGATCAGGAGAAGTGGCATTAAATTCGTTGAAATCAATATTCTATAAAGAAAAGAAAATGGGACAGGGAATGAAAAAGCAGGCACTCTGGAGCTTTTTCTTCCCATGTGTATACTGGGTCACTTACCTTAGGATAAAATGTAGAAGGAGGGTTGCCAGTGAACTTGAAATGGAAAGGTCATGAGAAATAGACTGAGTGAAACCTTGCCCAGACAGAAACGCCCTCCACATATTAAAAGAGAAGGAAAGAAATTAGTTAGATGTTTTCTTGGTTGAATTTCTTTGCCTAGATACTGCCTAATCCATGGACAGAGTTCATAAAGTCAAGTTCATTCAGGGACTCTTCTAAGCAAAGCCACAAAGAAAGCCATGGTAAAATTACATATTATGCAGCTAATGAGCATACTTTATTCTAAGACAATTATGTCTTATAATGCATTAGAAAAACCTTCTTCATGATGTGTAAAATTTTAAACCCTACAAAATTTATTAAAAGTAAAAATTAATATTTAGTCTCTTATCAGCTTTTTAGGAAGAATGGGATTTTAATAAGCAGAGGATACAGAGAAGCATGTGGGTGAAGACAGGAAAAAGCACAAAGGTCAGAATGTTTCTGGTTTGCTGGGGGGTACGTTGCAAACTCCACGCTATCTGGATAACACAGCACAGAGATGATAGTGGGGTACAAGGCTGGAAAAACACATTTAGGTAAAATTAAGAAGGTTCTTGAATACTGTTATGTTTGGATTATATAATGCAGACATTAATGAGCCACTGAAATTATTAAAGAATAAAGAAGGAAGTTCTGATCTTTTTGAATACATGAAGGAAACTCAGCCAGGCATGTTTAGGTTGAATCCAGTAACTTTCAACAAAGAAGAATATTAAATTACCATAACCAAAGCAGTTACCATGGGAGTAGCTAAAATTAAGCACCAGATTGAATTTGAGCAGGGAGGGAGCTAGAGATGAAATAATTCTAGTGTTTTTATATTCAGAAAATGTATTTTTCTAATATGTTATAAAACGTTAAAGAATAAGTTCTACTTATGATAGTTGTATTTTTTTGGTATACTTTGGTGGCTTGTTTCATTGTGGCTTTACTTAGAAAAATATCTGAATATAAAGATGAAATTGTAGACTATGTCCATGGATTAGCCAGCATCCAGGCAAACAAATTCGAAGTGGAAATGAAGATAGAGTTCAGGTTTTGGGAAGATAGAATATTTTAATTTTGACATAGTTTAAAGAATGAAAAATATTACTGTGACTCTCTTCTCCCATAACCCTTGTGCAGGCCTCTGTCTTAGCGTGTAACACACGCATTGAAGTGATCTATTTATGTCCTTCCCTATTTGACAAACACACCCGTAAAGGACAAAAGTGCACTCTTATCATTCTTATACTCTCAGTACCTATGGTAGTTATTCCCATGTAGGGGACACTCAATGTTTGTTGCAATGAACTGAAATTAGGAAATACACAGATCTGTACTTTAGGTCATAAAATAAAGTTGAAAATATAGGTCTATAAATCCTTCAATTAGATATAAGATCCAAAGACAAAAAAATTGTATTTTATAATTGTGTTTGAATTTTCAAGTGCTATATATGTTATTTCAAATAATTTTAGCATAAAATATGTTAAATGCAGATACCTCAGATAAAGATTACAGACTTTAGCTGCATTAAAAATGATCAATAATAAAATGTATACAAATAGTACTCCTGAATTTTTTGTTTGTTGTAAACCTCAGATGAAACTGGGTCATCATCATCATCATCATTAAAAACAATCTCAAAAATTAATACTTTGTGCTCTAATTGTGTACTCAACACCGGGTTAAGAATTTTATGTCTCATTACTGTTTTACAAATTGTTTTGAGATATTTCCTGCCACATATAACAATGAGGAACCTGAAGCCGAGGGAAGTTTTGTGATCTTTTTCAAGGACACAGACTGAGTCAGCAAATAGCAGAACTGGAATTAAAAACCACATCTTTCTTTCCATAAAGTCAATGCACTCAACCACTAAGATATGTCATTCTGTAAACTAACTGGAAAATTAAGAAAATAATAATACGTGAGCAAAAATATTTTAATTATTTTATCAGATAAAAAGAAAATTGTCACAACTTCTCCTTTAGAACTGATGTCCCAATTTCCTTTTTTCGGAAGCTCAGGTTCTGAAAATGCTAAATGTATCATAGTACGCAGTTATAAGCATGAAGTTGGAGTTTCCTAAGTCTGAACAGGAAATAGATCATCCCACAAGGAAGCTAAAAACAAAGTCTGGGAGCCACGGTGCTGATTCAAACGGTATTTAGAGAGCTTGAACACTTGACGGCAACAGCTACTGAGCTGGCATGGTCATTATGAACTAATTCTAGAAATATCCACACCAAAGTTCCACACTTGCAGCCATGTGATCACATTTGCACTGGTCACTCAGATCTGTGTAATGGTATTAGATATAATGAAAAACTAGAACCCTCACTCCTCTGGGTTCCTAGAATAGGCAAGGTTGAGATTTTCCTAATCAACACATTTTATTTATCTATTTATTTATTTATTTGAGAATCTTGTTCTGTCATGCAAGCTGGAGTGCAGTGGCTCAATTACAGCTCACTGCAGCCTCAATCTCCCTGGGTCAAGCAATCTTCCCACCTCAGCCTCCAGAGTATGTGGGACTACAATCACAGGCCACCACACTGGGCTAATTATTTTATTTTTTGTAGAGACAGGGTCTCTGCATGTTACCCAGGCTGGTCTTGAACTCCTGGGCTCAAGTGATCTTTCCAACCTAGTCTCCCAAAGTGTTGGGATTAGTGGAGTGAGCCACTGCACCTAGCCACCATTTTGTATTGATACTTCTTACCTTCATTTCTGCAAAGATTTCCCATTACTCGAAGAGAAAAAAGGTAGAGAATTAACACAACATAGAATAGCTCAAGTTTGTCTAAGCTATTCCCACCACATTCCTAACCTGCCCTATACCAGCCACTATTAAACTCATATTACAGTAAGGATTTTTATTTTTCTTAAGCAAAAGAAGTCTTATCAAATTAGTGTTATTAATTTATTAGTTTGTAGTTTGCATGGTATTAGTTTGTAAACAATTTTTGGTTTATAGTTGTATAATGATTATAATGAATTTATTCTTACTATGTTACTGGTTCACACAAAATGAATGTTATTTTAAGCAATTTGGTTTACAAATTGGAAGTCTGTGATTTTTTTCTTTTAAAGATATCTGTATATTATTCAAGCTTGAGAAACACTTCTCTGGAGGACTCTTATTACAGGGGCAACAAGCTATCTTTGTTAAGACTAAAGATGGTCCAGGAAGAAAGGGATTAGAAAGGTAGACAGCGGTCATCTAGGGTGACTGCATTTGGATGGCACTGATTTTGGCAGAGATGAAGTGCCACATTTTTGTTTCTCATCAGCATTCCTGTCAGGAAGTAGAAAACTTGCTGGATTCTGTCCAAAAGTTGTTATCTATTTCTGGAAGGCCAACTTGTCAGAAAAGCAGAGTATGAGGCTCCAGATTTACTACACAGGCATCTTTAGTTTATAAGGGATATTCCTGTGCTTCTTGGTCTTAGAATACATTATAAAAGGCAAAATACTTCTTTTGAACTACGAAAGTGGACTGTGGATAAAGTGTTTTGTTTTGTTTTGTTTTGTTTAAGAACTGTAAACACTACTTGTGATGACCTGTGGTATCCAGCTGGATGTGGAACTATTTGGCTGGTGGGTATAGTTTCTTTCCAGAAAGTTCTCAGGGTTTCAGTATTCCTGTACATGCAATCACATCTTCCACAAGAGGCCAAGGAGGTAATAACAATCTCAAGAAGATTTAGAAATTGGCTGTCAGTGATGGTGTTTGGCTGTCCATTAGGCCCTTTGTGAACATAATACCTGTTTCAGAAGGCTAGTGATAACCAAAACCTTTTAAAAATGTATTTATAGATGCATAGGTTTTATTTTCCATATTTTGCCATCAATGGAATGTATGCCAGGAGGTCATACACTGAATATATTTAGGAGAGGGAGAGAGTTTCAAGTAGCAAAAGGATCTTCAGGATGTCATCCAATTATGATCCCTAGACCTGGAGGCTGGCAGGAGGCCATGTGGAACTGTGTCAGGTATATAGGTGTTCCCTTTCTCAGTCAGTGAGCAAATAGCAGAATTGGGTTGTCTGCAGCTGTTTAGGTCTACCCAAAGTTTTTTCCCCCCAGAATATTGTAAAGCTGATGTAGTCCAAGGCAGCTCTTAAGAGTTGATGTATGGGGCCAGACGTGGTGGCTCATGCCTGTAATCTCAGCACTTTGGGAGGCTGAGGTGGGTGGACCACCTGAGGTCAGGAGTTAAAGACCAGCCTGACCAACACGGTGAAATCCTGTCTCTATTGAAAATACAAAAAATGAGCCATGTGGAGTTGGGGGTGCCTGTAATTCTGGCTATTAGGGAAGCTGAGGGAGTAGAATAACTTGAACCTGGGAGGCAGAGGTTGCTGCAGTGAGCCAAGATCACGCCATTGCACTCTAGCCTCGACAGTAGAGTGAAACTCCCTCTCAAGGAAAAAAAAAAAGAGTTGATGTATAGGAGCAAAGGGATGTATAAAAATCAGAAAAAAAGGCTTATTTTTTTCATGAATAATTAGGTCCAGTCAAAAGCTTGCAACTAGTATGAACTCCTGAGAACATTCATTTTTCTTTGCTAGTTAGACATTTACCAGTGAGAAGACTATGTTTACTATGCATGAAAATATAAAACTTTATTAACAGTATGCTACCAAAGGCATCACATATACATATAAATATTAAGGAAATGCCAAAAGCACAGATATTAACATAGGCATAAAATGCTATCCAATCCTAGAAAGAACATGGATGCATGAATGCAGAAGGCGTTCAGAAAGACTTGATAAATATGATCCGCATTCTTCCATCCATCATTTGTTCCTTCTTTTGTAACTGTGGATCACAAAATTAATAAATACAAAATGTGAGTCATCTTTATATGCTTAACACTATGATCAATGCTGAGTGGGGGCAGTCTATAAACTATATAACACATTATCTTCTTCAAAAAAAAACTTGTAATCTAGACAGTGAGGCAGAGCAAACAAAATATCTAATAATACAAGCATTAAAGGAATCATAATAGGAAGCCAGGGGAAAGAGACAGAAAGAAGGCCTTCTTCTGATAGTGAAAAGGCAGATTGGTTAACAAGATGAGGAGGGTCAGTGAACTTTAGGTGGGAAAAATCACATAAAACATCCTTTAGAATGAGAGTTAATAACTTGTGTGTAATGGTAATGAAGAGACCAATTTGAAAGGACAGAAAAAAATGATATTTAAGGGATAGAAAATATCTGCAATGCATAGAGGACTAGTGGATGATGCAGACAAATTTTATGCAAATAGATGAAGCTAAATTACCACATGATAGATGAATAGAAATAGGACAGTGATGTTAAAAATGTCATATATAATTTGTTACATATGACTGTTACTTTTTTTCCCTCTCTCTAATATGCTTTAGTTTACTTATGTTAGATATATGATTACATTATTTGTAATATATATAAATATATATGAGTAATATCTGAGCTTTCTGATATCTATTTATTTATCTGTTTGTCTCATGTCTATATAGCCTGTTTTGCCTAAGCCCCTATTAGTTTATGCTTATTTTGGGAGGATATTATGTTTCTATATATATATGTAATTAAAAAAATGAAATACTTTTAAATACAAAATTATTTTTGTTGAGTCACAAAAGTGACAATTCCAATTTATGTCAATGCATAATATCAAATGTCTCCTAGTTACTGCAACACTGTTTCAGTAATGGCTATATTTAAAATAGACGGGCCGGGCGCGGTGGCTCAAGCCTGTAATCCCAGCACTTTGGGAGGCCGAGGCGGGTGGATCACGAGGTCATGAGATCGAGACCATCCTGGTCAAAATGGTGAAACCCCGTCTCTACTAAAGATACAAAAATTAGCTGGGCATGGTGGCGCGTGCCTGTAATCCCAGCTACTCGGGAGGCTGAAGCAGGAGAATTGCC
>CM052653.1:50410434-50488384 GCA_028533165.1 Leontopithecus rosalia | reverse complement strand
AGTGAGCCGAGATCGCGCCATTGCACTCCAGCCTGGGTAACAAGCGAAACTCCGTCTCAAAAAAAAAAAAATAAAATAAAAAAAATAAAAAAAAAAAATAAAATAAAATAGACATATATCTTAATTTTTTAGCACTCTCTTTGGCTATCGTTAGTGTTCCAAATTTGATGACATATGATTGTTTAGGAAATCTAACCATGAAAGGTTGATGATCTGAACACAATGAATAGGAGTGAAAATGGAAGAGACAAAAATAAACGTTTCATAAAAAGCAATGAAATTTAATGAATGGCAGGAAGAACAGAAGTGATACAAAGAAAATTACTAATCGTTCAAATTGGAACAATCAGAAAAACAGTGACAAAACTCAAAAAGTTTGGAAAGTTGTAGGTGTCGAAAAGATAAGGAACAATTATACAAATAAACATCTTTTGACCTTGAAGCCCCGTGATACTTCTCTGTGCCAATAATCTCAACTGTTTCTAATAAACACATTCAAACTCTTTGAGTTTCCATATATGCATTAATTTAGTTCTCGTATGAATTCTTCTGAAAAATGATTTCACGACTGCATGTTTACTGACACATTTATCTGAATAACCAGAGACTTTATGACTGTCTGAAATAGAAATTTCTTCTGCAAATGGGAACTTACAAAGGAGTTGTTTTACAAATAAGAAACTAAAGCCTGGTGAGTTAAGTGTATTGCTCTGAATCACATGAATAATAATAATGAGCAAACCTACACTAACTGACTAGATATCAGGCACTGTCCTAAGAAAGTTATATATTTTGATTGATTTAACCTCATAACACAACTTATCAGGTTAGTACTGTAGTATTACTATCCTGATTTTACATTGGGAAGGTGAAATTCAGAGAGGTCAAGAAATATCTTAGGGTCAAACAGCTATTAATTGAAGAGCTGGGAATTTAACCCATGCCCTCAGGCTCAAAGGTTTTTTATCTGCTGTATCATTATTTCAATCATCAGGTACACCAAGAGGAACTAATTGTGATGATTTTCAATTCTAGAGTTTATGTGCAGAATTGCACACATTTAGGGAAACTTCTTTAGAAATATTTCTTTTACACATGGAAGAGAACACCCATTTAACTACATGGATATACTCATAATACAGCCAATAAAACTGAAATAAGGCACACATACTCAGGGATATACCTACAAACCATTACATAAAATATCTTTAAGGAAGAGTAAGTCTCAGTCTTTGAGATTACCTAAATAACTTGTTAATATTGAAATGTGTAAATACAAAGAAAAATTAAATCTGAGTTGTGCTTAGTAAGTATTCAAGTGTCTTGAATCAAGAAAGCTTACTGGAAAAACTATTCTGAAAGCCACTTACAACATTCCAATTAAAAATAAATAGCAATTTTTAAAACATGATATTCTAATAATGTTTAACAACACTTCTAAAATGTTTCTATAATATCATGAAGAAAAACATTAAAATTAAACTTATAAATATTTCACTTAATGAGAATTGAATTTTAGAATACTCAAGTATACTACTTAAAGATTATTATTTGGTGGAAAAATTTTAAAAGAATGCTGTTCCATTTATGTGTGGGGCAGATTATCATTCTTGTACATTGAATTGAAACTTTAAAGTATTTACAGCTTTTCAAAATGAACTGATATCCACAGACAGCCATGCACATTTGATAAAACCCTTGAACAACAAAGTTTTATGAAAACAAAGAATTTCATTCTCTTAAATTATAATAGAATGTAATAATATAATTGCAAGCAGTGACAGATATAATTATATTTGATTGGGTAAATTAGAGGAGTCTATGGAACTCATCAAACCCCTCAGATAGAAGTGACAAGGGGATCATCTAGGTTTTAGACTGTACAGGGACATCTGCATTCCCACTTCTGCATCTTGGCTGAGGCAGATTAGAAATCATGTAGGTTTTAAAAAGAATGGAAACATAGAGTCATTGACAATCCACATTAAGCCATCCTTAATATCAAACTTCTCCTAGTTACTGCAACATTGTTTCATGTTTTAGATAGAAAGGAAGGAAAGAAGAAAGGGAGGGAGGAAGGAAGGAAAGAAGGAAGGAAGGAAGGAAGAAGAAAGGAAGGAAGGAAGAGAGAGAGGGAGTGAGGGAGGGAGAAAGGAAGGGAAAGAAGGAGGTAGAGAAGAAGGGAAGGGGGAGGAAGGGAAGGAGGGAGAGAAGAAAGGAAGGAAGGAAGGAAAAAAGGAAAGGAGAGAAAGAAAGAAAAATAAAGACATTAGGCTCCTAGTAAAAGAGGAAAAGGGGTCAAATTGGCTAGAGGAATGTGGATTTTGAGGGCAACATATCCAATAAAAAATAAACAGTTTTCTAGACAAATAAAGGGGACATTTGCCCTAATTTTAAATGCAGTTACTATGAAAATATTATTCCTTAAATGTCTATTATTTTAAATAAAATTTATTGTTAATATTGTTAAATTCGTATTGTCAATTCTTACTGTTTACTTAGTTAATAATTTACTTTTACAAGCATTTGTTTATTCATTATAATTTTCATTGTGCATCTACATGAAAAACTAGAGAAGACACGTGTCAGAGGGTATTTAAAACTCACTAATACTACCTTCTCACACTTACTTTCATTTTGCTCTTTCTAACTTGGTAGTATGCTTACCAAAAATTATAAATTTTATACTTCTAAAAACTTAAGTTAAAACTATTCCCTAACCTATTCTACTCACTTTGACGATAAATGACTGCAGATCTCCACTTAAGTTGGTAAAATAATTAAAACAAAAATATTCAGACATGTTGCAATCTGCTTTTTATATTTTTTGTACTTTTTGATATACTATGTCACATGTGTATTTAAACTTGTTAATAATTTCATCATTCTAAATTTTCTTTTACAGCAATTAAGATTTAACATGTTTTTGAAGATGTCATACTTAGCTGAGTAAAACAGAATATGAGTGAAAAATATAAAGCTGGAAAGACATAAAGAAACAATACATAAGAGTGCTTAATTTTTCAGATAAAAAATCAGAATCACAAAGGTATCAATTATTACAAACAAAAGTATTTAAAAAGTATACTCAAGTTCATCTGGCATTCAATTCACTTCTCTACCTACTTCAGAATCTAAGAACCTGAAGCCATCTTGAATGCATCGTATTTTCCAACTCCCACTGAAAGTTTGCAGTTACTTAATGACCTCTTAAGTGCTAATTGAACACTAATTGAATGCCTACAAGTTAGTGAATTTATTAATCCCTGAGCCATCAATTTGTTTAAGATTTCACATAAGAAAGAAACATATTATAGAAAGGTATTTATACTTTAGCCCTCACACATTAATCCTCATGATTACCCTGGGTTGTGGGGGATAAGGGAGGATAGAGATGAGAATCTGGGGAGGGTCTGAAATAGGCAAGACGGAAGGGTAAGGCATGTACAGAACTTAATTGTTCTTTCACATAATAGTGTTTCAATTATTAAAAGCACATATTATGCTCCCTAATAGATCTCATGTTTCTTTACACTTTCCATTTTCTCTTTAATCATGTTTCAAATCCTCTTTGTGATTTCCAAGGTGTGACCTTAGTGCTGAAGCAAGATGCGCAAATGAATAGATCACTGTGGGACTCAGCTGACATTCACAGACTCTTTCTAGATAATTCAGTCAACATTTTAATACGTCAAATCCACCGGGGCAGTTTGTTCTGTTGGCTTGCTTGCTTAGTTTTCCTTTGTTTGTTGTAAAGAGGAGTAGCTCAAAGTCAATCTAATTCTGATAAATGGCCAGGGTACAGAAATCCTGGCGCAGACACCGCATTTCTTTATTATTATTATTATTTTAATCCTAAGATTGCAATGTTAATAGTTACAGAATTCCTTACATTCACACTAAATTTATATGTAAATATGCCAAGTTACACTTGACATGTTCACATGGACTGCTTCTAAGCAAAATCTTCAGTATTTGAATAAGAACGTGATTTTTATAATTTAGTTAAAATCTAATAATTTTACAATGATAATTTTTAGCTTTCTATGTTATTTCTAACCACCCAGATATTTGTGATTTCTGATTGTGTTTCCCAGTATTTTCACTATTTTCCCAGCTCTACATTTTTGTGGAAATATGTCCTGTATGTTCATTTAAATCTGATAAATAGGTTAACAGACTAGAACATAAAAAAGAGTCCTGCAGAATTCAAAAAAATAATTCGCTCTAGAATGACATAACATTTAGGTATGATTATTCAATTAATTTCTAATCTTCCCTATGAGTAACACTAGAGACCTTGCCTAGTGCCATACTGACTTTAAAAGTACTTTAGATTGCCTTTGATGCTCTGCAGCCAGTACAATGATTTACCATTTTACAATCAGGATGATAATTCCTAGTACTATTTTGCAAAATAAATTTGGCATAGAGTTAAATATCATATGAACATTTTTCATGTGATACATAATCAAAAGCTTACTTCAAGGCATACTTTAAAATAGATGAGGAAAATTGTTGCTTTTATGGGATTAAATGTCTTAAACAATTTGAATCTCAGTATTTCCACAAACTCATTAAGTAACTACACACACACACACACACACACACACACACACACACACACACATATTTAAAGATCTATTTCTAATACATAATCTACTTCAGGGTTACCATGATAATAGTTTCCTGGAAGCAATAAAATCCAGGAGATACTTACCTAAAAGGCTGGGAGCCTTGGTTGATTGTGGAGTCAGGGAGTTATTCACAGCATGGACCTGGGTTCCATAATCACTCACTGGAAAAAAATACAGCCAATTAAAACAGATAAACATTGTCAAAATCTCATATTTGTACTCATGATGCATAGCACAATGTTAAAAAAGACTTCTGGCAATTTCATTCACATTGCTATGTCAAATTAGCAAACAGTGAATCTTTAAATATATTGTAAGGCAATATTTCCATGGGTAACAGTAGTTCTTTGTCAAAAAAGCATAACAGTTGATGTTTAAGTCATCCCTTAAATAAATGCTATAGGCAGATAAAACTAATTGATTTTAGGTGGTATTCAATAACTGTTTGCTCTCATATTTGTATAAATGTGAAAGACTTTAGAATTATATTTTGCTAAAATCGTACTGTAGTATTTTCAGGAAGAAAAGTTAAATAATGTAACATAAAAAGTATTAGAGCTATGAAAACAATTTTTTAATTTTCTATGCTTTCTAAAAATATATATAGTCACAAATCTCAGATTGAATGAACACAAATATATCTTAATTTGCGTGGCTAAAACAAAACCAGAGTAAACTTGAACATCATCTGAGATGCCTTGGTTTTAAGGGATGTCCATAAATGAACTAAAATGAAATGAGAAATAAACTTACAAGTGTCTCCACAGGTGTTCTTGCATTCTTCCAGTGTCTCAAAGTTGTTCATATTGCCCAGACATCCACCATACTTGAAACGTTCACACTGTTTTGTTTGATTGTTATAAAAATACCTGGTAATATAACCTCGACATATTCCAGGATCTTCTTCCAAAAAGCAGAAATCTGGCTTTCCTATAAATTATAAAAATGTCAGAAAGCAATATTTTTTTTGTAAATAAATTACTGAGTTTAATGTAATTTATAATAACTGGCTAAGTTATTTAAGAAGTAAGCATAAAGAATTAAAAGCAAAAATCAAACTATATTCACAACTATACACTAATAAAATTACCTATCATATTTTGGGATTGGTATTTCAAATTCTAAATTTCTCATAGTAAATTAATAGAAAATTAACTATGACATTTTTATGAATTTAAGGAGTAAAAGATTATTTTACCGTGTACCACTCTTGGTTTGAAATTAAAAAATATTATGGCAAAAATGTGGTTTAATTATTTTTAATATGTTTATGTGTATGAACATTTAGGAAAGGTCTGTGAACATTTTAAGTTATTGAGTGTGGTTTCTCAGAAACAGCAGTGTGGTGCGTTGCATCACTAAAGATGGTTTAAATTTTTAAAAATTGAAAAAGAAGATTTGTGGGTATGGAAGTTTTCATGGCTAGCCTTAGAAGTTCCTCACTTCTTACGCGGGAATTAATATCTATACTAGGTAGGACATCCTCTACTGCTGTGTCATTTTTTTTCCTGCTTCTTGGCATTGGAATGACTTCAGTAATGCAGAGGCTGAAAGGAAATACATGTTCAAGGATTGGAGAGGCTTTTTCAAAAGACTAATACCTCTTCTTTGATAGTGCTCCAAAGCAGGCTAAACTCAGCTGTCACAGAAGTTTGTGCCACTGTGATCTACATTACCAGCTCTGTCTACATGCATGGACTGTGAAAAGAACTGAGCTAATTTTCAAAACAATTATGCTCGCAAGACATTGTGCATGAATGTTTTAGAACAGAACTCGAATTTTTTCTCATTTTTTTAAATTCCTGCGACTATATTACCACGTAGGCAAAAATGAACTGTGGTACCTTTTTCATCTTAAAGCAACAAGTTCTTCTACATCAGAGAAGCAATACCCACGAGTGTTTTAAAATAAAAAAACCCCATGTATTTAATAATATTAATGATTTCTGCAAGAGTTACAGATCTACAAAAGAACCAACTCCTTATTAAAAGTTATTTTATTAAGTAAAATTTTCTACTATAATGTACTTTTAAAAGTCTATTTACTCTAACTTTTCAATGTATTAATTTGAAAGTTATCTTTGTGTCTTCTTTAGTGCCTTTTGTTCTTTCGAGTGACTTTTTATGATTTTTAGCTAAGTGTAATAATATCTGGGGAAAGAAATAAAACAAATCTTTAATTTTTTTCAATTTTGTAAGATAAAAATACATTCAATTACTATCATTTGATTTGTTTTAGTCTTAATGTGTACCTTTTATGAAATTTTAAATGAACTGAAGACGCAAGAATTTTATGTTTGCCAAAAGTGGATGGGTGAAAAATATTGCACATAAAGAACATAAAAGTCTAACAGATTATGCTGATAAGTATAATTAAGAAACTGTACATGTACTTAAATATACACACCTATATGTACCTACAAAATTAAAAATAAACAAAATAGAACAACAAAAAAACGGTGCAACTTCTAATATGTAACCACAAAAATTAAAAACAAACAAAACAACAAAAAAATAAACTGTACAGCTGAATGTTGTTATTTTTCATATGAACCTCCACTGGGAAACGTGAACTTATTTGAAGACAAAATTGAAAATGCACACATGTAAAATAATTTGTTTTTGGCCTGCAGTTTAAAATACAGTTGTGAATCAAGAAATTAATTTCCCATATTCCTCAGGTAAATAAATTGACCATCTTACTGAATTTGCATACATAATCCTTGCTCTAAGTTGGTGTTTAATTGAAATTGAGTAACAGAATGCAGGGATAAGCCACAGCATTATTACTGTTAACTTTTGTTTGGATCTGAATACTTCGTAATTGTCTTGGACCAAACTTTCTTTCAAAGGGATTGTATTAAATCTCAAATTTCTTTATAATGGTCCAATGCTAGGAAACATAATACAAAGTTAACTTGATATTGATAGAAGTCTTCTTTATAAATAGGTGTTAGCATGTAAGCATTTTAATCACTCGTGTAAATACAGCTTTATTCTATAACTTTAATATATAATATGAATTATGAGCGATTGAATGTTGAATTATGAATATATATTTTATAGCATAATTGTACATAAAAATATTACCTGTATTTATTTTTTTTCTAATTCTATGGTTTTTTTTTTTTGAGAAGGAGTTTTGCTCTTGTTACCCAGGCTGGAGTGCAATGGCGCGGTCTCGGCTCACCGCAACCTCCGCCTCCTGGATTCAAGCAATTCTCCTGCCTCAGCCTCCCGAGTAGCTGGGATTACAGGCACGAGCCACCATGCCCAGCTAATTTTTTTGTATTTTTAGTAGAGACGGGGGTTTCACCATGTTGACCAGGATGGTCTCGATCTCTTGACCTCGTGATCCACCCGCCTCGGCCTCCCAAAGTGCTGGGATTACAGGCTTGAGCCACCGCGCCCGGCCTCTAATTCTATGTTTTTGGTAAAAGGTCCTAATATTTAGATATTGGTATTTTCTTTCACAAAAATATCTTCTTTTACTTTGTGAACAAAAACTTCTTTTATCATAAATATGCCATTTTATTTGATATTACAGGTAAGGCCTTCTTTAATTGAAGTACTAAACATTTTTGTGAAGATTAGTTTAATATTCATAGGAACTTCTTAAAAAATTGTAAGTACATACATTTACTTATGTTTCTTGTACAAACTTTGCTATTACCTTTATTTTATAAATTTTGATTACAATTCTGGTCATTGAATTAAGTCTAAAGATTATCAGTGTGTCACAGATAGTTTCAAGTCTTTCCCACATAAATAAATCAAAATAACTAAAACTAAAATGCGCTTTGAGTTTCGTGGTCCTTTTGTCCTTAAACATTTCATCTCTTTGCTCAATATTTTATCATTGAAATGTAAATGCCATAAATGACAATTGGACCAAATCAGTTTCTAGACCTTTATTAAAAGGCGATTGGTTTCCCTGATCCATTGATAACATTTTTTCCTGTGCTGATATGTTTGTGAAAAAGTAATCATTTTAGGCTACAAACAATAAATAATATGATTTAAATTACAAAATTAAATGTACACATAAATGCTAGATATTTATTTTTAAATATCTTCACTTACTTTTGCAGGTATAACTAACTACTGGCAACTCAGAGGCATGCATCCATTTAAGGGAATATTTTATGAAACTTGCTAAAGCCACACAATGCTGAGATTAACAAGTGATTAGAGATCAGAGAAATAAAGTAAGACTCAAAACATATAAATCTCTATCTGGAAGATGTTAAAACAGCATGTGTAGCTCTGGACTATGAAATAAAGCTATATATCATGCATTAGAATTAGGGTAAATATGGTGTTTGGAGCCTCCTCTGACAAATAATGTTTATGTTTTTCTTATTATTGATTACGTCAATTGAAACACAAAATAAATCATTTCAATAGTGATATAATCCATCTCTCATACGGGTTATGATCAATCTCTTTAATGGGTTTTTGATCAACCTCAGAAAAACTTAAGAACTGAATATCTATGCTGAGTCAAGGACCAGAACAAACAAACAAAAAATTGAGTATCTAAGTGCCTTACATAAATGTTTCAAATTTACAGACAAATGAATGCTTACCATTTTGCAATGTTGTCTTTATCATCTTTCCGTTACCTGTAATCAAAAGAACATATGCATATCAACTGCTATGGTTTATAATGTAATACTATGAATTTGAATTTAAACAACTAGAGTGATGTATTTATCACCATTAAAATTTTTCTTATATAGAATGTCTTAATAAAAATTAAATTTCTTTTTTTCTCTAAAAAAAATAGTCTTTTCTATTTCCTGTAATCATGAAGCCACCTCATTTCAATATAGCAATGTTTTAGGAACTATGATAAAACTTTCTAACACACTTACAAAGCTGAGAATTCATAGTGACTAAGTTTATTGATGAGAATATCTATAATTAAACTAATTATTTAAAAATGTGAAATATGAAAGTAATTCAAGCAACCTATTTTGCCTATAAAAATAATTTGTTAGTTACCTGGGAATAAGAGTGAAATTAACCAGAATTATTTCCTTTCCTTTATCTTTCCCCTGATTCATTGTCTCAACCCAATTGCAAGTTTCATCATTATTACTAAGGTAGAGAAGAAATGAAACAAAAGTCATCTGGGACAGATTGTTTGGTTTAACATTTGAATTGACAGAATCATTTTCTTCAAAACGTAGAACGCTAGTAGTCCTTGTCCTACCATATTCCAAGTATGAATTCTAAGTTCTAATTTAAATAATAGGTAACAAAAAGCAAATCGACAAAATAAGTCTATGTAATTTGATTTGTTCACATAGACATTAGGAAAGTTGAGTGATATTTATTTTGCTGTGGAATCATTTGTTTTACAGAGAAAATATTGGGTCAAAGCAGGTTACAATTAATTATGTAATCAGAGACCAGTTATATGGCTAGGTTAGTTATATGACAGAGAGGGAGAGAGCAAGAAGAGGGAAGAGAAAGAGAGAGAAAGAATATGAATTGGGTTATAAGCCTCTTTTAGCTACTGGATCATCGTTTTTCTCTTGAAATAGTTCTTCTATGAAAAGTAAAATGTCTGTGAAAGGGAAGCTAATGGACACAAACTTCTTTTCAAATTATACTATGCTTTATTCAATAGCCTTTTTATAAAAGAGGTTATGTGTGTGTGTGTGTGTGTGTGTGTGTGTGTGTGTGTGTGTGTGCTTTGTGTTATCTAGTTATATCGATTGAGGTAAGTTTATTTACTTTGTTTTCATTGCAACTAACCAACTAATATTAATATTTTGAACTAGATTGTAGACTGTTATATAATGTGATGTTAAAATATTTAAATATAAAACCAATATGTTATGATTTAATTGATAAGGAGAAGAAAGGAATATATACATATGAGTACATAAAACTAGAACACTAAGCAATTTTTATTCCTTATTTACCTATTGACAATAGTCATAGGGTGGGAACATGAATGCTTGATTCATACAATATTTTAGGAAACATCTATTTTGTTTGTTTATTGTTTCATTCTAAATAGGATTAATTTAGTTAATATACATGCCAACTAACTCAATGTGGGTTAGCATGCTAGAATTTTAAGTGTACTTATATTATCAATAATTATCTTTGTGTAATATAATAATAACCATGGGCTCTCTAATTCGTCCATGAGAAATTTAAGAAATGAATATACTGAATCAAACCAGAAAACACAAACAAGCAAGCAAACAAAAAATTGAATATCTAAATGCCTTACATAAATGTTTCCATGATTCGTATGCCAATAGCCGTTTGAGAGCAACTAATAGTTAGAAAAATTTATAGGAAATTATCAAGTTTTCTTAGATTTAGACAGGACAAACACTTTATCAATGCTTTTTAAGGAGTTGATAGAATATTAGACTAATTTCCATTCTAGTACTCTTGAATTTCAACTTATATTAGTTTTAATATTTCATTATGAACATTAAGATGTAAGACTGATAGTGAAAACATCACAGAATTTGCATTTGGTTGATAGACATTGGCATATAATACTTACACTTCAAACTGACTTACTGATTTTTGTTTCTAAATCTACTCAAAAGTTTGCCATATGTAAATAATAATATGCTCATCTGGGTGTGCAAGGAGAGTGTTAGATAAATATCAATTGTGTGGAGCTGGTAGAGAATGTTGTCCAAATCTTTTATATCCTTAGTGATTGTCTGTTTCCTTTTTCTGTCAATTACTGAAAAACATGTCTTGAAGTATGTAAATTGGACTGAGGAATCGTATACTCTCACTTCTGCCAATCTTTTCTTTAAAAATTTTGGAGTTCTACAATTAGGACCATGCACATAGACATTAAGGATTGTTATGTATGTTTTATTAATGGGAATTCTTATAAATATCTTTCTTCCACCTGGTAGTATTTCCTATCCTGTAGTCTACTTTTACTAATCAATTCTTATAGTTAGTGCTTACATGGTTTATCTTTTTCCATCATTTCATTTTTAATATCTCTGTCCTTATTTTTAAAGGGCCTTCCCTATAGACAACACGTAGTTCTTGATTTAGTTTTGCATACAGTCTGATAATATATGCCTTTTAATTCGAGTGACTCGACCAAATTTTAATTTAAGTTAATTACCATTAAAGTTTAGTATAAAAATCACTGTTTGATTTCTGTTTCTCAATTCTTCTTTGTTTCTGTTTCCCTCTTTTCATGTCTTCTTTAGAATTATTGTAATTGAGTATTTAATGATACTTTTATCTTCATTATGGACCTATTCACTATTTTTGTCTGTTTCATTTTTTTAAAGGTTGCTTTAAGGATTATAATGTACTAATCCATTACAGTCTGGTGTCAAGCAACTTATGTCATTGTCACCTGTTACAATAATCTCATCGTTTTTTGCCTTCTTTCTTGTGTGCTTTAATTTTAAGTCCTTTAATACTAATTGTACTGCTGCTCTACCAGGAATAAATTTCTGCAGATAATGTTGATTTGAACAGTGCTTATTTTAAAGAATAGATTAGTGATTGGCAGTTTTTTCTCTTTTAGTTCTTTACTTTTTCTTTTTAAAAATTTATTTCTTCTTTTATTTTCATAGATTTTGGGAATAGAACTACAGTTTTGTTATGTGGTTATACTTCATAGTGGTGAAATGGATTTTAGTGTAACCATAACCCAAATAGTGTCCATCGTACGTGTTAGATCCCTCACTCCCCTTTCATCCTTATATCCCACTGAGTGTCCATTGTCTATTTGTCTATTATTCTACTATAACCACATGTACAAATTCTTTACCTCCCACTTACAGATGAGAACAGGTGGTATTTAAATTTCTCTTTCTGAGTTATTTCACTTAAGATAATAGTCTCCAGTTCCATCCATGCTGCTATAAAAGACATGATTTTTATTTTTAATGGCTGAGTAGTATTCCATGGGGCGTATAAGTATATACATAAATATCATATTTTCTTTACCAAATCATCTGTTAATGGACACTTATGTTGATTTTATATCTTTGCTATTGTAAATAGTGCTGTGCTAGATATTCAAATACAGTTACCTTTTTGATATAATGATTTCTTTGCTTTGGGGTAGATATCCAGTAGTGGGATTGCTGGATAAATGGTGGTTCTATTTCTTAGGTCTTTGGGAAATATCTATACTGTTTTCCATAGAGATTATACAAATTTACATTTCCAGCAACAATATATAAGCATTTTATTTTCTCTTAATCTTCACATTTGTTATTTTTTAATAATAGCTGTTCTGATTGCTATAATATGATATCTCACTGTGATCTTAATTTGCATTCGTCTGATGATTTGTGATTTTCAGCAGTTTTGATACGCTTGTTGGCTGCATGTATGCTTCTTTTGAAACATCTTTTTGTGTCCTTTGTCCATTTTTTAATGGTTTGTTATTTTCTTGTTGAATTGTTTGAGTTACCTGTAGATTTTGGATATTAGTTTTTTGTCCAATACATAGTTTGCAAATGTTTTTCTCATTCCTTAGGTTATCTGTTCACTCTGATATGTGTTTTGCTGTGCAGAAGTTTTTAATTTACTTGTGAATCAACTTTAATTCTCATTTGTCTATTTTTGTTTATTTTCAATTTGCTTTTGAGGATTTAGTCACAAATTTTTTTCCTAGGTCAAATATCCAGAAGAGTTTTTTCTACATTTTTCTTCTAGAATTATTATGGTTTTAGGCCTTACATATAAGTCATTAATCTATTTAAATTTTTGTGTAAGGTGAGAGACATTGTTCGATGTTTATTCTTCTGCATATGGCTATCCATTTTCCCAACACCATTTATTGAATAAAGTGCCCATTCACCAGTGTGTGTGGTTTTGTCAATTTTATCAAAGATCAGTTGGCTGTAAATAAATATAAATAACTGTT
Source organism: Leontopithecus rosalia (assembly GCA_028533165.1). Classification (NCBI taxonomy): domain Eukaryota; kingdom Metazoa; phylum Chordata; class Mammalia; order Primates; family Cebidae; genus Leontopithecus; species Leontopithecus rosalia. The sequence goes on along the minus strand of CM052653.1, from coordinate 50,474,851 downwards.
ACAGTCAGGATGGAGACTGTACCCTGCAAAGCCACAGGGACAGAGCTGCCCAAGACCATGGGAGCCCACTACTAGCATCAGCATGACCTGGATGTGAGACATGTAGTCAAAGGAGATTATTTTGGAGCTTTAAGATTTGACTGCTCCACTGGATTTTGGACTTGCAGGGGGCCTGAAGACGCTTTGTTTTGGCCAATTTCTCCCATTTGGAACAGCTTAATGCCTGTATCCCCCTTGCAGCTAGGGAGTAACTAACTTGCTTTTAATTTAAAAGGCTCATAGGCAGAAGGAACTCGCCACCTCTTGGAGAACACTTTGGACTGTGGACATTTGAGTTAATGCTGAAATGAGTTGAGACTTTTGGGGACTGTTGGGAAGGCATAATCAGTTTTGAAATGTGAAGAAAGGCGATTTGGGAGGGGCTGAGGGTGGGGTAAAATGGTTTGGCTGTGTCCCCATGCAAATCTTATCTTGAACTCCCTCGTGTTGTGGGAGAGACCCAGTGGGAGATAATTGAATCATGAGGGCAGGTCTTTTCCCTGCTGTTCTCGTGATGGTGAATGAGTCTCAGGAGATCCGATGGTTATAAAAAGGGGAATTTCCATGCACAAGCTCTCTTCTCTTGTCTGTCGTCATGGGAATCGTGCCTTTCACCATCAGCAATGATTGTGGGGCTTCCCCAGCCACATGAAACTGTGAGTTCAGTAATCTCTCTTGTACATTGCATGGTCTCGGTTATGTCTTTATCAGAGAGTGAAAATGGACTAATACAGTTCTCTATTCTATTTCTACTGATCTATTTATATTTTTATACCAAATCATGCTCTTTTGGTTTTCACAGCCTTGTATCATTTGAAGTCCGGTAATCTGACATTTTCAGTTTTCTTCTTTTTGCTCAGAATTACTTTGGTTATTTGGGCTCTTTTTTGGTTCCATATGAATTTTACTATTGCTTTTTCTAATTCTGTGAAAAAATGACATTGGAATTTTGATAAAAAATTACATTGAATCTGTAGATTGCTTTATGATTATTGGATTATTGGATTATGATTATTTTAATTATATTGATTCTTGCAATCCATGAGCATGGAATGTTTTCCCAGTTTTTCGTGTCATCTAAAATTTCTTTCAACAGAGTTTTGTAGTTTTCTGTGTAGAGATCTTTTACCTCCTTACTTTAATGTATTCCTAGGTATTTTGGTTTTCTGTAGCTATTGTAAATCGAATTGACTCATTGATTGTTTTCACAGCTTTATTGTTATTGGTAGATAGAATCTTTCAACTCTTTAAAACATTTATTCTCTTTTGAATTGTTTCTTGTAAGAAATTTGTAATTATTTTGGTCTTTGTTCCCTTACATATAAGGTATTCTCTCCCCAGCCCCTTTTAAGATTTACTTTGTATCTCTGATTTTCAGCAATTTAACTCTAATATTTATTTATGTGTTTTATTTTCTTTTTGTTTATCATTTATTATTTGTAAAGGATCTTGGTTCTATATATTACAATTTTTATCCAGTGTGGTTAATTCTTTGGTATTTTATTTGTTCACGTATTTTTTCTGCTGTCACTCTCAGGATTTCAATTATACATTTTGGTTGACCTGTTGATATTGTGTCACTAATACTAGGTTATATGCATATTTGCTTGTTTGTTTGGTCTGTTATTTTCCACTGTGCTTGATGTTAAACTGTTGTGCTGTTTTCAAGTTTACTAATCTTTTCTTCCGTAGTGTCTAATATGGTCTTAAGTACATCTGGTGATTTAAAATTTTTATATATTTTTCAGTTTCAGAATTTCCGTTTAGTTCTCTTTCATATTTTCAATTTATCTCTATATTATATTCATGTTTTATTTCATTTAGTATATTTATAACAGCTATTTTAAAGTCTTTGTCTGCCAATTCAATCACCTTTGTTATTTCTGTCTGTTTAAATTGAGTCATTTTTCTCCTGGTTCTTTATCACAATTTGCTTCTTCTTTGAACATTCAGTATTTCGAGGTATTTTTGGATTTTTTGAATATCATACTGTTGGTTGATGAATTTTATTGTCTCCGGCTAAAGAACGTTGAAGTTCATTTTTGCAGGTAGTTAAGTTACTTCTGGATTAACTGAATCCTTTAAGTTTGTTTTTAAGCTTTGATAGGGCAAGCCTAAAGTAGCTTTTACTCTAGGTCTAATTTAGGCCTCGTACTAAATTAAATACTAAATGTTACTTAGTCAAGTGGGCCCTTTACCAATTGTTCCACTTATAGATCCTTGATAATTATTTTCCCAAATGTATAGAATTTCACTTATTCAATTAAATTTTTATTATTCAATGAAAAACTCAAAGGGGACCCTCTACAGATTTCTAGGGTGTTTCTCCACACAGGTCTATCATATTCCACACTAAATTAGTCTGATTTCACTCTGCTAATAAAGACATGCTGAAGACTGGGAAATTTACAAAAGAAAGAGGTTTATTGGACTCAGAGTTACACCTGGCTGGGGATACCTCACAATCATGGCCTCCTCAAGGAGGCACAAGTCACATCTTACATGGATGGCAGCAGGCAAAAAGAGAGTTGTGCAGAGAAACTCCCATTTTTAAAACCATCAGATCTTGTGAACCCCCTTCACTATCATGATAACAGCATGGGAAAGACTTGGCTTCATGATTCAGTCATCTCCCACCAAGTCCCTCTCACAACATGTGGAAATTATGGGAGCTACAAGATGAGATTTGGATGAAGAAACAGAGCCAAACCATATCATTCCACCTCTGTCCCCTCCCAAATCTCATATCTTCATATTTCAAAACCATTCATGCCTTCCCAACAGTCCCCAAATTTTCAATGCCTATCAGCCTTAACTCAAAAGTCCACAGTCCGCTATCTCCCCCAAGATGTGGCAAGTCCCTTCTGCCTATGAGCCTTTAAAATCAAAAGCAAGTTAGTCACTTCCTAGATACAATGAGGGTATAGTACTAGGTAAATACAGCTGTTCCAAATAGGAGAACTTGGCCAAAGCATAGGGTCTATAGGCCCCATACAAGTTCAGAATCCAGCAGGGCAGTCAAATCTTAAAGCTCTAAAATGTTCTCCTTTGACTCCATGTCTCACATCCAGATCACACTGATGCAAGAGGTGGGCTCCCAAGGCCTTGGGCAGCTTTACTCCTGTGGCTTTTCTGGATACAGCCTCCCTCCTGGCTGCTTTTACAGGCTGGTGTTGAGTGTCTGCAGCTTTTTCAGGTGCATGGTACAACCTGTTGATGGATCTACCATTCTGGGGCCTGGAGGACAGTGGCTCTCTTCTCACAACTCCACTAGGTGATTCCCCAGTAGGGACTCTGTGTGAGGGCTCTGACTTCATATTTCCCTTCTGCACTGCCCTAGCAGAGATCCTCCATGAGAGCCCCACCCCCACAGCAAACTTCTACCTGGGCATCCAGGCATTTTCATACACCTTCTGAAATCTAGGCAGAGGTTTCCAAACCTCAGTTCTTGACTTCTGTGTACTTGCAGGCTCAATATCACATGGAAGTTGCCAAAGCTTGAGGCTTGCACCCTCTGAAGCCATAGCTTGAACTCTTCATTGGCCCCTTTCAACCACAGTTAGAGTGACTGGGAGATAGGGCACCAAGTCCCTAAACTGCACATAGCATGGGACCCTGGGCCTGACCCCAGAAACCACTTTTTCCTCCTAAGCCTCCAGGCTTATGATAGGAAGAGCTGGTACAAAGATCTCACATGCCCTGGAGACATTTTTCCTATTGTCCTGGTCATTAACATTCAGCTCCTTGTTACTTATACAAATTTCTGCAGCTGGCTTGAATTTTTCCTTGCGGAAAAGGATTTTCTTTTCTATTGCATTGTGGCTACAAACTTTTATGCTGTTTCCCTTTTGAAACTGAATGCCTTTAACAGCACCCAAGTCACTTCTTGAATGCTTTGGTGCTTAGGAATTTCTTCTGCCAGATACTGTATATCATTTCTCTCAAGTTCAAAGTTCAACAAATCTCTAGGGCAGGGGCAAAATGCTGCCAGTCTCTTTGCTAAAACATGAGAGTCAGCTTTGCTCCAGTTCCCAACAAGTTCCTCACCTCCATCTGAGACCACGTCAGCCTGGACCTTATCATTCATACCATTATCAGCATTTTCCTCAAAGCCATTCAGCAATTCTCTAGGAAGTTCCAAACCTTCCCACCTTTTCCTGTATTTTTCTGAGCCCTCTAAAGTATTCCAACTTCTGCCTGTTACCCAGTATCAAAGTCACTTCCACATTTTCAGGTATCTTTTCAGCAACACCCCACACTACTGGCACCAATTTAGTGTGAGTAAGTCACATCTTACTCACACTAAAGGATAGCTGCAGGCAAAGAGAACTTATGCAGAGAAACTCCTGTTTGTTAAAACAACTAGATCTTGTGCAACCCATTCACTATTATGAGAACAGTATGGGAAAGACCACTCGCCCCCTCATCCCTTGTGATTCAATCCATTCCCACCAGTCCCTCCCACAACATATGGGAATTATGGGAGCTACAAGATATTTGGGTGGGAACACAGAGCCAAACCCTACCACACCCATTGTTAGAAAAACCACAACCACTTCAGCTTTCTAATCTCTAATAGTCATCTCCTCTCTTTAGAGAGTCCACCATTCTATACTTGGATTCCTTTCCCATAGCTGTTGTTCAGAATGCCTTCATACAGAAAGCAGGGGAGATTGGAGGGCTTGTCTTATGTATTTACCTTCTCCCAGAGGTCACAATCCTTCACTGTCTTTTTGTCAATGTTGATAAACACTAGTTTTTTTTTACATTTTGTCCAGTTTCATAGTTCTTTATGTTGGGAGAGAAAGTACAGTTCTAGTTATCTGTCGTGGCTATAGATGAAATTCTCTTCTTAGGTGTGTTTTTAAAAGTCTAGCCATACGTTTTCTGTATATCAGCTGTATCCTTAACAGTAATGAGCTGGATGTAACACTCAGATATTGATACAATAATAGAAGGTGACCTTTTCTTTTGCCGCAATGGAGTCCTCATTTGTTGCCCAGGCTGGAGTGCAGTGGCACAATCTCAGCTCACTGCAATCTCCACCTTCTGGTTTCAATTAATTCTCCTGTCTCAACCTCCTGAGTAGCTGAAACTACAGGCACATGCCACCATGCCTGGCTAATTTTTATATTTTTAGTAGAGACAGGGTTTCACTATACTAGTCAGGCTTGTCTCGAACTCCTGACCTCAGGTGATCCACTTGCTCTGGCCTCCAAGAGTGCTGGAATTACAGCCACTGTGCCCAGCCTCAAGTGACTTTTGATAGATAATGAGGAGATGGGGGTAAGCGAGTTACATTTACATGCTAGCCAGTAATGATATGTTAAATGATAAACAGGGCCATCACTGATGAGCAAAATGATTACATCTGAGTAACTTTTAAAGAAAAGAGTAACTTTTGTACAATGATAAACCATAAGACTTGAATTATACACATATACAAAGAACGGGTGTGTATTTCAGAGAGGAGACTTATTGATGAAAATAAATAGCCTGCTAAATGAAAGAGTGAGGATTACTAAGGATGAGCAACTAAGAATGATTTTCAACTCAACACAAAAGGATACTTGGCCCAATGTATATGAAAGAAATTGGGGTAGAGAAATATGTGATGAATGGAAAATGACCAGGCAATCACAAAACCAAAGGCACCTCTGAGGACCACTGAGCTGCCTAAACTGCGTTAGTAACATTCCTAGGGCATGTATGGAGAGGAAATAAGGAAATCAGTGCTGTGAGGTTAAAATAATATATTCATGTCTATTCTCTTCTGAAAGCTCTGGAGCATATGACAAAACACGTTACAGAGTCACAGAGGAGAGAAATTTGCTCTTTTCACCACATTGAGGTTTTCCCACAGACCAAGAGCACCGTGATGCCAAAGCTCTTTAGGAAAAGCTGTTTAGAAAGCAGTAACAGTGAGAATGCAGAGCTGCTTGATTTGCAAAAAACATGACATCTAGTGTTACTAACCAGAGATATAATTTCTGCATCACCTCAATTCTATCCAGTCAGCTCTACAAACTTGCTGTGGTAGAATTTTAGACTAGAAACTAGGAAAATAAAAGCCACCAACTTATTATATTCCTTGAGTAACTTAAAGTTGGGGAGAATAATCTGAGATTAAAAAAAGCATTCAAAATTTTGGTAAGTAGTTATTTGTAATTTATCTTAGTGAGAAGATATAAAATCACAAGGAATAAGCAGGATTTATAAAAAAGCAAAATTTTAATAGGATTAATGCAGAATAAAAGTTTAATATAGACCGGGCGTGGTGGCTCAAGCCTGTAATCCCAGCACTTTGGGAGGCCGAAACGGGTGGATCACGAGGTCAAGAGATCGAGACCATCCTGGTCAAAATGGTGAAACCCGTCTCTACTAAAGATACAAAAAATTAGCTGGGCATGGTGGTGTGTGCCTGTAATCCCAGCTACTCAGGAGGCTGAGGCAGGAGGCGGACCTAGGAGGCAGAGTTTGCGGTGAGCCGAGATCGCGCCATTGCACTCCAGCCTGGGTAACAAAAGTGAAACTCCGTCTCAAAAAAAAAAAAAGTTTAATATAATATGATGTACCTTTGAAATTTATAACTTAGTAATATTAATATAAAATGTTGGGTTTAGTAAAGCCTACAAAGGTCATCAGGGATGACTTTTCTTTTTTACAGTATTCTTTTTTAATTTTCTGTAGTATTTCAAGGTTCCAATAACAAAAAGCCCTTAAATTTCATATGTAGTTTAACTATTTCATGCAGCTTAGAATTTTATTATTAGCAGCCACAGAACTTCAATTTTCAGATTTATGATCTTTAGAAAGGACAATCATGAGACCATTGTGTTGACAAAGGAAAGACTAAGTCAATGTGACTAACAGTTCTTCTGCCAACTCAGATTGCAATGTTGGGTTGCTGAATTATTCCCATTTTATTTCAAAAATACTCCACCATTCTGTAAACATGAGTTGAGATTTTCTTCTTTTGCCTTTTTATGGGTAAGAGTATAAGACAATAAATGAGGCTTCATATATTTTGTAATCATTGATATGAACAAATGAAAAATGATAGTTGAACATACATGTTGAACTTACCTAAAATATGACAATTTGCTTTAAAAGGTCTCTCAGGCATATAGAGAGTTTCTGGTACCTATAAATCTGGGTAATTCATGGTAAAATTCAGAATTGTCATTAATGTGGACATAAAAAATTCCTTGGAAATGTTAAAGTAGTATAAAATTACTTTTTTCCCTAAATTATCAGATCCATAATTAAACTCAATAGTCCTAAAGGGTATCGAGTAATAAGGGTTCCAGAAACCTACCTATGGCACACGTTTCTTCGCACTCTTCCAGACTGTCAAATCGATTCTGATTTCCTTCACATCCCCCATATATAAATTCTTCACACTGTCGAGTGAAAACATTGAAGAAATATCTCTTCATCCATGCTTTACATGGGCCATCATCCGCTTTAAACGCACAAAATGTATGCCTAAATTTCAGTGGTGGCAACTCAGTGTCTATAAGGTAAAAATAAGAGATATAACATGTCATCCTTCATAACACTATAATAATGTTCTTTATTTCCTTTTTAATATGTCCTGATTTTAAGGAAAAATGCCATAACACATGCTGTTAAGAAACTATAGAAAGTCATTCAGTTATGAAAATGGTAGATAAAGTTAATACATTCACCAAATGAGACACAACTTCTAGACTCTTGTTTGAGAGGTATTGCTTAAATCTCACTAAGCGAACTGGGAGGGAATTGAGTAGTACTTGTAAGGTAACTTCATTCAAGTGGATGTGTCAGCAATAGACCCCTTCTTTTAACTCAAACAATGGACAATTCTTTGAGTTTCTCTCCTTAACCTACAGTTATGTCACTCTTCATGCATAAAACAACAGCATATTCATTTTAATGTATATATATATATATATATATATATATATACACACACACATCTATGTATATAAAACCATATTAAACCATTCCCTAATTATGAAAATTTATGTGTTTGATGTTACAGAAAACAAACTGCATAGTGCTTTTTTTTTTACTTACCATACTATGCTTGGGTTTTAATAATTTTGAAATAACGTAAATAATGCTTTCCATGTTTTACATAGAATGAGACAATTCTTTTGATTTCGAATTACATATTTTTTTCTTTAAATATTTATCTACTAATTGTAACAACAGAGTTTTCTATCCGGGGAATGGGCATACACATAGAAGAAATTCAACTAGATTTTTAAAACATTTTATTTTTTTCACGTCCAATAAAATTAATAGAAATCGAATGTTAAATAAGTTCTATTTATTTACCAGTAAAGATAGACGCAAAAATTGTGGTTGGTGCAACCAAAAGAATAATGACGAAAATGCTATATAATACAGCTTGAATATTTTCTGTATATTGAGTCCATATGTTTTCTTTGCCTTTGGCAATTGATTATGTGGAATATTGAAATCAGTAAATGACTTAAACCAGTTTTCCCTTTAGAGGGCAGCAATACTATAGCAAACAGATGAGTATAAATATCTTCAAATAAAGTGTTTTCATGCACTCTAAAATAGTTTACTTTGAACAAAAAAAAGAATGAATGAGACTTTAATATTTTCACATAAAATATTTTTAAAGCATAAAATATGGGATACATTTGTGGATGTATGATTGCCTAAATAGAAATCCATTTTAAATTTCCTGTAATTTCAACACATGAATCTTTTTGAAAGTGAAAATATGCATATAATAAAAGTTAAATTAGATAATTTTATTAATTTCATTCCACCCATAATGTATTATTTTAATGATCAATTTTGAATTAATAGCAAGTATTAGTCTTTACTAATGTTAAAACTCTTTGTAACAAAATGATTGAAATTGTATTGTTAATTTTGTATATCAGTCATAAAATTGTAAGTAGTCTTTCCAATCTTGGAAGGATTAAAAATATAGCTTTCTATATGTAAATTGGCATTAGCTGCTGTTTGATTCATGGGACACTAATTATTTATGAACATGTATATTTTATCTCAACTACTAACACTGCTTTTAGTTTTTAAAAATTCCAGTTAAATTTATATAATGCCATCTAACCATTTTGATCTATTTGATAAGTTAATTATTTTTTCAATTGATATAAATTGAGATGACAGAACTGATAGTAGAGTATGTTTTTCAGATCCAAAATTTGTTAAGTTAGAATAACATATGGCAGATAATTATTATGATACAGGGATACTTTCATCATCAAACACAGTTGTTATAAAATAGCTAATTAGCAAGCAAGAATGTTGGTCAAATCTTTAAAGTTGAGTTTTAGTCCGTCTGCTTTTTTTTTTTTTTTTTTTTTTTTGAGACTGAGTCTTGCTCTGTCGTCAGGCGTTGAGTGCAGTGGCACAATCTCGGCTCATTGAAACCTCAGCCACCTCGGTTCAAGAGACTCTCCTGCCTCAGCCTCCTGAGTAGCTGAGACTACAGTCGTGCTCCCACATGTCCAGTTAATTTTTGTATTTTTTGTAGAGTCAGGGTTTCACTATGTTGGCCAGGATGGTCTCGATCTGTTGACCTCATGATACGCCCGTCTCTGCCTCCTGAAGTGCTGGATTACGGGTGTGCGCCACCGCACCCAACCGAACATATGCATTTGTGGTGTCTTCAACTTTCTCTAGAATTATGTTCAATTGGCAAAATATAATGCTTGCGTTTACCAATATGATATATTTTAATAATTTTAAACCAATAACAGTGTTCTAAATTCAATAAATATCTACAGTCTATCTATAAATAATTTTATCAAAATGGGTTAAGAAATATTGGTAAACGTTGACAAGTTTAAATGTCATTTTTCTTTCAAATACTTTATCTAACATTTTATGTTGATGAACTTATCTAAAATATGATAATTTGCTTTAAAAGTTCTCTCAGGCACACAGACAGTTTCTGGTGCCTATAAATATGGGTACTTCATGGTGAAATTCTCCCATTTTTCTTAAATTAGATAGAAAAGTCCTTTCTACTTTCTAATAGAAATTCATAACATAAATTTAATTGAGAATTGCTAAAAATGTTTTCTAAAAATGGAAAACTATATTAACCAAAATGACTTTTTAAAACACATTTTCTCTATCACTGAAGTTAAAAATTGTCAGTTTGAATTTAGAAAGAATGAAAGTTTTTTTCTGAGTGGCACATTTGTGAATAATTGTAAATGATGTTTATACTTTTTTGTCTTTACTTAAGGATTTTAGAACGCCAAGCTGACATTTTGAGTTGTTAAGAGAAGCCAGAAAGTTTGGTATGAAGACCCTAAGTAGTGCATCTGACTTGCAGTAAGTCACAGTAAGTATAATCGAAATTAGCATCATGAATTTCTGAACTGTAGGCATGTTTGTTTTTGACACCAATGAAAATGTGATCTACCAGCTGTTACTTTAGAATTTTAGAAACAAGTTATTGAAGCAGTGTTTCAGACGGAAAACTTGAATACAAATGTGTAACTGCAGAATACTGGGAATTTTACCTAATTTCTCAGTTGCCATGTATATTCAGGAAAATAATTTTTTATAAATCAATACTTTTATCAGATATTAATTGATGACTTCTCTACTTTTTATTCTCGATATATTTGATAGTGTTTATCCTCAAGCTAAATCTTTTTTCCATTTCCTGCATTAAAAATGTACTAACCCAAGTGCAATCTGCTATTTACTAATTGGGCCAGCAGGTGGAAGCAGTGCACCACAAAACCAAAAGAACAAAAAACTAGCTGTTGTAGTCTTACGCAGCAATGATGGTTAATGTTGCTCACTGAGTAATTACAATACTCTGGACATTTTTGTAATTGTACCATTTAATGATAATAATAGTGAGTTATATGTTATTATCTTCATTTTATAAATTATAAAACAGCATTGAAGAAATTAAGTAAATGGCTTAAATTCATACCATAAATGATGGGTTTAAAATTGACCCCAATATGGTTTTACAACACGTGCCTCACACCTTCTTTATACCTGCGTGATACCGTTACAGATGCGACTGAGATTCCTCAACTAGCATTTGGATCAACCATACAGTTTTAATTATATAATCTCCACTCAATTAACAGCGTTCTTTTTTTCAAACATTCACCTTTATGAAACTAAAAATGGTTTAAATGACAGAGGTAGGTGGTAATTGTATAGAAATTTTCTAGGAAAAGCACCAAGTATTAACTTTTATGAATTATATTTTGTTAATTATTAGGTGATTATTTGTCTTTATTTACACTCTAATGCATTTCTTATAGAAATCCTGTGTTAGAATATTCTTCGTGCAGTGATCCTGCGGCCCATACCTGAGTGCAGCATGCCGGGACTCGAGCAATGACCAGGCTTGGTGTGTGACCTTTGTGCCATGCCACTTCACCCAAAAGGGATGTAAATCTGCCTTGGTTTTCATTTCTTATTTTGGATAAACCCTTTTGGATGTTAATAATTGTGTGGTGACCATGTGGTGGGCACTGTGCTGTCACTGCAGATATGACAGTTTATTAGATGACAGCAGCTCCTCCTTCATGGAGCATATAAACACTAAGGACTCACACAGATATTCGGAAAGTTCTGGGTGCTGTGAGAGCGAACGATAGGATATGTAAATTATCCTGAAGTGGTCAGTGATAACTTTCTTGAGACTTGAAGGAAACGTTTACAGAGGTAATAATTATCTGACAGCAGGCATGAGAAACAAAACACATACAGGCAATCTAAAAGGAATTTAATGTGATCCAGCCATAGAAATAGAATTATGGTTTGTATCGAATCATTCGCACTTGATACCATGAATTTTATGTCTCATAGTCCGAAGGTTACAATCCTGCCTTCCCCTCCCCACCGCCCCGTGTCCTGGGATGTTGGATAGAAAGTTAACTACAATATTTGATGCCTGAGAACATGTCATGCCCTTGACTGTAAGAATACTCATCCTCTTAGAACTTATTTGTGAATCTAGGGCTTTCAGGTAACTTACTATCTAAGAGTCTACATGCTGCTTGCCTCTAATGAAAGGATTTGATTTTTTTTCTGGCAGGGAAGAACAAAGACAGGTACCTTTTGCCTTCTCTGTGTCAGAAAATGTGCCAGATGATTTTCCACTGTTTATATTAAAACTATAGGAAATTAGTAATTTACATTATTCATTACAGCTTAAGATTCTGGGAGTTAGAAAGTTTAAATAACTTATTCAGTCTCACAAACGTACTGGGTGGCAAACCACACCTGCAAACTCAGGTCTGTCTGATTTTAAATTCTAAATTCTACCTTTCACTAAATGTTCACTCTTAATTTTCTCACTCCCAGCCCAATGGAATTGTTTTAAAAAGTGTATTACCACTGCTTTTATTATCATTTTTTTGTCTTATCTAGAAGTTAATTCTAGATTATTCTCCCTGCTGATTGTGAGAGAAGCAATAAAATTCTATGTATTTTTCTATTAATAATAGTAGCTTATTTCAATTAAATAATATACTGCTATAAAATGATGATATGATCTTATCATCACGTGATACAGTATATCACCAAAACAGAATATTTTTTTCAGATGTGAGATCTGGTTACTGTAAAAATTAATTTAAAATAAAAACAGAACGAAACCAGATAAAACTGAAATTAGTTGACCAAGAGGTCTTTAGGTCTAGTTTAAATATCAAAATTCTTTGTTATTCATCTGGGTTTGGGGGCTATTTTAAAGTAATTTTAAATTCTGGCTTAATTACTGATGACTTGATTCTGGATGGTTGGCTGACAGTGGCACCAGCAACCATTTCAGGAACTTCCTGGTTAGGTAGTATTCATTTTCTCCGTCCAACTGAGGAAAATCAGACTGGGACAATACAGGGGACACTTGGATCTATCTGCTTCTCACTTTCCTCAAGTGAGGTTGCCTGCTTTTTCCCTTTAGGACTTATTTTACCTCCACCTTCCTTGTTTCTGTAACCTCCTGAATGTTAGAACCTTAACCTATCCCTTTTTGAGAAAAGCCAAATGAAGGATTGAAACTCAACTTAATACTGGATTTCTATTTTCAAAAAGGCATATTAGGGTTTTACTTTACTAAATAATGTCTCATCTCTAGGAAATGTTTATAACACAACGTCGCCTTGCCAGAGCCCTCAGAAAGCCAAGCTTGAATGAGTCTCCGTCCTCTTCCCATCAACAGCAGCACCCTCTGCATGCTTCTGTTACTTTGTGTACTCCATTATCCAGAAATAGACTGTCCACCCTTCAGACCCTTCTAGGAAATGGAGAGATTCTTCAGCACCTCATCTCAGCCATACCTGTTTCTCTAGCAAGTTCCACAGTTTCAGGCCCAGAAGATGTATTATTTAAACTTTACTAAAGAACACGGAACACAGTCATTTTAAAGCGATATTACAGATATAAAATAAGAAATCTTTTTTACATCTTAAAATGCTATATGAAATACAGCTATCATTTTGTTAATATTCTCTCATTAATACCAATACTTGAGATTTCTGTCAATAATTTACTAATCTGCCACAAAATATTACTTTTAAGAAAGGTATTTTTTCACAATAACCATCACCATACCATCTTCCCTTTGCTCTACTTTTTATTGTTAATATTCTCATTTTTAGACACAGAGTTTTATGGGATTGGAGCTAACTTATATTACTAGATCCTTTGGTGTCCTGCTTGCTAGATTTTTATATTAATCTCAACTGGGAAGTTTTTATTTTGGAAATATGGGCAAGAAGCAGAGAATAGCTGAAGCCTCAGATGTCTGAAGTTCCCTTTACTTCCCTACACTTTTCCTCCTCAAAGGGTGGCATCAAATGTCACAGGGAGTCGCTTTTACATGTTGCTCCTCGCAATAGCCCAGAGTAACTCCAGTGTTTAACACGGTACACGGAATAAAAAAGAGAAGTCTTTCAGCTAAAGTTACTTGGTTTTGGACTGTTTAGAACACAAGTGTGTGCATACACACACACACACACACACGCATAGTATAATAAATTTCCAAAGAAAAATATCACTTCAATAACAACTAATTTCTCTCCACAATGGAACAATATTATACATTTTTAGATTAGAATTGAGAGGTTTCACTAGCTTAAAAAGATAAGTGCTTCTAATATTTTACCTGTCATAATTGTGTATTCATCATCTTCCTCAGAATCAGCATTAAGAGGGGTAGAGGCAAGATTCAGCAGCAGGCATATGGAAGCCCAAAGTGCATGTACTTTCTTCATTGTGTAAACCATCTCTGAAATACAGAACGCATGCGTATCTAATAAACAAAGTGGTAATGTGGACTCATTTGCAGACTAGTAAACATCATATGCGTACTTCAAATGCAAATTTCTGTGACATTGTATGTGTGTACACATACATTTCTCTGTGCATACTCCATGGGTCATATTTAAAATGTATATGTAGTATTCAGAATTATGGGCAAACACATTCAGTGCATATAGATATTAATATTCAAGCAAACGAATTATATTTCAACTTTGAAAACAGAAATAAAAAGGACAATAATTGAAAGACATGGGTAAATGTTGATCATATGGCCAATAATGTAGTAAGTAAGGTCTGTTTCTGCATGCAGTTTCGCTTTCCACATCTTTCTCACAGCTATTCTTTCTGAGTCAGAACTAATAAGGTATTTTTTGCGTTTTTAAAATGATTTTTTTAATGCAACTTTTTATTTCTGATTTATCGTTCCCTCTGCTCTGGTTCTTTTTTTTCTTTTTTAAGGAAACACATTTTCAGATTTTTCATCTTTGTTTCCTTTAAAAAATATATTATTTACCTCAATTTCTGAATCAGGTTTTCTATGAGATAGCAGACAGTCAGAACAGCAGACAAAAGAAATGTCTGACATTCAGCTAGTCCTTTTTCCCAGTTCATTATTTCCCCAGTTTAGGGAGTTATCTGATTCAAAAGAGTTTTGCGGAAAAGTGACTCTAAGTGATAAAACATCACTCATTACACTCCGAAGGAAACAGATTTCAGTAGGAGAGTGAGACTTTTCCTGTTTCAACATCATTTAAAGATCTATAGCCGAAAAAAGAAAGAAAAAAGAAAGAAAGAAAGAAAAAAGAAAGAAAGAAAGAACGAACGAAAGGCAGCAGAAAGCAAGAAATCACCTCTAAATATATTTTTAAAGATGATTTCTTCTTTGGATTTAAAGGTGGAAGGAAAAGTGTAATGATCACACAACACAGGAAAAGAAAAACCGAGAACACTTGTTTCCTTCCTGTTCTCAGCCACCAGGGCCATCCCAGTCAGGAAGGAAAGCGAGATCTTATCAGCAAATATTCACAAATGCAGGGACAGATACTCCATCAAATACAATCTAGAGAATTATCTGGTTTTGTCTGTGGCAGATCACAGCTGCAATATACACCATTGTGGGTAGCCATATAATAATCAAGTAATACATGTTATTATGCTTTAATTTGCATTAAAATCACTAGTGAGATAAACAACCTTTTTTCTAACAGCACTTTGCAAGTGTTAACATACATTTGATTTTTAGTCAGTAGAGATGCCATATATCTTATAAATCATACCATAAACTATTTGAATTCACAAATATGTATGCATGCCTGTTTATATAGCTACATGATTTCCAAGAATCTTTAAAGTAAACTTCTAATCCTTATTTCATTTTTGAACACATATTTTTCAGTGATTTATTTGTTTCCATTTGATTATTTGAAATATACAATCCTGCTATACTTAGAGGATAAAATACAGAATATGTTTCATATCACACGGTTCAGGAAGCAGGTTGAGTTTGAGGGTCTACGGAAGCAACTGAGAGTCAGGCTCTAAATCCAAGAAGTTCCTCTCAAAAAATGGCGGCCTAGGATACCTCATAAACTTAGTACTCTAGACTTTTCTTGGGTGCTAGGATTAGAAACCAACTCTGACAAAGCTGGATCATCAGTTTATTTCTTCTAGAATATTTGGAACAATCTGAGACAACAAGGTCAGGGTTGCACTGGTTCTCAGAAACAACTCGAGCTGGTGAGCCAAGCACCACCAGGTATTTCTCATTGTGGCTACACACCTTAGACAGCTTCATTTCCTCTTGGTGTGACCCAATCTTCTTGCATAGCATGATGCATGATTGGACTATTCTTGGTTTTAAACCCAAAGAGTTTTTCCATCAAAATAACCTGACTACTTCTCTTTATAGCCCAGGCTTAAAGAGCTTGAGACTAGCTCAGATAGTTTCAGCTTGAAACAAGGGCCACCTCTGGGACCAATCTATTTGAGCAGGGAATTGTAGGAGACCATCATGGATTTGATGGACTCACAACCAGTCTGGGGTCAGGAATAAGAAAATGCAATCACATTGCAAATATTAATTAAACTATATGGTCTGGGTGGTGGAGGGGGCAAGTGTAACTCCCAGAAGGAGGAAATTGTTGCTTTCAGAAGGGAAGGGTATTGGACAGATAAAACCATGACTATATACCGTAGCAAGCCATAGCTAAATAAAAGCATATGTAATTCAAAAAGAAGAAAAATAAGCAAAAGGAAAATAAAGTACATGAGTTGCAGGAGGAATTAAATATTCAAATTTTTATTAAAAAATTCTATCTAGTCCTGGGTGATAGCAGATTTAATGTAGGGATGAATCCATGCACCAACTTCTATATACCATACAAAATATTTTTCCTTTTGGAAAATTCCAATTTTCTTAAAATTGGTAAACAGAAGTTTACAAAACAACATCTCTGGATCTCCTCTTCCCATAGACCAGCAGAGAATTTGATGTAAAGATCTGCTTGATAAGCCCATAATCCTGGCTTTCTAATGGAAACATTTGAAAAATTGACTTAATTATTTAAAATAGTTTTATATTTACAAAAAAAACGAGAAGAGCATACAGAGACTTCTCATACAGTTTCCTTATTAACATGTTACATTAGTATGGCGCACTTATCACTGATACACCAAAATTGATATTGTTACTAACTAAAGTCCATACTTTAGTCAAATGTCCTTAGTTTTTTCCTAACCCCTTTTCTGTTCTAGCAACCCATCCAGAATACCAAATTGCTCTAGTTGTCATCTCTCCTTAGGTTCCCCTTGGCTGTGATAATTCCTCAGACTTTTCTTATTTTTGATGATCTTGACAGTTTTGAGTAATACTGGTCAGATATTTTGCAGGGTATCCCCTCATTAGAATGTATCTGATGTTTTTACTCATAATTCGACCAGGGTTACAGGGTTTGAGGAAGAAGATCACAGAGGTAAAGGCCACTTTTTGTCACATTACGACAGGATATATACTACCAACATGATTTACGACTGCTGATGTTGATCTTAAATGCCTGGCTGGGGTAATGATTGTTCGGTTTCTCCACTATGAAGTCACTTCCTCCCCCCAACTTTCCCTACCGTACTCTTTATTATTATTATTATTATTATTATTATTATTACTATTATACTTTAAGCACTAGGATACATGTGCAGAATGTGTAGATTTGTTACATAGGTATATATGTGCCATGATGGTTTACTGCACCCATCAACCCATTATCTACATTAGGTATTTCTACTAATGCTATCCCTCCCCTCACCGCCTCAACCCCCTGCAGACTCCAGGGCATGATGGTCCCCTCCCTATGTCCATGTGTTCTAATTGTCCAACTCCCACTTATGAATGAGAACATGCAGTGTTTGGTTTTCTGCTCTTGTGTTAGTTTGCCGAGAATGATGGTTTCCAGCTTCATCCACGTCCCTGCAAAGGACATGAACTCATCCTTTTTTATGACTACATAGTATTCCATGGTGCATATGTGCCACATTTTCTTTATCCAGTCTATCACTGATGGGCATTTGCATTGGTCCAAGTCTTTCCTATTGTGAATAGTGCCACAATGAACATACGTGTGCATGTGTCTTTATAATAGAATGATTTATAATCCTTTGGGTATATATCCAGTAATGGGACTGCTGAGTCAAATGGTATTTCTATTTCTAGATCTTGGGAGAATCATCACACTGTCTTCCAAAATGGCTGAACTAATTTACACTCTCACCAATGCTATAAAAGCATTCCTATCTCTCTATATCATCTCCAACATCTGTTGTTCTTGACATTTTAATGATAGCTATTCTAACTGGAGTGAGATGGTATCTCATTGTGGTTTTGATTTGCATTTCTCTAATGACCAGTGATACTGAGGTTTTTTTTTTCATATATTTGTGGGCTGCATAAATGTTTTCTTTTGAAAAGTGTCTGCTCATATCCTTCACCCACTTTTTGATGTGTGTGTGTATGTGTGCATGTGTGTGTGAGTGTTTTCTGTAAATTTAAGTTCTTTGTAGATTCTGGATATTAGCCCTTTGTCAGATAGACGGATTGCAAAAATTTTCTGCCATTCTGTAGGTTGCTTGTTCACTCTGGTGATAGTTTCTCTTGCTGTGCAGAAGCTCTTTAGTTTAATTGGATCCCATTTGTCAATTTTGGCTTTTTTGCTATTGCTTTTTTTGTTTTAGCCATGAAGTCTTTGCCCATGCCTATGTGCTGAATAGTATTGCCTAGGTTTTCTTCTAGAGTTTTTATGGTTTTATGTATTACATTTCAGTCTTTAATCCATCTTGAGTTAATTTTTGTATAATGTGTAAAGAAGGGGTCCAGTTTCATATTTCTGCATATGGCTAGCCAGTTTTGTCAACACCATTTATGGAATTCATAAACAGACAACCCCATTGTCTGTTTTTGTCAGGTTTGTCAAAGACCCGATGGTTGTAGATGTGTGGTGTTATTTCTGAGGCCTCTGTTCGGTTCCATTTGTTTATATCTCTGTTTTGGTACCAGTACCATGCTGTTTTGGTTACTGTTGCCTTGTAGTATAGTTTGAAATCAGGTAGTCGGATGCGTCCAGTTTAGTTCTTTTTGCTCAGAATTGTCTTGGCTATATGGGCTCTTCTTTGGTTCCATATGAAATTTAAAGCAGTTTTTTTTCTAATTCTGTGGAGAAAGTTAATGGTAGCTTGATGGGATAGCATTGAATCCATAAATTATTTTGGGTAGTATGGCCATTTTCATGAAACCGTTTCTTTTTATCTATGAGAATGAATGTTTTTTCATTTGTTTGTGTCCTCTATTATATCCTTGACTGGTGGTTTGTAGTTCTCCTTGAAGAGATCTTTCACATTCCTTGTGATTTGTATTCCTATGTATTCCTTATGAAGTTTAGTTTGGCAGGATATGAAATTCTGGATTGAAAATTCTTTTCTTTAAGAATGTTTAATATTGGCCCCCATTCTCTTCTGGCTTGAATGGTTTATGCAGAGAGATCGCTGTTAGTCTGATGGGCTTCCCTTTATGGGTAACTCAACGTTTCTCTCTGGCTGCCCTTAACATTTTTTTCCTTCATTTTAACCTTGGTGAATCGGATGATTATGTGTTTTGGGATTGCTCTTCTTGAAGAATATATCTGTGATGTTCTCTGTATTTCCTGAATTTGAATGTTGGCCTGTCTTGCTAGGTTGGGGAAGTCCTCCTGGATAATATCCTGAACAGTGTTTTCCAACTTGGTTTCAATAACCCTGTCACTTTCAGGTGCACCAAACAAATTTAACTGCTAGCTCATTGTCTGCTTAAACGGCCACCCAGTTTTGTGCTTGAAACCCAGGGTCCTGGTGGCATAGGCACCTGAGGGAATCTCCTGGTCTGCAGGTTGTGAAGACCCTGAGAAAAGCATAGTGTCTGGGCCGGAGTGCACTGTTCTTCAGGGCACAGTCCTTCACTGCTTCCCTTGCCTAGGGAAGGGAGTTCCCTGACCCCTAGCGCTTGCCTGGTGAGGCAATGCCCCACTCTGCTTCAGCTTGCCCTCTGTGGGCTGGACCCTCTGTTTCACCAGTCCCACTGAGTGAGCCAGTACCTCAGTTGGAAATGCAGAAATCACTCATCTTCTGCACTGATCTCAGTGGAAGCTGCAGATTGCAGCCCTTCCTATTTGGCCATCTTGGCAGCCACCCATACTGTGCTCTCTGGAAGAAAGTCAATACCTATAGCCAACACTTAAAATGAATGTAGAATTATGGTTCTTCTTCTTAAGGTGACAGTATCTATATAAATTGCTTGGAATTCTTTTGCACCAGGTATTTGTCTCCTCTCTTTATTAAATTATTTAATCCTTTACTTATATCAGTATGGACTCATGATCCACCTTGTGTTATAATTCAGTATAACTTTACTTGTATTGTTGTTCATATGATCCCCTTGCTTTGGCAAATTTGAGATGGCATTCAGTTGGCTCCTGTAATTCTTTGATATAGCTCCATCAATATCAGTTTTTAATTTTCTCTGAGTAACTTTTTACTTTTTGTCAGGTCTAGATGCCCCAGGCTCATATTGTTTATTTTATGCCCCACTCTTAGAATCACAACCATTTCTCCAAGAAACCCTGATTCCTTTTATTAGAGATTGGCATTAGAAACCCAGGTCTGAGCTCTAGGCATGCTCATTGTTACTGTAATGTCATTTATTTTAGGCCTTCTTTTTGGCATATTAGAAAAATACATGTGTGTATTCCACCCTATCTGTAAAGGTATACTATCTTTGAACACATCAGCATGTTTTTCTGTACCTGGCTTATTTACTATATAATCCACATTGTCACAAATAGTAGGATCTCCTATTTTAAGGCTGAATAATATTTCACTGTATATATGTGTATACCACATTTCTTTATTCATTCATTAGGTAAAGAATCTTGAATTGTTTCCATATCTTGGTTATTGTGAGTAATATCTCAATGAATGTGAGAATACAGATATCTTTTCAAGACTCTGATTTTAATTCTTTTTTAATTCCCAGGAGTGGAATTGCTGGATGGTATGACAGTTTTATTTTTAGTTTTTGAGAAATCTTCATATTATTGCCCATACCTACTGTATCACTTTACATTTCTGCCAACAATTGGCCAGCATTCCAATTTCTACACATCCTTGCCAACATGTTACATTTTGAGTGTTTTTTTATAATAGCCATTTTAACAGACATAAAGTGATATCTCATTATTATTTAGATTTTCATTTCCTTGGTAAATAATGCTGCTATGCATCTTTTTATATACCTGAGATGTATGCCTTCTTTGGAGAAAAATGTGTTCAACTCCGTTGTCCATTTAAAAAAAAAGTTTCTGCTATTGAGTTGAAGAAGTTCCTTATATATCCTGGAAATTATCAGATATATAAATTGAAAATATGTTCTCTCATATAGTTTGTCTTTTTATTCTATTGATTGTCTCTATTGCCATGCAGAGCTTTTTAATTTTATCTAATGTTACTTATCTATTTTTGCTTTTGTTGCTTGTACTTTTGGTCTCATATTCAAAAAATCATTGTCAAGACCAATGTCAAGAAGATTTACCCTATGTTTTTGATGGGAATTTTTACATTTTCGGGTAGTAACTACAGTAGCCAAACTCCTAGAAGCAGAGAATGTAATAGTGGTTGCTAGAGGCTGGAGAGTGGGGAAAATAGAGTGCTTGTTGTTCAGTGGATACAAAGTTTTAGTTACCCTAGGATAGTAAATTCTAGAGATCTGCTGTACAACATATTGTTTATTGTCGACAACATGGTATTTTATACTTCAAAATTTCTTAAAAATGCAGATCTATGTTGTGTTCTTATCACAAAACAAACCGAAAATGAAAACAAAATAAAAAGACAAAGAGACACAAGGAAACTTTAGAAGGTATTGAATATGTCTATTATTCTGATTGTGTTGATGGGAGTTTGCATATGCACAAACTCATAAAATGTTATCTAACAAAAATATGCATATATTTCAATGAGATATAATCACTATACAAAGAACTGCTCATATTATTGTGCAAAATTTGATGAGTTTATGCAGTTCTTTGTATAGTGATTATATCTCAGTGAAGTTGTTTAAAAAATTCTGTGAAATAAATACATAAATAAATAAGGAACCAGCTTTGTTTACTTAAGCCAAACATTAGTTCTTATGCATGTATTCAACACATGAATTATTTTGGCCCTCTCTCTTGACCTATCTGTAAACCTTTTCTCCCAATGGTGAGAAACTTGACTCCCACCATCCACCAACTCTTTAATTAATTGTTCCATTATAATTTACATGTATAGCAATAGGAAAATTGTTAACCCATATGTCCATGGGATACAACTTTATTAACCAGAGGGCAGTGTTTGTGTTCAGTTCTGTTTCCCTTTAGACTTACAGGCTCAACTTATTTTCAAAATTATTTAGAACAGCACTTCTCCACCCCAAACTCCTTCAGTGAGATTGCCTTATACATTCATAGTAGAGTGAGAATTTCTTGTCACATTCCTGGCCTTTTAAGTTATACTTTTAAATTGTATACATTAAAATTCACTCTTTGTGCTATAGCTGTCTATGAGTTTCAACAATTGCATAGTGACACATATCCACAGAATAGTTGCAGTATTATACAGAATATTTTACTCTAAATTCTCTGTACTTTATCCATTCATCCTTTCCATTCTCCCCTCTATTCCCTTTGAAGTTATTGATCTTTTTACTGTATCTACAGTTTTGTCTTTTCCAGAATGTCATATAGTTGAAATCATACATTATGTAGTGTTTTCAAATTAGCTTCTTAAACTTAGAAACTTGCATTTAAGGTTCCTCTATATCTTTTCATGGCATGATAGCGCATTCTCATTTTTCATTATCACTGAGTAGTATTCCATCATATGGGTTTATAACAATTGTTTATTAATGTATTGAGGAACATCTTAGTTGCTTCCAGTTTTTTTGTAATTATGAATAAAGCTTCTATAAATATTGTGTGTGGTTTATTTGCATGGACATATGTTTTGAAATCAGTTGGGTAAGTATGTATGAGGATGACTGCTGGAATGTATGTTAAGACTATGCTTAACTTTGTAAGACACTAGCAATCATTTCTTCTGAAATGGCTATACCATTTTGTATTCCCACCAGCAATGAAGGAAATTTCCTGTTGATCTGCCTCCTCATCAGTAATTGGGCTGCCAATTTCTAGGGCATTAGTTATTTTAACATTTGTCTACTAGTATCTCATTATTGTTTTAAGTCTCAATTTTCTGATGAGAATGATAAGTATCTTTCCATATACTTATTTACCATCCATATATCTTCTTTGATTATGTGTCTATTCATATCATTTGTTCATTTTAAAATTGGGTTATTTTCTTATTGTTGAGATTTAATAATTCTTTGTATATTTTGATATATATTCTTTATCAGATATGAGGTTTGCAAATACAGTCCAAGAGATCATGTTTTTATTTTGTTCTTAGTGAGTTTGAGAATGTGACCACGTGACTTGGTGGCCTTTGATTTTTTTTGATCTTGAATTACATTGCACTGATTGTTTGGAAAGAAAGTGTCTCTTTGAAAGCCACTGTACAGGTGTAACAAACTGTTCAATATCACAGAGTCCACAAATTTAAAAGTGCAGTTAGAATATTTTATTTAATGGTTTGACTTATACTTTCCTGCCTTAAAATATATTTACGTTTTTTTCTACAGAATCATATTTTTACTATTTTACTTTCTTTCTTTTGGAGGATATTTCATTCTCTAGACAACTGTAGCATAATTTAAAGGTATTTCTTTTAAATTGTGCATTCTTTCTTCTAACTGTTCGATATTTCTATATTTATAATTTATTTAAACTTTCTTGGTATGGAAGCCAGTCAGCAAAATTGAGTTCATAGATAAACAAGACTGTTGAGTCGGTGGCTCAATACATTTATAATAATAGTTTTCTGAATTAATTAAACCTATCACAGGGAACAATCTTACGCCTGATCTTTTTCAAAATTTTCTTCAGATATCATTTGTCATGTGTGATTCATCAAGATTTATTGTGACAGTTCAGTCAATAATGCTTTGGGAATTTATTTAAACATATCAAGCATAGAAAAACATTCTGTTTGAAGGAAACTTTATAGAGGAAAGTTGACTTAGTATATTTGAAAATGAAAGTAAAAATATATTTTTCATACTATTTAAAAATCAAGCATGATTTTTGCACCATCATAATTAGTCAGGCATACTGATTCTTACATTAGGCTCCACTTCATGATATATTGGCTTCAGAGTACCTTGACAAATCTCCTTTAATTTTTAATTTATCAAATGTTGTTTAAGCAAGGATATTTTATATAAATGTGTTAGTGACTAGTTGTGCATGATGACATGTTAGACACTAAGGGAGATTTGAAAATATAGACAAAGCCTGGAATCCTTAAGGAATTTATGCTAAACACATCTTGAGAAATAATGCTACAAATAAAGTCAGTAGATTTTTTGGATCATAAAAATGTAGTAATGTATAATGTGCTTGCTCATCTGTTAAAATTAAAAATACACAGAGAGATATTGAGAAGACAATGTTATAAGTAAAATTAACATCTAGAATATTGCAGAGGATTAGATTGAAATTAAGAACAGAGTGCTATCAGTGGAACTACAGAGAAAAGCAGACATGAGAGACTTTTAAAATACTGGTAAAATTGAGTAATTGAGTAGATAAAGGATGTGAGACAGAGAATTCAAGGATATCCTGAATGAGTTGTGCTAGTCGTACAACTAGATAAATTAAAATAAGTGTTGATTGGTGTGTTTATTATGGATAAATTCAGTCCACTGATTGCATCTGATGTTATAACTTTTGTAACTGTATAAGTGCAGGTAGACACATGAAGCAGGAGCTGGGAAATGTTTAACTGTGTTATTATCATCCTCATCATTATGAGACAGGATCATTTCACCAAGGGGAAGAGTTCTAATACATCATTGGCAACTACTTTTCCAACTTAATTTCCTGTAAGCCTTTCCAGCATCACTCAGTTTTATGACTTCTACCTATTAATCCTTTGGTTCCATTGAAACTGCTGATTCTTGAATAAACCAAGGTTATTCTTGGTTTAGTACTTCTAAACTGCTATCTCCTAGGCTGGGACACTCCTCTACAAGACACTGAAATGGCAGACTTCCTTCTTATTCAGGACCTCTGGTCGGGTATTCCCGTCAGATATTCTCTCTTCCAAAAGTTGTTCATCAAGTACCATATTTAAGAAACTACCATCGGTTTTTTGTTCCTCTCTATCTCTATAATCTGCTTTTTAAAAATATTACTTGTCCTTTAAATTTTTTTAAATACTACTTATCTTTTCATTATTGAGTTGTAGAAAATATTTATATGTAATGGATATAAATTACTTGTCAAATACACATATATTGTAAATTTTTTTTTTCAGTTCTTGGCTTACCTATTTTCTTACAAGCATCTTTTAATGAGCACTAATTTTTGGTTTAGATAAATTTAATTTATAAAATAATTTAATTATTCACAGATTTGTACAAATATTATTACATTCAATTTTAGAACACTTTCATTCCTCCAAAAGGAAATTCTCCACCTTTTAGGCATCACCATCTTTCCCTAAATTTCCCCATCTCTACATCACTAGAAAACAATTGTTTGGCTTCTATCTGTATGTATTGCCTATTCTGAACATTTTAGTTAAATGGAATAATATAATACGTGGCCTACTGTGTCTGGCTTCTTCAATTAGCATGTTTTCAGGGTCCATTTATGCTGTAGCATGTATCATTGCTTTGTTTCTTTTTATTGCTGAAAATATTTTATAGCATAAATATGTTAAAATGTATTCACTCATCAGTTAATAAAAATTTGTGCTGTTTCTACTTTTTGCTTATCATGAACCATGCCGCTATGAACACTTGTAGACAAGTTTTGGTGTGAACATATTTTTTCATTTCTCTTGGATATGTAACTACGGGTAAAATTCTTGAATCACATGACAATTCTTTGTTTAACCATTTGAGATACTTCCAGACTATTTCCAAAGCAGCTGCACCATTTTTCATTCATACCAGTAATGTCTTGCTTTATTTTTTGAATAGCACTCATCACCACTTATATATTTATGGCTTACATGTGTGCTGTTTCTATCACTCAGATGTTTTCTTTCTTAGCACAGACACTTTACGTAGGATTCACAACTCTATGTTCAATACCCCAAACAATGACTGATACCAGTAATACTTGATAAATAATTAATAAATTAGAATAAGTTTTGCGAGTTAAAATTAGGGTACAGTATAGATCTTTGGATATCTGCATGGTGTTTTATTTATACAAATTCCACCAAAAATAAAGAGATCAGAAACAAGTACTTGATATGGTGCCATAAATATTTAAAAAATTGTGTCTTGTATTGTTTCTTTCATTTTTTAAAGGTATGAAATATTTCAAATTATTTTAATGAATGTTTAATAAAAAATGAAACACGACATAGATTTAACGTTTTAAAAATTTTGCTGAGATGATAGATATTTTTCAAGTCAAAGAAGACAGATAATGATTGCTGAAATTCAAGCAAAAGAGAAATGTGAGTCTGTGGGAAAGATAGCAAAAAAAAATACGTGCTTAGAAAAGAGGTAATTAGGTAGAAGAAATGCGTAGTTTGCTATTTTACTCTTTATAATATAAATGTTAATGAAAGAATATTTGGAAGACAGATAAATGTTCTATATTGAATCTACTAAGAGAGGACCCAAGAAAGGAAAGAAAAAAGGAAGAACTTTGAGATTTTCACTTTTTGTGAACTTTTCTATGAACTTCATATGAACTATAATCCCCCCAATAATCCTAGCCTATAAGAAGTATGATGTACATCTCAAGAGAACTGAGGTTCATAAAGGGAATATAACTTTTCTAAATAGAATAAAACAGAGTAATATTTGCACTTTTATCTCAGTGACTCCAGAATTCATGTACACTTCACCACACAAAGCTACCTGACCAAGAATTAGTTATTTTGTCGCCAGCATCTTCGGGAAAGCATTCTGCCTCCAGTTGCCTTCATGATTATTCTGGTTTGCCTGGCAGGTGCATTACTGTAGTAGCGATGGCTATCTCCCTTACGGAAACCAAAAGCCATTAAATCAATCCATGTAATGCTCCATGCTGCCATCCCAAGTAGCTCCTTTCTTTTGCCCTTCCTCCCTTTGTCCTTTTTCTCCTTTTCCCCTCTTTCTCTCTCTCTTTCTCTAGCGTTTCCTTTCTTTTCAAAGTTTGTTTAAAGGTTAAGAAGAGGGGGTTAGTAGTAAGATTGTTTTAGGGGCTGAATTGTGTCCTCTTTGCAATTTATGTGTTAAAGTTTTATCTCCCATTACCTCAGAATGCAACTGTATTTCCAAATAAGACCTCTAAAGAGGTTAGTAAGAATAGGTGGGGGGATAGATGAGGGTTGGCCGGAGGTGGGGGGATTGGGAAGGGATAACATTAGGAGAAATACCTATTGTAGATAAAGGCCAGGGAGGGGGATGGAAGTAGCATACCACGATAGCACGTGATAGCACCTATGCAACAAACCTGCACATTCTGCATATGCACCCCAGGACTTAAAGTATAATAATAAAAAAAGAAAAGGGCCGGGCGCGGTGGCTCAAGCCTGTAATCCCAGCACTTTGGGAGGCCAAGGCGGGTGGATCACGAGGTCAAGAGATCGAGACCATCCTTGTCAACATGGTGAAACCCCGTCTCTACTAAAGGTACAAAAAACTTAGCTGGGCATGGTGGCTTATGCCTGTTACTCAGCTACTCAACTACTCAGGAGGCTGAGGCAGGAGAATTGCCTGAACCCAGGAGGTGGAGGTTGCTGTGAACCGAGATCACGCCATTGCACTCCAGCCTGGGTAACAAGAGCGAAACTCTGCCTCAAAAAAAAAAAAATGTCACTGGGGTTAAGCCCTAATCCAATATGTCTGGTATCCTTATAAAAACAGGAGATTAGGACACAGACACACATAGAGGAAAGACTGAACATCTTTAAATCAAGAACAAAGGCTCAGAAGGAATCAATCTTACTGATCACCTTGATCTCAAACTTCTAGCCTTCAGGACCACGAGGAAATAACAAACTTTTCAGTTTAGCACTTTGTTATGGCAGCCCTAGCCAACTAAAACAGACCATACAAACACCAGTTCTGTAACTTACTAATTATGTAAAATTGACACTGTATTTGCTTCTATCTCTATTTACTTATCTATAAAATGGGTACTTTACCAGAACCTACCACATAGTATTATAATGGATAAAATAGAAAAGAATTAGAATGGAGAGTAGCTTGATAATGTTAGCTATTATAATTTTTATAAGTAATTTTTGAAAACCTCTTGGGGACACTGTAGAAATAGAAGCTCAGTATTTATAGAGCTTATTCTGTGTGAAGAATATCATCTGAGACTTTTTGAAGGTCTAAAAATATAACTGAAAAATAGCTGTGATTTGGAAAGAGTTTAAAGTTCACGAGAGATATTTTTGTTTGAATTTGGTTAAGCATGGGAGCTAAAAATTGCAAGACTGCAAGTGGTAAGGTGAAGCAGTACAGGTATCAATGTAAAAGACATGTTCTAAAGATTCAGATCCATTGGAGCTAAAATATTTTGGCAATTTGGCTTTGGTGGTTTGAAGAAAAAAACCTCAAAGGGAATGGCAAGGGATATTGACAAGAATGAGATGTATGTGATGAAAAAAAAAAAAAGAGCAAGAGGCTCACATAGAATTAGAGTAATAGGATTAAATTATAACATTACATTTCTAGTTCAACATTTTGAGAAATGTATGATACAACTAGTTGGCAGTTATTGATCTATTTTATCATCCGTTTTGTAGTATACACATTATTTTATCATCTTTAAATTAATCTTGAAAAAATATATGGTGCTTACATGTATACTAAAAGCATGGTACTTACATAATTTAAAGTTTCTAGTTCAGATTTTTTTCTCTTTATTACATATTGTTGAATTTTTTTCTTTCTTAAAGTTTTACTATTAATCTCTAAGCTCAATGAGTACTTTGCCGTGTCTAAAGGAAAGAAATTTCATTTTAGCTGCTTATTTATGGTGTACCAGTGGTAGACAGGAGAGACAAAACCTGACAACCAGAAAAGAAGAAAAAAATAACTCAAAGAATCTTTCTAATTTTCTGCTCAGTGGTGGCTGATGTCATTGTCCTCTTGTTGATTACTTCCATCCACTGAATTTGGCTCATCTCCAGGGGACCTACCCTTCTATCCACTAAAAGCTGGCAGCCTGTTTTTCTCTTTTAATCTTTAACTGACGTGCTTTCATTTTGTTTTATTTTATTTTATTTTGACTGTTTACAGCACACTAATACCAAAGAATATGAATAAAGAAAGAAAACATTAGAATAACACTATGGTGGAGGAGAGGAGGACAAGAAACTAGAGGAATTCTGATAGTTTTCTATTTCCTGTTTTTCAAGTTTACTTTTGGTAAGTAGTATTCTCAGTTGTAAATCAACAAAATATTGACAATAACTAGGATTTGCAAGTAGACTTTTGTTAATAAACATTCTTTACTAGATTTCCAACTCTATTTTCCCAATTGAGAACTTGCATAGTCTCAGGGAGAGCTTTGAGAGCCAGATTTTTCTCAGGAAAAGAGTATTTCCTGAATAAATACACTGTGGGAATGCAAATGTTTGGGCAGTTTCCCAAGGGAGGTCTAAAGCTGTGTAACTGAACATTTGCCACATACCACATTCTGACAAGTCGGCACAGAGCCTACTTTATCTCTTTATTAATGTCCCTGTGGGTCCCACATTTTTGGGATATAGAGTCATCACTCTAAAGATTATTTTGACATTAAGGTTATTTATATATGACTTAAAATTAAAAAGATAAAATTGTGTAACTTTGGCTATATGGTGAATGTATATCACATTTATTTAAAACAATAATATTAGAAGTGCAAAGATGTATCATTATAAAACATCATTTTTATAATGATTTACTATTTTCTTTTTCTTTTTTTGTTGTTATACAAATGTTTATTGTTTACTAAAAGCAGTGGACCTCTTATCAAATGCTGCTTGGTAACAAAATCTTATCACAGTTTCAATAAAAAGAAAAAAAGAATCTAACTATTTGTCTCATTGTCATTAGTTAGACTTTCTGAAAGGTCACTTAATCCAGACTGATTCAGTGCATTAATCAGATTCTCAGGCATTGCATGCACTTTCTCTTGATCTTGCCAGGCAACCAGGAGCTGTTTAGGTCTCATCTTTATGTCTTCACTGTCACACTCAATCTGCCTAATTTCTGAGTCTTTCAGTTCCAAGTAGGGAGCCAGAATCTTCCAATGTTCACCCAGCTTGTTGGCAAATACCTCTATTTGTTCGCTGTTACAGGTTTGTCTCCCCAGACATCAGGACTTGCATTTTCCTTCAGTAAAGCATCATTATCTTCCTCATCTTCATCCTCACCTGTTTTTATTTCTTCAGAAGGAGGTGGTAATTCCTTGGCTAGCTTTATTACCATATTTTCATGGTACTCTGGTAAAGTTGTAAAGTGCTGGTTGGTTGGTTGGAAGAAGTGAGGACTTCTCCGTGCTAATAGTCTCAGGGCTCTCCAACCATAACTTGAATTGTTCACAGCCTTATATTCATTTTCAACAATATATTCAGGGTCTGCCTGTTCAATGGCTTCTTCAAAGAATTCCTCCAAAGTGGGCATATATTCCCTTGTCTCTGATTTACAGGCTTCCATATTATCAAGACAAAGATTCCAAAGACTTATTAACTCCTCATTTCCCATCGGAATTTTTTTACTGGGTCCTTTCCCTAGGAAGTCCTCAAGTGTTGTTCTCTTTCGAATTATTCTCATTGTATCTGATTTTCTTTCTTTCACAAAACTTGGGCAACCTTCATTTTTCCATGAATTCCAGCTTTCTTCAGTGTTTATTTTACAATCTACCATCTTTGAAAATCTCTCCATCGGGGGTTTTTCAGATAGTAGTTGATAAACTGATTTTGTAGTATCTTCAATCCAAAGTGATTGTTCATCAGTTAAAACATAGTTTGAACTTTTGAATTTGACCTGCCCCTTGAGATATTGGAATAAAATGAGATACTGCAACAGGTTGTGTCAGCGAAAGTTACTGTCACTCAGTTGTAAATCCATCAGCTTTTCACTTGTTAAAAATTTTGCAAAATATACATGCTCTCCTCCTGTTTTCAATTCTTCTAACTTTTTTCTTGAGGACTGAGTATCATATAATTTGTAACTCTTAAAAACAACTAAAACTTCTTCAGAATGATTGAGAAAATTTTCCATGAAATATTCTCATAGCATTGCACAGGGTTCCCAAAGTGACCCGAATTTTCGATACAGGTTGTAATCAACTGGAATAGAGCACATTGTTGGAGCTTCCTTATCTCCCATTTCACCTTCTTCTACATCCATTCCTTCTTCTCTATCTTCAGTGTGCTTCTGACCCAGGGTGCTTTCCTGCTCATTGGTATTGAAAACAGTGACATTTTCCAGATTAAACTGACTCTGCAAGTTAAGACCTGATTTCTCAGGTAGAGGGAAAAGCCTAGCCAAAAAGAGCTGAATTGGTCCACAGAAGACTGTATTCTGGGATTTAGATAATCTTCTTAGGAGATCATTGCATGTATGTAGTAAGTAATTTTTCCCAGCAGAATAGAATGTATTTGATTTCCAAGTAGCAACATTTTTTTTCTACAAAAGTAAATACTGTATCACACTGATCCAAAGGAAGACAATCCAAAACATCTCCCAACAATACAAAAGGTGTAGATGTGGTACAAATACCCAGGCAGTCTGGCTCTACAGTCTGTTTTCTTCACTATTAAGCTTCAGTTACTCCCCCAATAGCAAGAGAAATAATAGCTAAAATGTTTTCATATGATCAATGATTTATAGTTTCTTTTTCTAGAACATCTCTGAAAGCTTGATCAAGGGTCCATTTGTTTTTTTCATTTTCACTGCCAGGTACCTGGCTGAGGGTACATAACAATGGCCTGATGTTTTTGATGTTCAAGGCCTCTGTGGTAGACTTTGTAAATCACGTCTGTGCTTCAGGCAAACTGAAGAGTGGCAGCGTCAGAGACTGATTTACTATTTTCAAAGTGGTTTCTTATCTGTTAGGCTACATATTGACAATAATACTGTCCAAGTATTTTGAATAGTACTATGTAGGTACATTAAATTTATCTTAGTGCTACATAATATATTTTTCAGCATCATATGCATAGATGGCTAGTAATTGACAAAGTTAGAACTAGAACTTTGATTATGTTATCCCAGAGCATCCTGAAAATAAACAAAGTAGATGAAATAGAGGCCAAAGCCCAACCCAGGAAAATATAATGAATAAATAATTTACTTAGGTTTCTCTTTCTGTATATATATATATATTTTTTTTTAAGATGGAATTTCGCTCTCGTTACCCAGGCTGGAGTGCAATGGCGCAATCTCGGCTCACCGCAACCTCCGACTCCTGGGTTCAGGCAATTCTCCTGCCTCAGCCTCCCGAGTAGCTGGGATTACAGGCGCGCACCACCATGCCCAGCTAATTTTTTGTATTTTGAGTAGAGATGGGGTTTCACCATGTTGACCAGGATGGTCTCGATCTCTTGACCTCATGATCCACCTGCCTCGGCCTCCCAAAGTGCTGGGATTACAGGCTTGAGCCACCACGCCCGGCCTCTGTATATATTTTTTAATGTTACCTTAATTCAACTTGAAGAAGATGGTTGGAACTATCACAAAGCAAACTACAGGATAAAACCTGGTTTCTCTGGTTTGCTAATTCTACATGGAGAACTCATTTACCAATATAAGTTTGATCATAATTGTAATTTTTGATTCAGTGAGTTGCCTGAATGTTTTCTATTTCTAGATTAAACTCTAAATTTCATTTATATTTATTATCATAAAATACTTCTACATCACTCTATCCACATATATAAAGGAATCTGGGTTTCAGCCCAAACCCTAATTAACCTCATTAGACAAGGGAATAATTCACAAAGTTTAGAAACCTGGAGATTTCCATATCACATCTGGGAATAGGGCATAGAAGTTCACCCAACAGTCAAAGCAGGAATGAGTAGATTAGCACAAGCCCAAACAAGGGAATGTCTAAGGGGAAACTTGAATTTATTCATTTCTCCCAGATTTACTGGTTTGTCTACAAAGAGAATAAAATACCTAGGAATTCAACTAACAAAGGATGTAAAGGACCTCTTCAAGGAGAACTATAAACCACTGCTCAGTGAAATAAGAGAGGACACAAATAGATGGAAAAACATCTCCAAAATGTTCCTGATTGGGAAGAGTCAACATCGTGAAAATGGCCATACTGCCCAAAGTAATTTATAGATTCAATGCTATCCCCATCAAGCTAACAATGACCTTCTTCACAGAACTGGAAAAAACCACTTTAAACTTCATATGGAACCAAAAGAGAGCCAGCAGCCAAAGCAATCCTAAGCAAAAAGAACAAAGCTGAAGGCATCACACTGCCTGACTTCAAACTATATTACAAGGCCACAGTAATCAAAACAGCATAGTACTGGTACCAAAACAGAGACAAAGACCAACGGAACAGAACAGAGGCCTCAGAAGCAATACCACACATTGACAATCATCTGATCTTTGACAAGCCTTACAAAAAAAAGCATTGGGAAAGAATTCCTTGTTTAATAAATGGTGTTGGGAAAACTGGCTAGCCATGAGCAGAAAGCAGAAACTGGATGCCTTCCTGACAACTTATACTAAAATTAACTTCAGATGGATTAAAGATCTAAACATAAGACCTAACACCATAAAAACCCTAGAAGAAAACCTGGCAAAAGCATTCAGGACATAGGAGTAGGCAAGGACTTCATGACTAAAACACCAAAAGCAATTACAACAAAAGCCAAAATAGACAAATGGGATCTGATTAAACTCCAGAGCTTCTGTACAGCAAAAGAAAACAATCATTAGAGTGAGCCAGCAACCAACAGAATGGGAAATAATATTTGCAATCTACCCATCTGACAGAGCGCTAATATCCAGAATCTACAAAGAACTAAAACAGATTTACAAGAAAAAAACAAACAAATCCATTCAAAAATGGGCAAAGGATATGAACAGACACTTTACAAAAGAAGACATCAATGAGGCTAACAAACGTGAAAAAATGCTCATAATCACTGGTCATTAGAGAAATGCAAATCAAAACTACATTGAGATACCATCTCATGCCAGTTAGAATGTGGATCATTAAAAAATCTGGAGACAACAGATGCTGGAGAGAATATAGAGAAGTAGGAACACTTTTACACTGTTGGTGGGAGTGTAAATTATTTCCACCATTGTGGAAGACAGTGTGGCGATTCCTCAAGGACCTAGAAATAGAAATTCCATTTGACCCAGCAATCCCATTACTGGGTATATACCCAAAGAATTATAAATTGTTCTATTATAAAGACACATGCACACGTATGTTCATTGCTGCACTGTTTACAATAGCGAAGACCTGGAACCAACCCAGATGTCCATCATTGATAGACTGGATAAAGAAAATGTGGCACATATACACCATGGAATACTATGTAGCCACAAAAATTATGAGTTTGTGTCATTCATAGAGACACGGATCAATCTGGAAATGATCATTCTCAGTAAACTGACACAACAACAGAAAACCAAACACTGTATGTTATCACTCATAGGCGGGTGTTGAACAATGAGAACACATGGACACAGGGAGGGGAGCATCACACACTGTGGTCAGTTGCGGGGGCTAGGGGAGGTACAGTGGGGATGGGGAGGGTGGGGAGGAGTAATGAGGAGAGAAATATGAGATATAGGTGATGGGGGGAATGAAGGTAGCAAACCACCTTGCCAGGTATGTACCTATGTAACAATCCTGCATGATCTGCACATGTACCCCAAAACCTAAATTACAATAAAAGAAGAGAAACTTGAAAATCTCTTAAGTATTATATTTCTTTTCCTTTCAAACATGAAAGGAAATACAAAGCATTTATACCCCAGTTTTTAAAAAATCTTGGCTAAAGAGTTTAAAAGAGCAAACCCTGTTTCACGTGAGTCTACTTTCAAACATAGTCAATTCAAATGATCCGGAATTAATTGTTACATGTAGATTAAGTCCATTTAGATTTGCTCTGTAGGTGACATTTTATTACCATAGGGAGGCTGAATTACAATTTGTCCTTCTAATTCTATCAATCTTTAATGCAAATAGTTTTCATTGTTGAATCCTTATTATTATTTGTTTTTCTCATTTGTATCTCACACTTGCCTTAAGAAAATGTTATCTTATGCTCATTTAAAGAAACAATGGTTCAAGGCCTGGCGCGGGAGGAAACGAAGCAGCGCAAGCAGCGAGCGAGCGCACGGCCGCCCCAGGATGAAGCACCGAGGCTTCCTCCTCCTCTCTCTCCTTGCTCTGTTGGCGCTCACCTCCGCGGTGGCCAAAAAGAAAGACAAGGTGAAGAAGGACGGCCCAGGGATAGAGTGCGCGGAGGAGTGGGCCTGGGGGCCCTGCACCCCCAGCAGCAAGGATTGCGACGTGGGCTTCCGCGAGGGCATCTGTGGGGCCCAGACCCAGCGCATCCGGTGCAGGATCCCCTGAAACTGGAAGAAGGAGTTTGGAGCCGACTGCAAGTACAAGTTTGAGAATTGGGGTGCCTGTGATGGGGGCACCGGCACCAAAGTCCGCCAGGGCACCCTGAAGAAGGCGCGCTACAATGCCCAGTGCCAGGAGACCATCCGCGTGACCAAGCCCTGCACCCCCAAGACCAAAGCCAAGAAAGGGAAGGGAAAGGACTAGAGGCCAAGCCTGGATGCCGAGGAGCCCCTGGTGTTACCTGGGGCTTGGCCCACGCCCTCCCTCTCCCTGACCTGAGATATGACCCGCCAGTGCCTTCTGTCTGCTTGTTAGCTTTAATCAATCATGCCCTGCCTTGTCCCTTTCACTTCCCAGCCCCACCCCTAAGTGCCCAAAGTGAGGAGGGACAAGGGATTCTGGGAAGCCTGAGCCTTCCCCAAAGCCATGTGAGTCCCAGAGCCCTCTTTGTTCTTCCCCACGATTCCATTACTAAGAAACAAATAAAGTGATTTCCCCCCGCAAAAAAGGAAACAATGGTTCAAAATAAACTCTCCAAAAAACTGCTTGTAAGTGGCAGTGTAACTATATCTGACCCTGAAGCAAATGCCTTTAATCACTGCTCCGTGCTGTCAGATTTTTAAAAATAGGGTTGGTGAAAGAAAATTAGTAAAAGGCATATTTAAATGCTGATTAATTAGTGTGATTGATTAGTGTGTTTGATTTTAATAAAAATGATAAGAATTTGAAAAAGACAGTACGGATTTGATAGAGGCTGTCATCATCTTATAATGGCGTCATATTCCAAACTATGTTGGTAGGACCAGATTTTTGGAACTCTGAACATACAATATTATAAATGAAAATTATGTTGACAGTCAAGCTGGTAGAAACAAGCAAACATGAATAAAAAAGGCTCAATGCATAAGGATGAACTGGTCCAGATTTGAGGTTTGGCAAGAATACTGCATGAGACCCAGTTCAGGGTGGCTTTTATTTGCTGTCACTTTTAACCTAGCCAACAAAGTCTTAGAATGGATCTTCATCAGGTAAGGATACAAGTGATTTTGTGGGTGAAGTTCTCAGGAGCTATCTTAGTCTACTAGGGCTGCTATAACAAAATATCAAGGACCATGTGGCTTAAACAACAGAAATTTGTGTCTCACAGGTCTGGAGGCTAGGAAATTCAAGATTAAGGTGCTGGTCCAATGGTTCCTGATGAGGATTCTCTCTTGGCTTGCCAATGGTGGCTGCTTTCTCACTATGTCTTCACATGACCTTTCCTGTCCTGTGTGCACATGGAGACAGAGAGAGAAAGAGAAAGATATGTCTTTCTCTTCTTTAAGACCATCAGTCTTATTGAATTAGGATTGAACACTTATTATCTCATTTAACTTAATTATCTTCTAAAAGTCTTACCTTCAAATACAGTTACATTGGGGGTTGAGTCTCCAACATTTTGGGGATAAGCGATTCAGAGCAGGAACATTCCTAGCATTTCAGGGAAGTGCTTCTAACTTGGTTAGTAAATTTGTCTTGGAAGCGGTGTTACTGCCCTTCTATCAGTAGGCTGGAGCTGAAGATACATTAGCCCTAGAATCTACTTTCTCATGTGCAGTTCAATTCTTTCCTTTCTGCATAGCTGCACACTTCCATTCTGTTTCTTGCGAGATTATTAACCTTTAGGCAGTACTGGTGATATCTATCACATTTCTGTAGAAAATATAGAAATCGCCAACTTCTTACATTGTACATTTTATGACCATTTGCCCAAATTATGGGGTTTGTTTGTTTGTGGTTGCTTTTTTAAAGTCGAAGAACTGGTCTGGGAAAATGAATGTTTTTTAGAAGTGTCATCCAATGAGAAAGTATATTTTTTTGCTCATAATAAGAAGGAAAGACTTGGCAGGAAAAACAGATCCTCACTGTCTAATTCATTTTCTACCCTCATTTCTCAACTGTAATTGCAAAACACATGTAAGAGAGCAGAAGGCATTGCTCAGGAAGTCAATTCTTGTAAACTGAAATTGAGAAATAGATTTGTTTACTGATTCAGTTAGTTGTTCAGACTAGCTATGAAAGTACCCAGAAGGCTTATTTTGAAATTTGAGATCTTTTTCCTAATTGTGCATAATAAAATTTGTATGCTAAACATTCTAATGGCCCCAATCTAAATATGTAATATGTATCACAATATTTTAGGAAAATGATCAGTCATTATCACTAATAGGAAAGATGTTGGAAAGATATTCCCAATGGCAGCAGAGAGAAGTTTCTGATAAATCCTACTCATATTGTCATTATTCTCTCTCCACTTTTGGCATCCTGCCCTGACTTAATCTCATGATTGGAATGGAAATACTGCTTCTATATAAAATCTCTACCCAAATGGTGTCTTTCAGAGCATAAAATAGTCGATGGTTATATTCTCTTCCTTCCTATACTTTTTAAATCACTGTGCCTCTTCCTGTGTTATACATCATATATTTATTTGCTTACTCTGACTTTTCTTTCACATTGAAATGTGGGAATCATGTTTGATTTTTCTAGTACCCACTGAAAGTGTATTTTTTGCTCACAATAAGAACTGTATTTGTGGTGGATATTTGCGGAATAAATCTTTTATGAATTAAATATTCAGTAAAAATTGTTTTATTTTGTATTTTCTTTTACAGAAAGCAAAAGGTCACTGGAGAAATTTAAAACAAATATATAAGCTAAAATTATTTTAAATGGTAGCAATAAAAGTGAATATAATGAGTAATGGACCTCAAGTATAAATTAATCTTTTATTATAGAGAAGACAATTATTATTTAATTAATCACCTTTTCCTTTCTTCTGCCTTTGTTTCTCAGAAAATCTGCCAGAATTCTGCAATCATGAAGTATATTCTCAAAACTCCTATTATATAGACAGTAATGGAGTCACATCAGCATCAAGCCACAACTGATTTGCTAAGGAGTCAATATCTTTACAGATTTGAGTTAACTACTGTCTGCAGAGAGATATGTGGTATAGAGTTGATCAGAAGGCCAGTACTAGAGAGGCTGCTACAATGAACTGAGTTGTTTATATTGTAGTTTCTGGCTTAGCTCATGACTATAGAGTCTCTAATATACGGTGCAGTCTACCAAAGAATTTGAAATTGCTTTCAAGGTTTATTATGTAAGGTGTTTATTGTGTCTGAATGAATTCAGTCCCACAATAAATCATTAAAATGTGATGTGTTTTATCGGTACCTTATTGACACAATAATTAGTTTATTTTTACAGTTATTACAAGTGTCAAAAACAGAAAAATAAATGTTTTCACAGAATTTTTTCTCTGTATATTTTGCAACCTTTTTATTAGAAATAACTTTCATAATATCAATTTTTCTATTTTAAAATATCTATGGCATATTCCCCTTTTGATATGATTTATATGACTTTGATAAGTTTACATGTTCTCTGTAACCCAAAAATATTGTTTTTTCTCATCTCTGTAATGGGAAAAATTTAAAAAAGTTTATCAATGAAATCATTTAGACACTGTCTATTTTATTTATGTTTGATGCCATTTACAAAAAATACTTCATTTTTCATCTAAGTGATATATCAACATAAGTCTAAAGAAAGCACCCTATGTGATATTGTTAAACTGGTAGTCATCATAATTAAACAAAATTTTACTATGACCATTCATAACACACTTAAATATTTTCTTCCAACAGAGATAATGAAGATTTCTTACAAACTGCTTTTATTTAAATTTTTTTTCAAAATTGGAGTATTCTGCTTATTATTTAGCTACATATTTCACTGTTCTAGTCTTTTCATATTTAAAATATTAAAACTGTCTTTTTAAATTGGAAAAGTAATACATGTCTATTTTTCCAAAATCATAAAATATAAAGCAGAATAAAGAAAATACAGAATAACCACCAATCTACCTATTCAGAAACAACTTCTGTTGTGTATGATTTCTTAGGCACATGAATATGTGTAAGTGTGTGTATACATGTGATTGCATTTATATGAGCATATGTGAATGATCACTGCACATATATTGTTTGGTAACCTCCTTTGTCATTGAATGAGATAATATTAATGACTTTTGAGTTGTAGCCACAGTGGCCGAATAGGAACAGCTCTGGTCTGCAGCTCCCGGTGAGATCAACACAGAAGGTGGGTGATTTCTGCATTTCTAACAGAGGTACCTGGCTCATCTCATTGGAACTGGTTAGACAGTAGGCATAGCCAACAGAGGGCAAGCCAAAGTAGGGTAGGGCGTCGCCTCACCTAGGAAGTGCAAGGGGTCAGGGAACTCCCTCCCTTAGCCAAGAGAAGATGAGAGGGACTGTGCCATGAGGAATGGTACACTCCAGCCCAGATGCATTATGCTTGTCCCACTTGCAGACCAGGAGAAACCCTCAGATGCCTACGCCACCAAGGCCCTGGGTTTTAAGAACAAAACTGGGCAGCC
The DNA here is from genome assembly GCA_028533165.1 of Leontopithecus rosalia. NCBI lineage: Eukaryota > Metazoa > Chordata > Mammalia > Primates > Cebidae > Leontopithecus > Leontopithecus rosalia. The sequence continues at coordinate 50,434,822 of CM052653.1, read as the reverse complement.
ATTTGGGCAGACATTGAACTAGATGCAAAATATTTTTTTCATGCCCCAGTGGCACCTGGAATGCCAGCAAGAGATAATCAGTCACTCCCCTAGAAAGAAGGATGATGCCATGGAGCCAAGTGGTCTAGCTCAGCAGATCCCACCTCCTCCCCCGGGGTCCACCAAGCTGAGATCTACTGGCTTAAATTTTTACTGCCAATGCAGCAGTCTGAAGTTAACCTGGGATGCTCCAGCATGGTGGCGGGAGGGGCATTCGCCATTACTGAGGTTTGAGTAGGCACTTTTCTCCCTACAGTGTAAACAAAGCTGCTGGGTAGTTTGAACTAGGCAGAGCCCACTGCAGCACCACAAATCTGCTGTAGCCAGACTGCCTCTCTAGAGTCCTCCTTTCTGGGCAGGGCATCTCTGAAAGAAAGGCAGTAGCCCTAGTCAGGGGCTTATAGAAAAAAACTCCCATCTCCCTGAGACAGAGCACCTGGGGAAAGGGATGGCTGTGGGCACAGCCTCAGTAGATTTAAACATTCCTGCCTGACAGCTCTGAAGACAGCAGTGGATCTCCCAGCACAGCACTCAAGCTCTGTTAAGGGACAGACTAATTCTTCAAGTGGGCCCCTGACACCCATGCCTCCTGACTGGGAGACATCTCTCAGCAGGGGTTGACAGACACCTCATAAAGGAGAGCTGCCACTGGCAGCTGGTGGGTGCATCTCTGGGAGGAAGCTTCCAGAGGAAGGAACAGGCAATCTTTGCTATTCTGCAGCTTCCTCTGGTGATACCCAGGCAAACAGGGCCTGGAGTGGACCTCCAGCCAGCTCCAGCAGACCTTCAGTAGAGGGGCCTGACTGTTAAAAGGAAAGGTAACAAACAGAAAGGAATAGCATCTATATCAACAAAAAGGATGTCCGCACAGAAACCCCATCCAAAGATCAATATCAAAAACCAAAGGTAAGTAAATCCAAAAAATGAGAAAAGAACCAACACAAAAAGGCTGCAAATTTCAAAAACCAGAGTGCCTCTTCTCCTCCAAAGAATCACAGCTTCTTGCCAGAAGGGGAAATAAACTGGACAGAGAATGAGTTTGACCAACTGACAGTAGTAGACGTCAGAATTTGGCTAACAACAAACTCCTCTGAGCATGTTTTAACCCAACGTAAAGAAGCTAAGAACCTTGAAAAAAGGTTAGAGAAATTGCTAACTAGAATAACCAGTTTAGAGAAGAACATAAATGACCTGATGGAGTTTAAAAACACAACACAAGAACATCGTGGAGTGTATACAAGAATCAATAGATGAATCCATCAAGTGGAAAAAAGGATATCAGAGACTGAAAATTATTTCAACTATTGTAGACGGCAGTGTGGTGATTCCTCAAGGATCTAGAATCAGAAATACCATTTGACCCAGAAATCCCATTACTGGTTATATACTCAAAGGATTATAAATCATTATACTATAAAGACACATGCACACGTATGTTTATTGTGGCACTGTTCACAATAGGAAAGACTTGGAAACAACCCAAATGCCCATCAATGATAGACTGGATAAACAAAATGTGGCACATACACACCATCGAATGCTATGCAGTCATACAAAAGGATGAGTTAACGTCCTTTGTAGAGACATGGATGAAGCTGGAAACCATCATTCTTAGCAAACTAACACAGGAACAGAAAACCAAACACTGCATGTTCTCATTCATAAGTGGAGTTGAACAATGAGAACACATGGACACAGGGAGGAAACATCACACACGGGGGCCCAGGGGTTGGGGAGTTAGGGGAGGGATAGCATTAGGAGAAATACCTAATGTAGATGCTGGGTGGATGGGTGCAGCAAACCACCATGGCACATGTATACCTATGTGAGAAAAATGTACATTCTGCACGTGTATTCCAAACTTAAAGTATAATAAAAAAATATTGATAGCTTTCCAAACTAACTTGCATAACCTCATTTAATGGCTACATTATATTTTTTGGATTTATTTAAAATTTATGTTACCATTCTCATATTAAGGAGCAATTAAGTGATATCTATTTTTGCAATTATTAAGCATTCATGGAAAAGTATATTAGTAGTTTAATATTTCCAAACTTTGAAACTTACTTGTTTATAGTAAATTAACAGGAGAAGGAGTATTGGGTCTAAAGTTTAAACATTATAATAATATTAGTAGGTATTGAAAATTGTCATTTGGAGCTGTAATGCTAACCTATACTTCTTTTTAGGAGCATAGGAAAGTGTTTATTTATTTGTACCTTTGCCTAAATGGAGTGTGTGTGTGTTTGTGTGTATTTGTTCTATCAAACTTTATCAATTGTTCATTTGGATTTTAGAAAACATGAAGTGTCTGCTATTGTGGACAGTATAATGTCTCTGAGTAAATTAGAGAAATATTTTATAGAGTGTGAGGATGCAAAGTAAGGACTGGTGATAATAAAATTCTAGGTGTGCTCTTGTATGCTTTCTTTCAAAATAACTTAAGAATTAAAACAAAATGAGAAGGGGCAAGGAAATATATTGATGTTATTTCAGATATAGGGCAAGGTAGCATGACAAAATGAGATGAATAGAATGGACACAGGAAAGGAATTAAAAAAATCTAAGTTCGATTACCAATTTTTTTAATGGAAAAATACACTAACCATCTATAAGACTCAGTTTTCCTTTTTTTAAATGAGGCCATTAAACTTATTTGTGTTTATGATGAGTGAAGATAACGTGTCAATAACACAGAAGATACTCCTTCGGTGCATTTTCCTCAGCAAAATTGAATCCATGATTGGAAACTCCAACATCTGTGATTTTTTCCAGAAGTAGAAAATGCCTTCAGATAAGGTTTGATGAAAGTAGATAGAGAGCTAGAAAAAAAAAATGGCCTATTTGTTTTCAAAAGGCTAGGTGTGATTTACTCCAAATCAGAAACAGAAAATAAAGAAATGGTGGAGGAGGGGAGGGATTGTTCATGTGAACGCAGAATCTAGTTTATACTAAAATTAAATAAACATGTTTTATATTCAACACTTTTATTCAGAGAATTCCTGACATCTTTAACACCACAGCCAACACCCATTACATCATCCTCATTTAAGCTCTTAACAATTTGAGCTTTGATACTAAACAGAAAAAGTAAGAGCCAGACTCCTTTGCAAAAAATTGTAAAATAAGATGGAAAATACATAGTGTGTCAATAAATCATATCATACTATGATCAAAATCAAAGAGGCCCCACTGCACATTCAGTATAGCTGGAATAATGCTCTTAATAATATGACATCTGTAAATTGGAAGGAAATAGTATTTGGAAGATATATTCTTGGTAAAGTGAAATATAAAAAGCTTTCGAAAACTTGGAGAGAAAACTTGGACAAAAATGAGCAAAATCTGTGAGAAATTTTACAGATGTAAGTCAAATAAAGAGATGAGTTCTTTTACATAAAAAATTTTCTTTAAATAACGAATAAACCGGTCAGGTGGGGTGGCTCGCGCTTGTAATACCAGCACTTTGGGAGGCTGAAATGGGCTGATCATTTGAGGTCAGGAGTTCGAGACCAGCCTGGCCAAAGTGGTGAAACTGCATTTCTACTAAAAATACAAAAATTAGTTGGGTGTGGTGACATGAACCTGTAGTCCTAGCTACTTGGGAGGCTGAGGCCAGACAATCACTTAATCTCAGGAGGCGAAGGTTGCAGTGAGTTGAGATTGTGTCACTGCACTCCAACCTGGGCGACAGAGTGAAACTCTGTCTCAAACGTATATACATATATCTCCTAGAAGTGAACTCTGAACAACAAAGAGAAAACAAGTATGGGAAAACTGAGAAGAAATGGCTAGTGAAGCAGGAGAAAACCTGGGATGCTGCAGTTACACAAACACTAAGGGAAGTAAGTATTTCCAAAAATTGTCATGAGTCACCAATGTCTATAGCACAGAGTGTTCCAGAAGGCAAGAGGTAAACATATGCATGGGTTTAACAATGACACGCATGGTGCCCCCTCACACTAATAAATATTTTACAAGTTTACTGGTGATGCCATTAGTGACAATGCACCAGTAGGTGAGATGGGGTAGGAGCAGAAACGGAGGCTCTGAAAAGAGAAATTTTGGATGTTGTTTTATAAATCTATGCTGAAAATTAACCGACAGAATATGAAGGAAAAAATGTTGTGAAGGTTATAGTTTTATACGGCTAAAGAGGGAAAGTTAAAAGCTATAAGGAAAGTAAAATGAATAGCAGGTGAGATCCAAGGCACAGGTGAAAAGAATTTAACTACAGGCTGAAGAAAAGATTTATTTTCCATTAAAATGATAGATTTTCTTGGTGGTGGATACAAATGCATTTGCAAAATGTGTGTAATGGATGTGTGTGTTCGTGTTTTGCTGGATGGGGGGTGAGGGACAAAAAGACAGAGATAAACAGAGAGAGATGAGAAAGTTACTGAAGAGCAGATAGGAAGATGAAAAATTTCTGGCTGTTATTCAATTTTGTATGTGAGAAAGAGATTGAGATTGCTTTTCAGAATGACAAGAAGTAGTAGACTTTAAAAAAATGTAAAGGTTTGATGTTTTCTTTAGGTAAAATAAAGTGGAGCATTAATAATTTATCACTAAAAGATTTCTGGGCTGCTGGCATTCCAACCAAAAATTAATAGTAACTTCTGCTGTCTTAAAATTTCAGCAATTCTCCCCTGTAGATATGGGAATTTAATATTCAAATGATTATAGTTGGATTTTATCAACTGGACAGAGATAAAGAACAAAAGAGGCAAGACTTTGAAAGGTTTTAAGAGGAAATATGTAAGTGGTTTATTAATCATAAACGAATCATTTGTTTCTACATGTATTCTTTCAATGCTTAGAAATGTAGATAATACTTCAAATTAGTAATATCGCACTTGGGAATTAAAAATATTAAAATGGCTATGTGCACGTTCACGTTTATTTTACTAGAGAAAATAAAATTACATTTTAAACAATGTTGGTTTCCAACATAATGAAAGTTATTAGATATGGTGGCACATCCATCTACCCGATATAATACACACTAAGTTAAATGGGCAATGATAATGATTAGAAGATAATTTGGGGAATAATCCACGTGATATGAATTTTAAATGCTGTTTACAAAAATATATGCATACTTTAAGATTAACCAAACAAAAATTGGTGTTCATGGAGGAAAAGATTTGGTAACAGGAAATACCTTAGGTCAATGAGATCATGAATGCATTTTCGTCATTTCTCTTCTACTTACAAAAATTTTTAGTCATCTTGTTTGCTTGCCCATGAAACATGCTCTGTTACATTAGACAGTGAGAAGGCTCCTTAATATGTTCATGAATCCAGCTCTCAGAGAAGGTTAGTCTATGCCCACCTAAGGAGTAAATCACCATTAACCCACACTAATCACGGTAATTCCATTAACTTTACAGTGTTTATTTAGATATTTCTATATGAACTCTGGTTAATAAGTTGAGAAGGGATGTAGCTGCATGCTTGGGGATGGGTGATTCTGAAAATCTTCCTTGCTATGAATGCTGCTATATGGGAAGAAACACAAGGTATTTCCTCCTCCTATTTGTCCTGTCTGGAAGTGACATCTGTTGCTGAAGCTGCTACCTTGTAACATTGAGGCAGATAACCAAAAAATAAAATTCATCTGCTTCGAATGATGGAAATAAAATCATAGGAAAAACCTGGTTCCTTGTTGAAGGAACCAGTCTTGAAGCAGCTTACCTCTGTATTTTGTATATTGTGGGATAATAAATTTAAGGTAATTATTTATGCTACTTATGCTGTGATGTTCTCCTATTAGCAGCCAAATATAACTTCACAGATGTGCTTTCATAAATGAACTATTAACCAATTAAAAAAACTGATAGAAGGATGCTTAGGAAATGAGAAGATAATGTTGACAATATAAGCCCATGCCAAATTCCCATTTCTTATCATTAAAATTGTCCTGGCGTTAAAGCAATGCTTATTATTATTATTATTACCATAAGAATTAAAAACTAGTAAAACTCTCTAAAAATGAATGGAATTATTTTGTCTGGACTTTATAGTTAAATTTGTAAGTTTTTTTTTTCCAGAAAAAGATCACATTGCTTTCTTTGAGTGAATTCACCTTTCTTCATCATAATTACTCTGATTTCCATACATATCAATTTGTTTATGAGCAAAGCTCTTTATATTATGTTATTGGCATTTCCTTAAGGGGGAAAAAACAAATAAAAGTTATTATTACATATCTGAACCAAATGGAGGTTTTCAAGAATACAATTCCGCATAACTGTGAAAGCTAGTAGCTCCAAATGAAAGGAAATAGAATGAAAAATGAATGCAAGTTAAATCAATGAATTTTGGTGTAAGAGGAGAAAAAAATAATATCTTAAATGTGTATTTCTCTAGAATAATTACCACATGTATTAAAAATGAGAATGGTATGGAGAGATAAAGAGAACTATGGCTATCTGCTTTTTGTATTTGCTCTTCTAGATACCCATTATTGAGTTAGATAAACAAATGGCAATTGAGGACCAAAACATTTATTTCCTCAAGAGTTGCTTCTCCAATTATGTATCTAGCTACCTATGTATCTCTTGGTAAATGAATTAATTTTTTAAATTAAAATTAATCTCTTAATTCATGATGAATGGGACATCTTGTTGGAGATGGAAGACATGGAAGGACAGCTTGCAAAGACATGGAAGGACAGTTGAGATTTTCCTAACAGGTTCTGGAATTCAGGTTGATATTACCTTTTTTAAAATTTTAAGAATCAGTAGCTAAAAATATCAAGTCAGTTTCTTGATGTCCGCTGAAGGCCTGTTTCCATCCAATTTTATCTCTGCCTAGACAAATATATTGGAGACTTCTCAACTTCCTGCTTCTGATAATCTCAACTTGTCGTATGACAAAAGGAGATCCAAATATTAGCCCAGGTATGGGAATTTCTCACAAAAATGTTACTATATTTAGGGAAAAGAGACTGGACTTCTAGAATCTTTTGGTTTCAGGTTTATGATGTATTAGAAAACTTTCTGATGAGGAAAAATGCAATAGTTTCAAATATTAGCTAAAATTTTTATCATTAAGTACAATAAACATGACAAATAGTCAATGTTTTCACTCCTATTAAGGAGAGTGTTTGTGGTAGTAAAAATAACCCTTTATGTGAAAAAGCTAAGAATTCATGATTGCTTCTAAGGACAAGTATCTGGTAGGGGTCTGAGTTTGGTTCCAGAGAGGAACTACAGCTGTTGGTGACTGCAACCATCTGCCCAGATGACATCGAGATAAACTCTGAATCACTCTAAAGGAATGAAGAGCCCTGACAGCTGAGTCACGGTCCCCCAGGAGCCGTTAAGAAGTTGGTCTTCAGCCGCTTTCATTCAAACAACAACAAAAAAAGCCATGAAAAATGAGAACTATGGGTCCTGAGAATGACAGGCAATTGGTGCCAATTTATTGACAGAATTCAATAAATAGTTACTTTTTTCTCTTTGTTTCACATACTTAATGCTCATTATTTTACATTTTCATAAAGACCACTAGTTTAAATTACCATTCATCTCTTTCCTATCAAAATCTTACCCAACACATAATCATATAATCAGAAATTAGATAAGGTTTTCTTGTTTAATGCCCTGCGTAACATATTCAATTGCAATTTTCTGGGAATGGTGATTGGGGATTTGATTTTTTTGTAAGTTACATTAAATCCTCATTACTAGGTTAATTTATAAATGATTATAATTTATCACATGGTACACTTTTCATATCTTTTAAAGGATTAATATGTAAAAAGTACAGTTAATGCTTAGCTTAAAGGTATTAAAATTGAATCTGCTTATTCAAGTATAATGATAGAACTGAAAGAGATCTTAAAATGGTTTACTCTCTTCCTTGGCTTTCAAATACATAAAGTCTTCGTTATTGGAGATTTCTTTATCCGTAGAATACCTTAATGCCCCCTGTTCCACCTTCCTCCCCATGTCAAGTTTTATCTGTTTTTAAAATATTTATGTTGACTTCTTCAGGATATGTCATTGATTGACACTCTTTTTGATTCTAGTTATATATACTGTTATCCTTGGATATTAAAGTAGGTCTCAAATACATCTTTCATGATGGTGTGTAAAGTTCTGAGAGATCTGGGAAAAAAGGTATGGTCTCCCTTCTGAAGGTCAAGTATATACTTGTAGAGATACATTTTCACTTACATTATGGGAGATGATCCATGGTCTCCCCATGTCTTTTACAGAAGAGGCTTCCAGCACCTATTATGGAAGCCAAATGGTCATTTGGATCTCCCTTATCTCTGTACTAGATGATAATATCGAATGCAGATAAGTGGTGGTGGGGAGGTAATATTGACAGAATAGTGATATGGCAAACATTGGCACCTCAGAAACTTTTTGCTTTTTAGATGGCTCTTATTAATATTTGCAAACTTTAAAAAGGCTTAGGCTTGAAAAGAGTTTTTGTCCGTAGCTGACCACACATAGAAAAACAGATCTTTCTTGTTATGGGAAATGAGGGAAATGAGGATAGTCCAAATTCCCCCTGATTAAACATCTTTTCTCATTGGACACATTCTTCGGCAGTTCCTTAAGAGAAACACATACGAAAAAAGTTAATTCTGGGAAATCTAGAATTAGATTAAAATTATTGACACTAACAGGAAAGCCTGGATATTTCTAAAAAAAAAATGCTTATCTTAATTTTTTTGAAAACCCACATTAGCACCAGATCATTTCTTTAATGTGTACCGATTTCCTTTCTTCATTGGCTAAATAGCTTTGCTATTATGAGATGAAAATCACGTAACCCAAAGAAGATGTATAAGACCTGAAATAATGTCACATAGTTATAAAACCAAATTCCAATGCTAATATAAATAGCATTTGACATTTATTTGGGATTATCTGTTTGTCTCAAGTCGTTTAAAAAACTGAGTAGGAAGCACCTGAAACTTTCCTTTCAAAACAAGAGAAAGTTTTAATTTGTATTCACTTTACTCATCTTTCTTTATATGAAAGTAGCCAGGAAGCAGGGAAGAAAAAATAATTACAAGAAATTGTGATAGGAAACTATTAGGAAAAGCAATTAATTTCTGATAAAAGCTCTACGATCTAGGTAAATAACAATGAGCACTCATAGTTTGTGAAATGGGAAGTGCCTGTTGAACAAGTTGGTTTTAAGCATGTGGAGCTCATTTGTCATCTAAAATATAGAAGAGAGTGAGATATCAGCTTCCTGAATGGCTGTTGTTATCAGAAAACATAATGAACCAATAAAATTCTTATATAAGATGAAATAACTATAGTTTTAGAAATAGTGATCTTATGTTCTTCGTTGTATAAACACAGATGTACTCATATAACATAGCTCCTGGGCTACGATAAACAATAAATTTATTTTTATCTTATTTAGGCAAACTAAATGTACAGGCTCTTTGCTCTTAAATTTTTAAAATTTATATTCATCTTTTGTTTTTTAAGATGTTATGAAAATGCAATTTTAAAAGCTCTTCTACTTCTAACTGCCATGTGTTAACAGGGATTGGATTTTTCTACCTACCTGAAATAGCTAAAAAAAAAGAAAAAGTATAAGAAATTATATTGGTCAATGGAGAGAGGTAATTTCATAGAGATGAGAAACAGGTGTTTAGCCCCACATCTGTACATTGTTCCAGCAGACTGATTGAAGAGACTCAGTTTAGTTTCTCTGAGTTTAGACAAGAGTTTCAGGTGATAGGTAGGGTATACAGGACCAAGCATCAGAGAAGACAGAGTTATATAGAAAGGAAGATCCAGAGATCTTCAGGTGGACTTCTAATCTTCAGCTCAATATTGGTCTGTGGCATTCATAAAAGTCTAAAGACTGGGTGAAGCACCACCTAAAAGGGTTAGAGGGGACCACACACGTAAAGCAGGGAATATTTTTTGTTCCCAAGTTGCAAAACTCTCAATTTATGAAGCATTAAGTATAATACTCAGTTGTTTGCCTCAGTAGTAGGAAAACATTAACCATAGAATAAACAATTCTCTGGTCTTACCTAACAAAGTTTAATAGCAAAACTACAAAATATGAAACTGTTTTCAAGTAATTTATATCCCAGAAAAGAGCTCAAGGATATTTATAGAAATACAACAAATACAATACACGATAAGGTAAAATTCATAATATTAGGCAACCACATCAAAATTACTAGGTACTCAATAGTAGAATATAACTCATAATAAGAAAAGTCTAAATGCCATCAAAAACAGAATTAGCAGACAAAAATAGTAAAAATTTAATTTTAAGTATTTTCCATGTGTTCAAAAAACTAGAGAAAAGTTGTATTACATTTTAATATAACCATTGTGATTCATTTTCTGAGATGAAAATTAATCTTTGAAGCTTCCTTAGTGGACTTTAAATATTACCAAAATATTGACGGTAAACACCATTATTCTTGAGATTTACCTGTTTCTGAGATTTACACTGTTTTTAAGCCTTGGGAAATGAAGAATGAGGAAGGAAGCAATGCTTACAGATGAATTATCATAGAATTCAAGGACTGAACAGAAATAGATAAGGATCAAGAAGAGGAAGAGAGAGAGAGACTAGCTTGGCAGCAGCTTGGTGGCAGCTCTAGTTCCAGGGTGTCAAAGGCACATCATGCTTGGTAATAAAAACACTATTTAAATTTTATCAGTGTCCTACTGATGAATACTTTCACATTTCTGATGCTGAAACAACTTTATCATGTTCTAATCAATAACATATCATGACTGGGGAATTCCTTGCAATAATTCTAAGTCTACACAGAGACCTGTGGTCCATCAGATGGAACAACTGGGAAAGTAGTATTGCAGCATTGGGACTTCTATTATGGGTCATGGTGTCCTTACATTCTTTTGTTTTTGAAATTATTTTAACAACTGATTGTTCCAACTAAGAAAGGACATAACATCCCAAGGGAGGCTTAAAGAGAAAAGAAAACAGTGGATTTGACATGGGTCCATACTTTTTGTTATTGTTGGTTTGAGGAAGAAGAAAAGTAGAGGTGATGAAGTTGCCCTCAGCAACTGGTAGTTGCTGGTAGTGGAATCTCAGGCTATGATTCTACTTGGCACCTGACCCTTGGAGAAGCGAAGACAGGGGCAGAGGGTAATGGGAAGACTGGGCCCCTGGACTTGATACATAACACTTAGAAAGCAGTCAGTGGGGATCTCAGAGAGCCAGGAGAGCTGGTCTAGTATGAAGAAAACTTGCTGGAAATACTTGAATCCTTCCCTAATTTTGGTGAGATTTGATATCCAGAAACACATGTCTATTGAATTCAAATTTCTCCTAATACACATTGTAGCAATCAGAAAGAATAATTGTGCTGCTACATTTCTACAAAAGATAGCAGCATATACCTTTGACACTAATGCATGAAAATATTTTTGTGTTTTAAAAAGGCAACCTGACAAATTTAATTCCTCAAATGAGTTAATTGCTGTAGATGGCAGACAAAAAAAAAGTATGGCTGACTGTAGAAGGCCTTTATTGAGAACAGATGAGTTGTATTGTAGCGCAATTCTTAGATCATGTCCACATAGTAAAATCATTGATGATATAATTAGCCCATTTTAATCTATATTATAGTTCAATTTAATTAATTTATATTAAAAATATGATTTTTTGGAAAATCCGAGTAATTTTCTTCACTTTTTATATTGTCTCTTCATTTTTATATGTTGTAAGGATGTTTACTTTGAATTATTTTCTTGTATTAAGTAGAGATATCAATTTAAATATGTCTAATTTTGTGACACTGAATTTAATCAACCAACCATTCCTAAGGAATTGATAGCATATTTACTCTTTGGTTACATGGATAGGCATTCTGGCATTAAAGTAAGTCTTTACAATTAGATTAGAAAATTACTTTTTAAGATAATTAATGTTTTGAAAATTTGAGTTTATCACAAAATACATTCTCATTTTATGTACTATTATTTAACATAAGTTTTTATGACAGATTTTAGTTAAACTAGTTGTTAATCAACAAGCAAATGATATATGGTCAATCAATCAGACGATCAAATACCAGTTGGTGGCATACTCCATTTGAACAGGAACCACATTTCCAAAAGGAATGTGATTTAGTCATTGGAGGTAAAACGAAAAATATCAGACTACACCCTAAAAACAAACAAACAAAACAAAACAAGACAAAAACTTGTCTAATTCAGACAAGAACTTGTCAATTCTACATAATAAAAATAGGAATCAAACAGTAGTATGTATGTCATTAAATCTTTCTAACAAGATTCTGTGATCATCTGAAATAGAAAGACATGGTTTTCTAATATAACTACTCAAATCAGTAAAAATAAGTATTTTAAAGCTTTACTCTTATTTTAAAATTTTACTTGTCTTAGTTATCTGAATTTACATTAATTTTTTTCAATCTTTGTTTATCCCTATTTATAGTTTATATACTTTTATTAAGCTGGAGGTCATAAACTAACATTTCATTCTCAAATAAATTTCCTTTAGTTTAAGGATTAGATGAGATATGGATACTATATATTCAAATAGTCATGCACGAGAATGACAGATCTAAAATAATTTTTAAAATGTGTTATGAAGATTTGTTATGTTCAAAACTTTTGCAATATATCTCAAAATTGTCACAACCTTCCCCCTTTCATGTAAATATTATGCTTTTACACAAGAAATATGACTCTATGTGCAGTATGTTTCCTGCTTGAGTTTTGCCATTTGTATTCATATTATCTCATGTTATACAAAGTCATTTTGTGACTAATTTCCAGGGCACTGAGTCACAGTGTGGCTGTTGCTTATCATTTCTCCTCTCCCACATGGTGGTACTCTTGGCCCTTATATTTGGCAATTACTTTATACTAAAGAGTGCCTTTTTATAATTAAATAATAGTTTGTCTCATTATATTTCTGTGACTGTTTAGTGCTGCATTACATGCTTTCCTGTCTTAATAGAAGCAAACATTTTAGATCCAACATAACATAACAGTACATCATGTAGGCACGTTATCTATTGTTTTAATTTACAAAATTGCACAACATAGACTTGTTTGTAAGTATTCTCATTTAGTTATCTCAGAATATAAACTTTGGTCTTTGGAGACTTGTAAAATATTTCCTTAGAGAGATTAGTTAATGCCGGCATAAATTATTCAATTTAGATTATAATTATTTGTATGTTTACACATCAATTTAAATAACATCAGCTAATGGTTTTGAAGGAAGATTCTTTACACAGAAGACTGACAGTCTCCTTATTATATGTTATGAAATAAAACGGAAAGGTAAACCAAACTTTCAAAAACTTCCAGTTAACCAAGCGTAATTAGTAATGAATTCTCCTGTAATCTTCAAATTATAAAACAGCTACATACACCAATTAGTCACAAACATGTTCATGGTTTAAAGTCATTAACATTGCACATAAATTTGCTTAAGAACTAAATGCAAAATGCTGAGAACTTGTTTTCACTGCAGTTTGAGTTTACTTTGTTTACAGGGAAGGGTTGATTTTCATTTTAGGCAAATAAACAGTGATCCTCCCCTATCAATTCTTTGTTTCTCAGCACCCTGCTTTTCCCCCAAGAAAAGGAAATTGAAGTTATTTCTCATGGGCTAGACAGTATATCGCCATGTACTCACACGTAAAATCTCTGATGAAAGTTCTTGGAATGGGTTTTTTCAAAACGGAGTTGAGGTTATTTTCTTTTTCCTTCCAGGTATTGAAGAGATGATTTATCTTCTCTACTTCTTCTTTTAGAAACAGTTCAAGAAACTGGGGATTGAAGAATACTGAAAGAAATGTAATCTGATCTTACTAGCAGTGAAAGAGGGAGGTAAGAATTTGACTATTATCCAGCCTAAAGACGCTGCTGTCTGTTGGAGCAAAGAAGGAGCCTCAGAGTCTGTTTGAGATCACCGGCAGTTGGGAATAGCCCAGCTTCCTGTTAGGTCAGTACTGCAACTCTGATGACTCTGTATAGTACAAACCTCGTTTTTTTTTTTTTTTTGGTGGAGGAAACAGATGAAGGAAACAGCTTACACCCAAGATTTCAGATACAATCATTTTGAATAACTATGTCTTTCACTTTCCAGGATTGTTTTTGTAATCAGTTTAAAAAGAATGCTTTTATCCGTCTAGAGTTAGGGTGTTCTATAAAATTACATATTTATTATTACATTGTTAATAAATAAACTTTTTTGCAGTTTGTTTTTTCTTCTTCAAGTTATTTCATTTGTTTCACCCACTGTCAGTATATTTGTTTTTTTAAAAAGTCTGAGGGCTACTATCGGAGATCTCTCAGTGAGACAGTGTAATGCATTATCTATTGCAGAAGGTCAGGCTTTGAGCCCTACCTTAGCTCCTTGCTAGCGGAGCAAGTTATTTGACTTCTCTATACCTCAATTTCCTTATTCCTAAAATGTTGATAATAAAAGTTTCTGAGCTTGTTATAAGCACTAAATGGCTTAATACATAAAAAGTACTTAAGGCAGGCCCCAGCATGTAACGAATCTCCAATAAATGTTGATTATCATTATGGCTGTTGTTTTCTATTATTATTCTACACATCATATAAATATTTAAAGGTGTCAACCATAGTCTCTCTGCTTTATGTCCCTATCATTAAGGTTGATCCTTACTGTTTCTGTATTGGAATTACGGTCATATCAGATTAAGATCACTAGAGATCTAATGAGCAGAATCTACCTTGCCAGCAACACTGAAGACATTTGGTCAGAAAGTATACCAGTTTCTTGTTTCTCCATCTCAGATTCTTTGTGTCTTCAACTTTTCTTGCTTTCCTTAGACCTCTCTGTAAAAGACAATCTTTCATTTTGTGTATTTTTAACATGTATTGAATAATTATTAGGTGACTGGAACATAAATGTTCTTATTTAATTTTCACAATTAGCTTATAAAGAAGGTCCTCTTTGTATGCCCATTTCCCAGGTCTAGGAAGATTGAGTTCAGTATGTGGAGCTGTGATTCTAATCATGCAGTCTGATTTTAGAGCACAAATGCTTAAATTCTCCTCTATGATGCCTTCTCACTCAGGTTCTGGATTTGATATCACATTAATAATTTTTCTCCTATTGCCTCATGCCCTGCCCCTCAGCCACAATCAAAGCTCTCGTCTCACTCAGATTGCAGAGGAATGTTGCCTTTTTTTTTTTTGGTTCCATAATGGATCTTGATTAAACTTTTGACCAATCTATAGCTCAGGTAGAGACAAGCTCAGCCAGTCAGATTTTCTTTGTTGAAAGCATGAAATGAGAACTATGGAAAAAATACATTGTATAAAAATATAAAATTTCAGGACCATTTAAATTTATTATGCCAAGAGAAAAGTTAAGCCCTGGAGATTGTCAGGTAGCATATTTGCAATTCTGCCTCTTAGATTGTAGATTGGCTCTCTTTTTATTGGGGGCTGGGGTTTGCTCTGTCACCAGGCTTGAGTGCAGTGGTGCGATCTTGGCTCACTGAAACCTCTGCCTCCCAGGTTTAAGTGATTCTCCTGCCTCTGCCTAACAAGTAGCTGGGATTACAGGTGTGTGCTACCAGGCCCGGCTGATTTTTGCATTTTTAGTAGAGACGGGGCTTCTTGATGTTGGCCACACTGGTCTTTAACTCCTGACCTTGTGATCCTCCTACCTCAGGCTCTCAAAGTGCTGGGATAATAGTTCTTGTTCTAAAAATGACTCGGAGAGACAAGAGATCAAACCTGGCCCTACATCCAATGACTCATCTTTGTTATAGATTAACTGCCTCCTTTATTGCCTGGTACCTAATTCAGACCAGATGGCACCTCAGTCTCCATGACAGTTACATCCTCAGTGTGGAATATTAAATATACATTTTCCAAGACAAAAGCACCACCTGAACCAATTAGCTAATTGTAACTATGCCATTAAGGCTTACATAGAATGATGCTGAAATTCTGTTAAGCTTCCCTAAACTTTGACTCTTTAAGTGATGCCAAACTTCTATACTTCTGAACACTGACTTTCATTCTTTGGAATCTGTACTTCCTGAGCAGCTAGTCCTCAAACTTTGTGTTTGAATAAATTCTCTTTAAACTAGATTCTGACTCTTTTAGTTATTTTAGGTTGACAACAGTAAATGTCAGGCTCTTAACTAAAAAGCCAGATGGAGAAAGGGCTGATAGCTACATGTCTGTGTGCAAGATGGCTATGTGGTGAAAGCTAATTGAGAGGGTATTGAGAAAAAGAATAAAGGAAAGAAAATAGGTAACTTCTAAGAAAGAAAAAGAGAAAAAGTGAAAGCAAGAGCAAGAGTGAGAAGCACGTGATGTGAGCATGATGCCTGAGCTCTACAGTGGCAGTACATCCCCAGGCCTAGCTCAAGTTTTCCAAAGTACTCAGGAACAGGCATCCTTGGCATAAATCCCTTTTTGTCCTAAAGTTATTTTTAAAAGGTTTTTTTTTTTTAATGTTAAGAACCCTATCTGAAAGACCCATATTTTTAACACCAGAGATCATCCATTTCATAGTTAAGCTGCACTTAGTATCAATGAAAGCTTATCATTTTTTAAATGTAACTTACAAATCTTCAGTATGCTTGTGCTCAAGGTAATGTGAGAACTTGATGTTGTTACGATATTGTTAGGTTAGCCTGATACTGTAACTATGGACCCTGTAGACTCAGCTCCTCTCTGTTTTTTGTTTTTTGGGTTTTTTTTTGCTAGTTTACTATTCCACTGTATATAACTCTAAGTCTTATTTATTTGGATAAAACAAATATTCTCACCAACAATTTGCCTATTTGCCTTTGTATCTTTAACCTCTCTGTATCTAATAAGTATCTGGATCTTTTCATTTCCCACCACGTTTTGTTATTTGTTCTTTCCAACTCACATATGTCAGATAATATTCTCAGCTCTCAATATGAGCTTTAATATCTCTTGACTAAGATATAAAAATAATCTTCTTTTCTTTACTTGCCCTGCCTATTAGGAGACATTTTCTAACTTTATCATTTAAGAATGCTGGCTATTAAAACATATCTGATGTTTCAGCAAGTTCAGGTAATTCTGGCTGATCGTGCTGAGAAGGGTACACATTGTTGCAGGATAGAGAACACTAAGACTGGGAAGGATGTTAGAACTTTAGACAGAGGTTTTCGTAAACACCCAAAACAAAATTAAATGTTATCACATCAAATAGTCATTTCATGCATTTTTGTCTACTTAAAAATGTGTAAAACTTTAGATATTCCATTATTTCATATTTTAAACAATTATTTTTCATACAAAATGTGACTGCAAAGATGTTTAACTGGATTGGGAGAAGGGTGAGTCCTTGAGCTTCACTCTTTATTCCAGTCTTCATCCTTACATACAGAATCTAAGCCGTATGATGTTTCTAGTTCACTTTTTCTGAAAATAGATTTCTAAAAACAGATCAGCAAATGAAAACAATGGACATTTTCAGATTTCATATGTAAATAAATAAAGAAAGACAGCTAGGTTATATCAGATTATATTTATCAAAACTCTATGAAATAGGTAAGACATATGCAAACATAGTTTTAAATGTGACTATATTTATTTCATCATTACTGAAATTTATTTGGTTCTCATGTCTGCTGATATGGAAAGCGCAATCTTGCTTTTTCCAGGTAATTTACTGCTAGCTAAATTACCAGTTAAATTTGGTCACTTTGGGGCATATCTAGGTAATTCAGATATGTCCTGTTGTCATTCCTTCCCTTCCCCTGAGAGCACCTGAACCTTTGGGAGTGATTGGGAAAGACCCCTGGCCCATTTTCTGCTCTCTGCTCTGACTGTCCTCTGCTAAGAGGGCTTTTATAGCTTGGTTGTGTCTATTATAGACAAGATTTAAAATTAAAAATATGTTCTCACTTCAGATTGTATTTCTTGCAATTTAAAGCCTTGCCTTTCAAGAAAATCTTCTTTCCTGTGGGTTAAAACATCCATTTGGCAAGCCACATGAAGTTCTTTTTTGCTCTTACCTTTATCTGCCAGGGATAAAGGATAAGGACAAATAGAAATAAAAAAATGTATCACGGAGTAAATAAAAATATTACCAACTATAGTCCAGTGACATCATTTTTAGCTAAATTTAATATAATGTTCATTTAAACAATAGTTGAGACATATACTATTAAGTATATCATGCAGGTTATCTGCATGATTAATTTCTCTTTAGATAGTTTTTTTTAACTGTTAAGTATCTCAACTTTTTATATTTCTTAAGAATTAAAAAAATCCACCTCACAGGGAATCAGGAACAATTAGATAGATGTGAGGGAGAAGGGACATACTTAGCCTCTTGTCCTTCTCCTCTCTCTGGTAGATTATATATTTATTCAAACATACATATTTGCTTCCCTTCCCTTTTGGTCCGTCTTTGGTAATGAGTGAGAAGAGAATATTTCCCTCCTCTCTAACATAAGGTCATTCTGCATTATTGGCTTTGGCAAATACAATGAGCAGAAATATGTATATGCAACAGGTGGTAGAATTTTTATGAGCTTCATGGCAAGTTTATGAGTTTTATGTTCTACATTTTTTTCCATTTTTTCTGCCAGATGGTTGCTATGTTCAAGATTAGGGCTATTCTTTTATTTATTTATTTTTTTGATCTCCCTCTATCGCCAGGCTGACTCACTGCAACTTCCGTTTAACAGTTTCAAGCGATTCTCCTGCCTCAGCCTCCCGAGCAGCTGGACAACAGGCACCCACCGCCACGCCTGGCTAATTTTTTGTACTTTTAGTAGAGATGGGGTTTCACCATGGTGGCCATGATGGTTTCCACTTCATAACCTCGTGATCCGCCCACCTCGGCCTCCCAGAGTGCTGGGATTACAGGCATGAGCCACTGCTCCCGGCCAAGGTTAGGGCTATTCTTTCATACTGAATCGTAATAAAGAGGAAAAGAAGCACCAACATGGATGATCCTCAAAGGTGATAGGAAATGAATTCTTTGTTGGGAAAAGCTTTGTAAATGTGGGAGTAGATTGCTACCAAGCGTAGGTTAGGCAGAAATGAACAATATACTCCCTATCTTGACTGCATGTATGTGATGACATTATGTGACCCTGAACCACTGCACTAAATTGGACTGCTAGATCCCGTGTTTCCATCTCCCTGTGCCCCATCTTCTTCCTACTCATTTCCTTGCAGTATATGAAGAAATCTGGGAAAGAATCCTTTCCTGAATTTACCTATAGTAAGCAACAACCTTCAACAGCAATTTGCTAAACAAGGATCAATTTGAAATATGTTGCAGATTAAATTCTTTTTATGCAACCTCATAGTAGCAAAAGGGTTTTTGGGAATTTCCTATTCACAAGCAATCTGAGTCCATCTGTAGGAAAATTCCATCTTTTCAACCAGTTAAATTTTGACAGGGATATCAAAACAAATACCCACATGCAAAGGTTGAGTGCCAGCATTATTGTGATTTTTGTTTGATCAGTGTCATATTTATTATTAATAAGGCATTTCTTGCTAAGTTGAAAATGAGGAGAATGGTTGTTGAGAAGCAGTTGTAGCATGTGGGATTATGAAACTCTAGTCATTGCTTGAGGGTTATTTAGCCCTCATAGAAAATTTTTCAAAGAAGTATTAGTCATAATTTGCCTTAAGGCAATAATGTTTACTAAAGGTAACCATCTTAGGCAAACTTTCTTTCATCAGATTGAACATATTCACTAAAAAAATAAGGGCAGCTAATCTTTATATGATCTGTGTGTAGGCATTGCTTGTCACAAAAATATATTGCTACTTATTTTTTAATGTAATGTCTTACACAGAAGAAAACATTTCTTCTGTGGACTGAAAAAATGTGTTCTGTCTCAGATATTACATATAAAAATTCTGATTTTTTAGAATCAAACTTTTTTGATTTTAAAAACTATACTTTAAATTACAGAATATTGTTAGAATAATACAGACATAAACACTAGGATAACTGACCAATACCATAAGGAAAACTGTTTTACATATTGACTTGTTCACTCATTCTCCACAAGCATGGAAAACAGGCAGAGTGTTCACGGGGTGTGCAGAAGCAGCCAGGGTCTAAGGCATGCAAAAATCATTAGTGAAGAGAGTATGATGCATAAGTTCTACGCAAAGTTCAATGCAGCAAATGGACAACAACTGGCAGAAGAAGAGGAGACAGCTGGTGTGGCCCTCGCCCTTTAAGTTTCCCAGCTAGACTCTTCACGTATGGAGATAGCTGGGTGCTTAGAAGCCTTGTCTTGAGCCCTTCACTTCTAAGAAGCCAAAAGCAGCAGGAACTAGTTGGGATGGGGCAAGAACACTAGGGAAGGAAAAGCGTGTGAAACCCACTTAGGTCATGGAACTGCTATCCTCTATGGCCACTCCCAAGCTGATACCCATAGTGGCTCACAGAAGCAACAGGAGAACTTTGATATTTATTAAAACCATCAGCAACATATATGGGGAAAAGACATATTTGAGTTTAGTTAGCAAGAACATATGTGTCACCCAATACCCACAGTCTGTTAGATTTTGTATAGAACAAAAAAACACGTTCCTTGCCTCAGTTTGTCCTTAAAAAGGAGTGGCAACATGAAGGAACCCCCTGGAAGATGGGTTACTTTCAAGGTTGTGTTATTATTTATTTATTTATTTTTGAGGTGGAGTCTCACTCTGTTGCCAGATTGAAGTGCAGTGGCATAATCTCAGCTCATTGCAACCTCTGCCTCCCGAGTTCAAGCATAGAATCAGACATGGTGATATTTAGATATCACTTTTATTATCATGATATTATGATATATGTCGTATGATATATCATGATATATATCATATGATATATATATATATCGTGATGTATATCAAGCATAGAATCAGACATGGTGATATTTAGATATCACTTTTATTAATGTGGTTTCTTCCTAATACTATTTTATTTATTTCTCTTCCTCTTTCTATGAGAACCTTGTAAGTATATATATATATCTCTGAAATCTGAAGAGGTAAATTGACATACATTAATTGATTTAGTTTTTGAAGGTGCATAACAAGGGTTTCCTATATGCTTACCTTTAATAAATAAGTCCTATACAAAGACATACCTGTAATAAAAATATCACAGACTCTTAGGTCACGATAATTGATACAAATATGCAGCATAAGGAAAGTAATATTCCCACTGCACTTTGCAATCTTTTGCTTCCATCTGTGGACCAAACATTAGGAGAGCCTTGTCAAAGCAGAGTGTGTTCAGAAGAGTGAGTCAAAAGGCATGTTATTTAAATAATACACATTTAGACACCTTGAAAATATATGTACTTCAAACAAGTCTGAAGCAAGTTGAGATATTTAA
Organism: Leontopithecus rosalia; assembly: GCA_028533165.1. NCBI lineage: Eukaryota > Metazoa > Chordata > Mammalia > Primates > Cebidae > Leontopithecus > Leontopithecus rosalia. Next base: position 50,413,429 of record CM052653.1, on the reverse strand, counting down.
CTTTAGGAAGAAAAAGCTTGGAAGGTGGGGGGGGGGTATATATTCACATATTATATTACATTATTTTATATTACTGTAGCTAGAAAACTAGTATGTGGAAGAGAGTGTAAATGTAATCTATTTTGCTCCAGAGAGAATTAGGTGAGTGACAATATTGGGCACACAGATTTTAGCTTAAAATCTGGATAACTTTTTAACAATCATAGTTTTCAAAGCTGGGATAAGCTGCCCTACAATATGGTATGCTCTCATTCTCAGGAGTGTCAGAGAGTGGTATGCGGAAGCCACTCAGAAGACATATTGACACTGGTGACATTAGTCAAGAAACTTCGACTAAACTGAAAGATCTGGAGAATTACCTCCGTTATTCACAATCTTCTAGCCCTCTCATTCTTTGATGAATGTGGGAAGTAGAAAAGTTCCTTTTTAAAGTTTCCTAACTTGTTAAAGAATAAGTGTGCTAATAACTTTGTTAAGCCCTATCCTATGTAGCTGTTAAACATGCCATGCTTACAGGCACGTAGTACATTCTATGTCCTTGTACTTTAACCAAGATTTCTATGCTGGTCGTGCTTACAGGCATGTTCCAGCTATCTATTGCTTTTACCTGTTTAGAAAAGTTTTAACTTGTTAGCCAATCGAGTTTTAGTTTAGATTCTGAGATCTGGCTCCAGCCAACTGAGATCAAACACAGCAATAAGGACAACCCCAAATAAGTAAGGAATAAGTTTGTGTGTATTCCCTCTGTTCTCTGTACTCTCGTGGCAAGATGGCTAGTGAGAGTACCCTTCCTGCAGTCCAGGAAGTAAAAATCTTTTGCCTCAGTGCTAATTTTTCTTTGTGGCACTGAGCATCTATTTCCAACAATTAATAACAACAATAATGTAGTTACATATAAAAAACCAATAATACAAATAAGCATGGCAAAAATAGTTAATGTTTGTTGAAGGCTTACAGAATGCCAGACATTATTCTCAGTTCTTCATGCCTTAAAATTACTTAATTCTCCCAACAAACATGTGAGGTAGGTAATAGCATTTTTCCAATTTATAGATGAAGAAAACTGATAAAATGACTTGCATAAGTTCTAACAGGAAATAGAAAACAGTAAAATTTGAATCTTGATAGTTAGATTCTGAGCATACAGTCCTAACTACTATACCACACTAACCCTCTGTTTCGGTAGTCACGTTATCTTTTATATATTTCATTAGCCATAATAATAAATGTCCATTGTCCTTCTCAGTTAAATTAGAAAAATTCCCAAGGCCAAAACTAATAATTTTAAAATTATGTATCATCTATAACCCAGAAATTATATCTCTAAAAAATAGTCTAAAAAAACTTGCACTTTGCATTTATGCACTTATTATATATTATATATACAAGAAAGAATATATATAATTAGACTATAATTATATATATTTTATATATATAATGAAACTATAATTACATGTATTATATATAATGTATATATATAATATATATATAATGTATGTAATGTATATATATAATTATTTATATATATAATTATTCTTCAAGTTCTGGGATACATGTGCAGAATGTGTAGGTTTCTTACATAGGTATACACGTGCCATGATGGTTTGCTGTACCCATAAACCCATTATCTACATTACGTATTTCTCCTAATGCTGTCCCTCCTCTAGCTCCCCACTCCTCAATAGTCTCTGGTGTGTGATGTTACCCTCCCTGTGTCCATGTGTTCTCATTGTTCAGCTCCCACTTATGAGTGAGAACGTGTTGTGTTTGTTTTTCTGTTCCTATGTTACTTTGATGAGAATGATAGTTTCCAGCTTCATCCATGTCCCTGCAAAGGACATGAACTCATCCCTTTTTATGGCTGCATAGTATTCCATGGTGTATAGGTACTACATTTTGTTCATCCAGTCTATCACTGATGGGCATTTGGGTTGGTTCCAAGTCTTTCCTATTGTGAATAGTGCTGCAGTAAACATAAGTGTACACGTGTCTTTATAAGTAGAATAATTTATAATCATTTGGGTATATACCTAGTAATGGGATTGCTGGTTCAAATGGTATTTCTGGTTCTAGATCCTTGAGGAATCACCACACTGTCATCCATAATGGTTGAGCTAATTTATACTCCCATCAACAGTGGAAAAGCGTCCTTATTTCTCCACATCTTCTCCAGCATCCATTGTTTTCTGACTTTTTAATGATCAGCCTTTTAACTGTCATGAGATGGTATCTCATTGTGGTTTTGATTTACATTTCTCTGATGACCAGTCATGATGATCTTTTTTTCATGTTTGTTGGCTGCATAAATGTCTTCTTTTGAGAAGTGTCTGTTTATGTCTTTTGCCCACTTTTTAATGGGTTTGTTTTTTTCTTTTAAATTTGTTTAAGTTCCTTGTAGATTCTGAGAAACTGTCTCTGTTTGCAGATGACATGATTCTATTTAGAAAACCCCATTGTCTCAGCCCAAAATCTTCTTAAGCTGATAAGGAACTTCAGCAAAGTCCCAGGATACAAAAACAATGAAAAGAATCAAACCTTTGACAAAAAATCAAAGGTGTGACGAAATGCTAAAAAGAATAGACAATATAGAGAGGAATATAAATGAACTAATGGAGTTGAAAAATACAACACAAGAACTTAGTGAAATATGCACAAGTTTAAATAGTCGAATTGATTAAGCAGAAGAAAGGATATCAGAGGTCAAAGACCAACTTAATGAAATAAAACGAGAAGATAAGAATAGAGAAAAAAGGATAAAAAGGAATGAGCAAAGTCTCCAAGAAATATGGGACTATGTGAAAAGACCTAATCTACGTTTGATAGGTGTACCTGAATGTGATGGAGAGAATGAATCCAAGCTGGAAAATACTCTTCAGGAAAATTTTCCTAATCTAGCAAAGCAGGACACTATTCAACCCAAGGCAATACAGAGAACACCACAAAGATATTCCTCAAGAAGAGCAACCCCAAGGCACATAATCGTTAGATTCACTAG
>CM052653.1:50343238-50409934 GCA_028533165.1 Leontopithecus rosalia | reverse complement strand
AAAAAAAAAAAAATGGAAAAAATCTCAAGCATTCCTATACGCCAGTAATACACAAACAGAAAGCAAAATTATGAGTGAACTCTCATTCACAACAGCTACAAAGAAAATAAAATATCTAAAAAGACAACCAATAAGGGATGTGAAAAACCTCTTCAAGTAGGACTATAAACCACTGCTCAAGGAAATAAAAGAGGACACAAACAAATGGAAAAACATTCCATGCTCATTGATAGGAAGAATCAATATCCTGAAAATGGCCATACTGCCCAGAATAATTTATAGATTCAATTATATCCCCATCAAGCTACTACTGACTACCTTCACAGGATTAGAAAAATCAAACTACTCTAAATTTCATATGGAACCAAAGAATAGCCCATATAGCCAAGACAGTCCTGAGCAAAAAGAATGAAGCTGGAGGCAACATGCTACCTGACTTCAAAATACTAAAAGGCAACAGGAACCAAAATAGCATGGTAATGGTACCAAAACAGAGATATAGACCAATGGAACAGAACAGAGGCCTCAGAAGTAACACCGCATATCTACAGCCATCTGCTCTTTGACAAACCTGACAAAAACAAGCAATGGGATAAGGATTCCCTATTTAATAAATGGTGTTGGGAAAACTGACTAGCCATGTAAAGAAAACTGAACTGGATCCCCTCCTTACACCTTATCCAAGGACATCTGTTATATTTTTATAAAGTCATAAAATTGGAAGCAATTGAATTTTTTTAACATTATAGTTCCGGGGTACATAAGCAGGTTGGCTACACAGGTGATTATATGTCATGGGTGTTTAGTGTATAGATTACTTTGTCACCCAGGTAATAAGAACAGCATCTGATAGTTTTTCAGTCCTCACCTCCTTCCCAACCTCCACCCTCAAGTAGGCACCAGTGTCTGCTGTTCCCTTCTTTGTGTCCATATGTATTTGATGTTTAGCACCCACAGAGTAAGAAAATGTAGTATTTGGTTTTCTTTTCCTGTGTTAGTTTTCTAAGGGTAATGGCCTCAACCTGCATCCATGTCACTCCAAAATATATGATCTGATTTTTTCATGGCTGCATAGTATTCCATGGTATATATATACCAACCACATTTTCTTTATTCAGTATACTGTTGATGGGCATTTAGGTTGATCCATTTCTTTGCTATTAATAGTGCTTCAGTAAACATACATGCACATGTATGTTTATGATAGAATGGCATAACAATTTAAAAATTAATCAATGTGAACTGAGTAAATACATTGTGGCATAATCATTTGATAGAAGACTATTTAGATAAAATACAGTAATATGGTATTTAGATAAAATAAAGTATACACATGGCCAGGACAAAACATAAACCAGAGTAAAAATTCAGAATATCATTTACATAATTTTAGAAATACACATAGCTATATATGTAATAAAAGGACACATAGTTACACTTGTTGCTTCCTCTAGAAAGGAAGGCAAAAGAATACAATAGGGAAAGGCTATAAAGAATAATGTGGCCTTCAACTATTCAAGATTATATATGTCATACATGAAATAATAAATAATACTGCATTTTACATAAAATCCTATATAATAGAATGTGACTTTGCTTCAATTTCAAATACTTAAAAATAAATGAGAACATTTAGACAGCCATTTTTACAATAAATTCTTTCCAAAATGCTTAATTTTATAAATTCTAATAACTATCTAAATGAAAGAAAAATAAATGGGTTATCAAGATAATATTTATAAAAATAAACTAAAATTACTTTAAACATTATTTCATTTGATCATTTTTATTACATCATAAAAAGGGAAGGTATTCTTTTACTTTTATAAAATGATGTTATTCTTTTATATTGTAGTTTCCAAAGTCAATGTGCATGAAAAGTAAAAAATATCTTTCCTGGTTATCTGTATAAGATGCAATAACCAATAAACTTCTAATATAATAACCATGTGGAACTAACAGCACTCTTTTTCTAAATGTACTGATTTTTTTCAATAGCTTTTTCTCACAAAGCAGCTGAACATTTTTGGCAAGATCTAAGGATTTTAACCTATAACTTTCTTTAACTCTCTGTGCTATGCATGCCTGGCAACAAATGCCGCCTTCTGAATTTCACTCTCAAAAGAAGCTTCTTTTTGCCTGTATTTTCTCTTTCTCTTGAGGAAAGCAAATAAACTTAATTTATGCTCTGACTTGATTTAAAAACAACAACAACAACAACAGAGAATGTGAATCATTCTCTGTTGATCCACATTCTGTAAACTAAATAAATTGAAATCTATGAAAACACTCCGTATGTAAGCTTGACATCACGTTAGTCTTGCAACATTAAATATAAATCTTGGAACAAATTATTTTGTGGCACAAGAGAAAGAACACAAGAGAAATTTGTTATTTCCCTTTTTGTGTATGCTTTTTCTTCTGTGAAAATTACATGTGGGATAGAGTGGACCAGCTGACTAAATTTTGTTTCTTCCTCTCTTTCCCCAAATCTGTGTGGAAGATAAAATCTCAGAACATAGTTTTCCTGCCCAGCTTGCTGCTTTATCCTTTCTGGGAATTTTCCTAAGTGAGAAAAAAGTCTGGATTAAAAAAAAGTAACCTTCTTTGAGAATTCAATAGGCAATTTAAAAAGTGCTGAAACATTTGTCCAATCTCTTCTCCTAGGTCCTGGCATGTGTGAAATGCACCTGATAAAGAAGAGTGACTGATTGATTGGTCTGGTCACCATATTCTCTTAAAGTTAACTTTTCATAGAGAAAAGTAACATTTTACCTAACAGAGAATCATAAAACCAAAACTCTTCTAAGCTATTAAAAAATTAATGAAGTAAACCCAATTGATTTTCTTAACAAAGCTATAAGATAGCATACAGTATGTTTAAATAACTTTACAAGTGTTAAGTCCAACTCTATAATCCTGCGATTTAACCATTATGAGGTATTGTCTCACTATACTTTTTAGGACTAACGTTTTGCAACTTAATTATCCCTTAATTATCCCTTTCTCTTCACAGTATGTAAGGGATCAGTTTATACACACAAAATCTTGGGTGAGTGAACACAAAGAGAGAAAAGACTGCCAAAAGGAGAAGCAAAACTGCTGGGAATAAATTCACAGCCTTGTCCCTGAAAATTAACCACTGTTGTGCTCACCAAAGTTTTGGTATGCACAGATTTCATTTAGGGTATCTTCCTGAGGACCCGCTTCAGAGAAAGTCAAATTTCAGGGACAATTATCTTTGCTTTTATGGTTCTACATCTTTCAGGACCCTGTTTGCTTTCTCATTGGAATGTTATGTCTTAGAATTTATAGTTTTAACAATTCTGTGTTTTATTCTTTAACGTTTTAATCTTTAATTGTTTTGCTTTTGTTTATTTTCTATATTTTAAACTGGCTTTAGGCTTTTCATTTAGTAGGTGTTTTATTTTAATTATTTTGTAACACATTCTTAATCATTTATTTAATCTCTATTACTTGTATTCCATTAAAATCATTTAATATTAAATCCCATGTATATTTTATTTTTAACTAATTTTATTATTTTCAGTGTTATTTTAACTCTCATTTTTGTCATGTCTGTCTTAAGTATTATTATTAGTGCTATATGAATGTATATATGATGTATTATGCTCATGTATATGAATATAGCACGTTATAAACCAGAGAGGCTGGGTCTTTTTTCCCTTCTACTTAATATAGCAGCAAGCCTTCTAGCCCCTAGGACGGACTACTTTTCCCTTAGCCAAATTGTGCTCAGTGACTCTGTGATCACTGCACTTAATAATTTCATCTGTCCGTTGACCAAAATTTACCTGTCCTGCAAGGAAGGACAGTAGCAAACTGCATGAAACGTTTGTCTTCTCATACAAAACAACTTCATTTTGAATCTCCCAGGAAAATTGATATAAGGATAGATCCATTTTACTCCAGTCTCCCGCATAAGCATACACGTTTGCTGATTTCTATCTCTTTATGAATTGAATTCGAGGGATAATTACTTATGGCCTAGATTATCTTATCTCTCTTATTGATTAGGAAGGCTTAAGGAACTTTGACCTCAGGATGAATTACCCTTATAATCTATTCCTGTTTTTTCAGACTGTATGCAGGGACCTAAGCCCTTGATGGATCCTGGCCTGAGAAAGCCTGACTGATTAGATAAAACAATCCTGCCCAGATTCTCAAGTGCACAAGACCAGCCAGTCATCTTCATTCTTTCCCTGACTTTAACCTTCAGCATCACAAAAGGTTCAACTGAATTGAGTTACGCAGTTTCTAGACTCTGTTCATTTCTTTTTTTTTTAGTTTTAGACAATTTTATTATTATTATTTTAATATAAATCACTTTTTAAATTTCATTTTAGGCTTTGGGGCACATGTGAAGCATATGCAAGATAGTTGCATAGGTTACACACATGGCAGTGTGATGTGCTGCCTTCCTCTCCATCACCTATATCTGGCATTTCTCCTCATGCTATCTCTCCCCAGCTCCTCATCCCTCGTTGTCCCTCCCCTGTTCCCCCCAACAGACCCCAGTGTGTGGTGCTCCCCTCCCTGTGTCCATGTGTTCTCACTGTTCAACACCCGCCTATGAGTGAGAACATGCGGTGTTTGATTTTCTGTTCTTGTGTCAGTTTGCTGAGAATGATGATTTCCAGGTTCATCCCTTTCCCTACAAAGGACATGAACTCACCGTTTTTGATGGCTGCATAGTATTCCCTGGTACATATGTGCCACATTTTCCCTGTCCAGTCTATCATTAATGGGCATTTGGGTTGGTTCCAGGTCTTTGCTATTGTAAATGGTGCTGCAATGAACATTCGTGTGCATGTGTCCTTATAGTAGAATGATTTATAATCCTTTGGATATATACCCAATAATGGGATTGCTGGGTCCAATGGAATTTCCATGTTCATTTCTTTAGTTGAGAACAATATCTCATCTTAGGAAGCTTTTAGTCATGCCATGCAGGTAAAAATGTAGCTGACTTTCTCTAATGTATTGTCCTTCTCAGCAGTTAAATTGTATATTTGGCCCCAGATATATTAACTTGGGCACTACTGACGTTTTAGAATGAAGAATTCTTTGTTGCAGTAGGTTGTCCTGTGTGCTGCAAGCTATGTAGCAGCATTGCTACTCTCTATACAATAGATGCCAGTAGAAACTGCCCCTGATGGTAACGCCATGTCTCCAGAATTTGCCACCCATACAGCGAAGAACATAAACATTCCTAACTGGGAACCATTGTTCTACTTTGAGCCCCACTCTGCAAACCTGACTGCATCTGGGGGGTTCTAGTCAACTGTCTTTTCCTATGCTCTGTTTCTCGCATTCTCCCTCTGAACTAATAACCTAACTGTGAGCTTTGGGGCTCTCAGGTAGCTTCTTAGTAAAGTTTATCTGGGTATGATATGTGGTCATTCTCTCAACTGATTTTCATTTCAAATAAAATAAAATAAAATACTTGATTAAGAATATCTGCTAATTATAAAAAGAAAAGCATAAAGACAAAATTCAAATAATACATATTATTCATATATATTTCCCAACTATAGGCAGTATAAAGAATTTTTCCATGTATTCTCAGTCATGGAGAGCTCTACAGATACATGTTTCTGTTTGTTTTTTTTAATGGATTGTATTTTGTCTATCAGTGTGTGATCTGTTTTGAATGACTTAATATTTTTTTAAACTGTTGAACAATCTTCTAAAACATTACTTTTATTAGTTCCATGTTATTTAATTGCAAATATGTTAGATTACTTACTAAACCAACATCTGTTGTTAGAAGGCTGCATCTTTTAAATGACTATAAAATATCTGAATTCCATAGGCAATAAGTTTTAGAAGGCCTGTATCTCTGCTACCACGTTGGTATCAATAATATATTTTACCTAAAGGAATTAGGCTGGTCCCACCTTATGAAGTCAGTCAGGTTGTAGCCACAGATCCAGGGACTTCTATATTTTATTATGTAAGTGGCTACATCTTCCACCAGTAGTTGATACTATTAGAAGATTTATCTCCCAGGGAGGAAGATTCTTCTCTTGGAATGCGGCAGGACAATTTAAAAGTATGTAAATGTTTACCTGGTAATATTTCCTCTAGGCTACCACAGTCTCATAAAAAAGTTGTAGAGTCAGAGTAGCATTGGTTGAGTATTGACTAAAGGAGGAAATGTGCCAGACATGGGTAAATTTATTCTAAATCAAGACAGACCAGAGTACACATTCCTCTGAGTGAGGATTGGACTAACTTGTATATATAATGTGTACAGTGGTATATTAATATGTATCTGTATTGTAGTTCAAAGGTTATGTTCATGACCATATATCTCTCTTTTTTTAAATTGCGTTTTAGGTTTTGGGGTACATGTGAAGAACATGCAAGATAGTTGCATAGGTACACACATGGCAGTGTGATTTGCTGCCTTCCTCCCCTTCACCTATTTCTGGCATTTCTCCCCATGCTATCTCTCCCCAACTCCCCACCCCCCGCTGTCCCTGCCCTATTCCCCCCAACAGACCCCAGTGTGTAGTGCTCCTCTCCCTGTGTCCATGTGTTCTCATTGCTCAACACCCGCCTATGAGTGAGAACATGCAGTATTTCATTTTCTGTTCTTGTGTCAGTTTGCTGAGAATGATGTTCTCCACGTTCATCCATGTCCCTACAAAGGACACGAACTCATCGTTTTTGATTGCTGCATAATATTCCATGGTGTATATGTGCCACATTTTCCCTGTCCAGTCTATCATCGATGGGCATTTGGGTTGATTACAAGTCTTTGCTATTGTAAACAGTGCTGCAATGAACATTCGTGTGCATGTGTCCTTATAGTAGAACGATTTATAGTCCTTTGGATATATACCTAGTAATGGGATTGCTGGGTCAAATGGAATTTCTATTTCTAGGTCCTTGAGGAATCGCCACACTGTCTTCCACAATGGTTGAACTAATTTACACTCCCCCCAGCAGTGTAAAAGTGTTCCTATTTCTCCACATCCTCTCCAGCATCTGTTGTCTCCAGATTTTTTAATGATCGCCATTCTAACTGCCGTGAGATGGTATCTCAATGTAGTTTTGATTTGCATCTCTCTAATGACCAGTGATGATGAGCATTTTTTCGTATGTTTGTTGGCCTCATGTATGTCTTCTTTTGTAAAGTGTCTGTTCATATCCTTTGCCCACTTTTGAATGGGCTTGTTGGTTTTTTTTCTTGTAAATTTGTTTTAGTTCTTTGTAAATTCTGTATATCAGCCCTTTGTCAGATGGGTAAACTGCAAAAATTTTTTCCCATTCTGTTGGTTGCCGATTCACTCTAATGACTGACCATGTATCTCAATGGTATCTCTCAATGATACCAGAGTAGGAGTTCAAAAGAATTGAATATACTTTGTCTTTTTTATTCTATATTCTGTTTGATCACTTGAATTTCCAAATGTCTTTTATAAGTAACTAACTTTGAATAATATATGTATATGTATGTGTGTATGTATATATATGTTTGTGTATATATATATATATATATATACACTACACACACATATACATACACACACACACACACATATATATATATATATATATATGGAGAGAGAGAGAGAGAGAGAGAGAGAGTCTCTTCGTCACCTAGGATAGAGTGCAGAGGCGTGATCTTGACTACCTGAGAGCCCCAAAGCTAACAGGTAGGTAATTAGTTCAAAGGGAGAATGGGAGACACAGAGCATAGGAAAAGACAGTTAAGTAACCCCACAAATGCAATCAGGTTTGCAGAGTGGGGCTCAAAGTAAAACAATGCTTCCATAATTGGGATGATTCTGTTCTTCATTGAACATTAGGCAAATTCTGGAGACATGTTAAGTTGTTACCATCAGGGGCAGTTGCTACTGGCATCTAGTGTATAGAGGCTGATAATGCTGCTACATCGACTAGGGTGCACAGCCTCCCAGGTTTAAATGATTCTCACTCCTCAGCCTTCCATGTAGCTGGAATCACAGGCCTGTGCCCATTAGGGGGCACAGATTAGCCAGTTTGGCTAATCTTTGCATTTTCAGTGGAGACAGGGTTTTACCATGTTGCCGGGCTGGTCTCAAACTCCTGATCCTCCTGTCTTGGCCTCCCAAAGTGCTCGGATTACAGGCATAAGCCACTGTACCCAGCCTGAATAATATTTTTTATTCAAAATATTTTATTTTTCTTTTTATCTCTCTTTATTAAGTATATATTTGTGTTTTCACTAATCTTTTATTAGAGGAACCAGAAAAAAAAAAGGTATTGGCTGGTGCCCTTTGGAACTCTGAGAAAAAATGGCTCACTATCAATCACAAAGCTAATGGTATTGTGATTATTTATCTTCCTTTGTCTAATAATACAAGTCTACAAAAACAAGAATGGTTAGCAGACAGAGAGAGTTTGACTGATTTTAGGTAAAAATCATAAAAATATTGTTAACAGATAACCTTGATTTTAGACATTTAAAAATAATTTCCTGTAAGTTTATAAACATTTATTAAAATATTTTTACTTAAAGTTTCTTAGAAAAAATTTAAAATAAAAAAGCATTAAAAATAGCATATAAACATACCACATAGACATATTTATTGAGCACTAACCATATGGCAAATACTGTTCAAGAATTTTTAAAAATCAGCAAAGGACAAGACAAATAAAGCCACTTTCTTCTTGCATCTTTTATTTTACTACAATAAAGTGAATTCTACCAATGACCGTAACTTTTACTCTGAATGAGAATTAGAACAAATTGCAGAAAGTCTCACCTTTTGACATATCTCCTTTTAAAACTGCTAAGAAATAAGTGATTCCAAAACTTCATGTAAAAATCTGATTATTCCTGCCTTTTAACATATACAGAGTTGTGTTGGTGCAACTTGGGGAGGTTTTTACTGGTTGTTCAATATTTAAAATGTTAAAAAATATTTATATTCATCTCATATTTGGATTTATTTCTTAAAAAATTTAAAATTGGAATCCCATAGTGAATAATTATATTTTACGTCAATTTCTAGTCACTTGCACTTTGCAGTTTATGATAGTAAGTTTTTTTAATAACACAAATTTTTTCCTCAGTTTTATAGACAAAACCTTCCAAAATTTTAAATTTGCAGTCCACTAACAGTGAAGTTGAATATTAATTTTCTTATGGGATATTTTTCTTTTTGTGTGTGTGAATTGTTATGTTCCTTGCTCATTTTACATGACATGAACATATGTGCATATATATATTACATATGTTACATAAACATGTACATATTTTGTTTATATGTATATATGCACAAAAACTTAATGATAAAATGCAATATTCTTTCTATTGTTAGATACTATTGTCCTAAAACAAATAAATCTTGTATAGTGATAAAAGTAGTATGGTAATAATAAACATTATGGAACACTTATTACATACCTAGTACTGTTATACCTTTTCAAGTAATTGTTTTAATCCTTAAACAAGCCTCTAAAGTAGCTATTGTCACTATTTTAAATCTAAATAAATTTGAGAATTATTAGAAAGCTCAATTAAATTGGCAAGAGGTTTAGTACTTACTGGCAGTAAGTAGCCAAGCATAGTTTATGCTCAAATCTGTTACTCCTTTGTCTGTGATCATTCCAGTGGGTACTAATGCATTTCATCCACTGTGCAAGTGATTAGAAGACAGAGAGTGACATTTGGATTCCCATTGGCAAGGCCCCTTCTGTCATCACAAAATTATGTTTATAATCTTTCTTCTTTTATTGTGTTTTTATTTCTAATCCAAAGGACTGATGTTTGAAATGAGAAGTATTTGGTTGGTTGAAGTCTTCGTTTGGATAAGAAAAAATTGGAATGTGATCAAAATTTTTAGGAATAGAGAAGAAAATGGTGGTCCTTTGAATACCATCTTCCTTTAAATTCTGTTAAAATGATTCATGCCGGCTCAGAGAACAAGGGATTACTTGTGGCTAATTACTGCCCTCTGTTGACAACATGATAAATTGTAATTTATGTTTTAAGAGGAAAGTTAAAATTACCAGAAAACTCATTTACGAAGATGAGTAATTAAATCTCAAAAAACTCAAGTGCTTTGCCCAAACACCTATAGCTAGTTAATTATGGGGACAGAATGAGACTCCAAGTGTCATAAGCTGTGATTAGTCTTGTGGTGACTAAATTAACAAGAGTATTATTTTTGGCCTGACAATATTTTCCTGTTTTCTGAGACTCAAAAACAAAGGTTGATAGTACTAAAAAGAATTTAAAATACATTTTATTTAAGAAATTTTAAATGCAATTTACATTCAGGTTAAAATAAATTATGCAGTACGGAAAAGTGGGAAGTGGAAAAAAAAATCTTTTTCTCACTCTCTACCTGATCCCAGAGATGACAATTACTAACTGTTCATTTGTTGTTTTGAAATGAATTATACACGTATAGTTTTTTTTTTTTTCAAAACTAACATACTGTTCTCTAACTTTTTTAAAACCTCAAACATATGTCTTAGGTATATTCCATATAACTGCAAAGAGATGTAGCTTAGTTTTTTATTTGTTTGTGGTTTTTATTTTGAGACAGAGTCTTGCTCTGTCGCTAGGCTGGAGTGCAGTGACATAATCTCGGCTCAGTGCAATCTCTGCCTCCCGGGTTCAAGCGATTCTCCTGCCTCAGCCTCCCTAGTAGCTGGGACTACAGGCGCATGCCACCATGCCCGGCTAATTTTTTTTCTTTTGTATTTTTAGTAGAGACGGCTTTTCACCATGTTAGCCAGGATGGTCTCGATACCCTGACCTCGTGATCCGCCCGCCTTGGACTCCCACAGTTCTGGGATTACAGGCGTGAGCCCCCGTGCTTGGCCAGTTTAGCTTTTAATATTACTGCCTAGTATAGATACTTTTGAGAATAACTGGCATGTTTAGAATGCCTTTTATTTGGATTCATTTGTTATTTCCACAGAATTAAATTCAGGTTATAGGTATCTTCTAGGATTATTATGAAAGTGAGGTTGTTTTGTTCTTACTTTCTTTTGTCAAGGGGGCACTTCATTTTGGTTTGTCTGGATCAACGTTAACTTCGATCACTGGATTAAGTTGTTCTTTCAAGCTTTTTCATTGAAACCTACACCACTTTCCTGCTTCTGTGTACAAGAGGGATTTCAGTGGCAAAAGTTCTCAGCCAAGATAAAAAAAAAAATAATTACTCTGTCAAATCTTTTGTCCCAAGTAGCAGGAATAATGGAACGGATCATAGAGTGTTAAGCACTATTTTTCCAAAAATGCTGAGTGTCTTATGATTATAATTCCTTTCTAAAGTAACACACAAATAAATGAGCAATTGCACCAGTTGTACATGGAGGGTAAAGAACCTTTTCCTATACAAAGCAATTCATTTAACTCAAATTGTTGCTATGTAAGTCTATAAGCAACATGTGAAGTATAATAATTATTCTTTCCATTGGCAGCTGGATGAACATTAAAACTGATGATAGTTTTTTTTTTTTAAACATTTAATAAAACAGTCATTTTTAATAATATTAAAATTTCAGTTTCATTTGGCTATTTATTTTAAATTTTCATATTCATAATAAATTTGCAATTTGCATCTGCATTTTAATAAGTAATGTTGAATTTCTCGGAAGAAAAAACATCCTGAAAACATGATGTTTAAAAATGTTTAGATTTAATTTACATTTTTGAAAAAATATTTCAAATTGCATGCACTTAAAGTACAACAAAATAATGTGACAATCACGATTGCAACATAATTATTAGTTTTGCTGAAATGAAGTAAAGAAAGATCAATGTGGAATGAACATATACTTAAAAATTATCTGTGTATTTTCATTTATTATTAATCCAAGCATCATGGCCAATTAACTAAATACCCAAATATCCAGAAAAAATGTGAAATGTCTCAGTATTTTGTCAACTTTCCTAACATAAAAATTACAGCTTTTAAACATATCTTTCAATTATCTTTATGGAATATATTTGTCTAATTGGGATGGAAATATTTTATGTAACAATATACTAACTTGATTAATAACTTTTAATATTTAACATATAGTTACCATAATGCCTGCGGCCTTTCACCTCACAATAATACAAACAGTGAATTTACTGAATCATCCATTCACCAGCCATTATTGGCCAACTATGTGCTACTATTGGGACTATAGCAGTAAACAAACAAAGGAAAAATTCTGTTTGCTTGGAACTTACATTTTAGTATATTTTTCGCCAAAGAAGAAAGGAGACACATTCATACATATAACATAGCTTTAGCCCATTTTGTATCACACATAACTTTCTCAAATTTTCTTTATTGGCATGATAACTTCTGACTGAATTAATGTGGTTTTAGAAGACTATAGTCGTAACTACAGATAGATTTACCAGAAAACTGAAGAAAAAGTTTTTAGGAGAAATGTTTAATGAGCAAACGAAAACAGAATAAAAATTTCAGTGTGGCCAATAGTATGTTCAATATTTAATCAGTAAAATTGAAAGCGGAAAGAAGCAAGGAAACTTGAAATTTAAATAGAGTTTTTGTTTTACTTTAGAGAAATATTACAAAATGTAAGCAGAATATGCTTGATTAGCTGATCCCATAACAAGTAATATACAATAAAAAATCATATCCTCTATGTCCCCACAGAAACAAAGTGATAAACAGCTGCTGTCCACTTTACAGGCACAGAAAAGCAAGGTTAATTAGAAGTACTGTACCTGCAAATTCAGTTCCATTTACAGCAAAATAAATTCAGAAAAGAGCATTTTCACAGAATAATTTTTTTTACTAGTTCCATTTGTATTGTGTCAGATCTATATATTTGTGATTCATTAGACAGCTTAGAAAGTGGGATGCCTGCCAAAGCCCACCTGGACTGGGAATTGCTAGATTGTAGAATAAGTTGTTTTTCAATTATACAACATGTTGCTAAATGGTTCCACAAAGTGTTCTCACCACAGCACTCTGGAAGAGTATTTATTTCTTCACATACTTGCTAAAAACTGTGATGAGAGTTTTTAATTCCTGCCAAAGTAATCTTTAAGCAATAATGTCTCATTTTTTATTTGATTTTCAATTCTCAGATTTCTTGTGAAGATGTGTTGATATTTACTGTTTTCCTCTTCCTAGAAGTTCCTGTTCATATTCTTTGACCATTTACAAAATTTGGTTTCTGCTCTGCCTTATTCTTGTTTAAAGAATAATTAGTTTTTATTCTGGACAAAACCCTTTGTTGATTATGTGACTTGGAGATAACTTTTCCAAATACGTGTCTTGACATTTTGGTTTGTTTGGAGTCTTTTTTTTTGGTAATGTAGTGATTAATACTGAGGTAAATAACAATATTAATCTTCATCTCCTTAATAATTTATGAATTTTAAATTTTATTTAAAAAATTCTACCTACCATAATATGATGAATATAATACTACATTTTTTTCTGAAATCTTACCTTTAAGTCTTTATTTTGTACATCTTCATCTTTGTCTTCTGTTTTAAGCATTTTAAAGTTTTTTTGGTTATTTTGTACCTTTTGCATCTTCCGCATGCAGTCTAACATTGGCTTGCCATTTTCTTTGAAAAAAATATTAACTAGTATTTCACTGGATGAATAAATTAATTTTGGGAGAATAAGGTTGATAGATAAGAAGAACTTGAATCAGTGACCAGATAGATGCCCTCACCTTAGCTGGTAGAAAGGTAGCTCATCTATAAAAACAGAAGTAAAGGCTGCGCTAACAATTACCTTGATGAACTTGTGACTACCGCAGTCACACGAGACGCTATGCTCAGAAGAGATCTGTGCTTGGCTCAACTCTCTGTTGTCACCATCTTGAAACTATAATAAGGGGCCTACTTTTTCATTTGACACTGGATCCCAATATTTTACAGACAATCCTAGCAAGTATGTGGATACAGTTGCAAAACATAGGCAGATAGAGTGGCTGGTGTATATGAAAGTTCTCTTCTGTTGGCTTTTATGTCTTTCAAAACAATGGAAAAGTAAAGGTCATTTCTCTCCCTGTGCTGCATTCTATTTTATTTTCCTGGGTCTCATATTCAATTCATTATTTCTCTCAGTGCTTTATCTGAAATTTGAGTAGATCAACACATTTATAATTACAATAACTATATTTTAATTTTAGAAGTCCTCCTTAATTCCTTTTTAAATCTGACTTTTCTATAAATTTGGTGCTCTGGACTTAATGATTTTAGTTTCTTGTTTTGTCTTTTATAACTATATAAATTATTTTTCTGGTCTTTTCTAAACATGGTTTTTCTATTTTTTGAAGTTCTTAAGACTATTGGCTATGTCTGCTAATACTTATGATGCTAATAACTGGGAAATGTACTCGCCTTCATAACAACATTATTTATGAAAATTCTGTCTTGGATTTTGTATATTTTCAGAGAGATTATACATTTTTACATGCTAGATATCCTAAATGACTGCTATCAGCCCACAGGGGGAGCTTTTTGTTACCATTTCTACAGGCAATGCATTTCATTTAATTGTCATAATACACTAAAACAACGCAACTTACTGCCAAAACTGAAAAAAAAATTAATAGAAAATATACAACTATAATGTCAAAGATACGATTCACTTCTCTTGAAAGTAACACCATTGTGCAATGCAAAGCCTACACAAAATTTTATGAAGCTGTAGTCTTATCTGTTTCTTAAGATTTTCAATGAAACCAGCTTCTAAGCTTATTTTCCCCTTCTACTGGCATTTCTAAACCATTAGAACTGTGCAAACACGAACTCACCTAAGAAACATACTCATTGCTGTAAATTATCAAGGGAAACTTGGTTTTTTGCTCTAACCACAGCGTATAGTCTTCTGATCTACTTCTGCAGGTGGATAGAGATTTTTCTAACCTTCCTTTTCAGTAATTGTGTAACTTTCCTAGAGTCTCAATATTTTACAGGTGCATCAGTTCTAATGTTTTGTGTCATATAGACTCAAAACATATTTTCTGTCCCCACGGTATGTAAAACCAAACTTAATACCCAGACACAGCCATAAGACCAGCTCAGTATTTTCATTTTATTCCGCGTTTTTTTTCTTCCCCTGACCCTGAGTATTTCACATTTTTTCTGTAAACATAGCAATATATTTTATTAGAAAATTTATATTTCTGTTCAGCACTTCAAGGCCTTTTAGTGTTAATTGATTCTACCATATTGCTTCCATCACAGTAATTTTAGTTACATTCCATTAACTCAGGAATTTAAAATTTCTCTTCAAAACAAGAGGCTGCAACCACCAGGCAAAAGATTTTGAATACTAGCTCACTGTTAAAGTATTCATAATATTCTCCATGCCCTTACTCCAACACATTCCTCTTTACTCTTAAGAGAGGATTTTATTTTGTTTTGGGAGAAAAAGGACACAGCTAGAAAATGTGTACAAACTTCCTGTTTCTCACCAGCAATCTTTTCTCCATCCATACCTTTTTGTCTCAGCTTATAGGTCACGGTTGAGTTGAAGCAAGCAGAATATACTGTAGTTTAAGAGTAAATGTATTTATCCAGTGTTCTAAATGAATTATAAATCATTGAGAGGACTTAAGAAAGAGACATATAAACATTTAATAGCAGAACTGTGCTGCCAACTTATCAGCAGCTCTTCCCATAATAAGGAACTTGTTTGTTCATTGATAAGTCATCTTCATAGCTGTTGTCTACACACACACACACACACACACACACACACACACCCTACTATTACACCTCCTGGGTTTAGAATCATGCTGCCTCTTTTACAATACTGACCACCAATTAGAAAATTCATGCACTATGCCTCTCTTGTCAATCCATAAACTCATTTGTAATTTCAAGTCTCATGTGAGCTCATTTGATTATGGAGCCTGAAACACATTTGAAATTCTAGCTATGAGATAATCTGGAATTTGTTTTAAGCTTTCTTGTCTCTGCAACATAGAAAAAAATAATAAAGGGAAGCTGGCATAAATATTGATTATCTTCCACTACACTGTTCTTGGAAATTCTTCTTTCTAAGGTTTTTATATTTATTAAGTCAAATGGACAGTTTTATTTATTTATTTTTTTAGACAGAGTTTTGCTCTTGTTGCCCAGGCTGGAGTGCAATGTCACGATCTCGGCTCACCGCAACTTCTGCCTCCTGGGTTCAGGCAATTCTCCTGCCTCAGCCTCCCAAGTAGCTGGGATTACAGGCACGCGCCACCAAGCCCAGCTAATTTTTTGTATCTTTAGTAGAGACGGGGTTTCACCATTTTGACCAAGATGGTCTCGATCTCATGACCTCGTGATCCACCCGCCTCGGCCTCCCAAAGTGCTGGGATTACAGGCTTGAGCCACCGTGCCCGGCCATGGACAGTTTTCAATGACCATCTTGACCTCCAGACTTTGAACTTTTCACATAACTTAGATTAGTAATTGTTTTTCTAGAAATTTTCACCTGATTATCCATCTCTGCCTCAGTCTTATTTCAAGTTCTTCTTTCTCTGTCCATCCATTAATTGTGATTTTTCCTAAGTGTATGTATAGTTCTTTCTGCTAATCTGATAACTACATCTAATTTATTTCTCTCAATTGTTACTATCAAATAACTATACATGTATTGAATCCCAAAGAAAGTAAATGCTGTAAGAAGAGGAAGATTAGGGGCTTGCAGTTAATAAGAAAACTGTATAATGTTTTGTCAAGATGAGGGGAACATAGTGTTTTAAGGCTATGTTGGTCAAGTGCCATCAGAAACATCTACATGTGTCCTCTGCAAGTGACCACTTGGCTTCTTCCCAGTAAGGGTGGCTGGGGGTCAAAAACAAGCATTCCCTTTCAAGAAGGAGTTTCTACAGCTTAACCTAAAAAGTCAAATAGAGCATTTCTTCTGCTGCATTTTGTTTATTGAGGCAGTTACAAATGTTCACCCAAGGAAAAGCAGAGGGGAAGAAGTTTACACTTCTTGATAGGAGAGTGACAAAATTCTGGAAGAGCAGATTATTACATCTGTTGTTGGAAAATACAATCTGTCACCCTGTCACATATATTAATAAATATCAACAATAAGTGTAGAAATTGTTTGCAACTACACCAACACATTTTTTTCCCTAGGAGGAGTATTTATCACTGACATAGTTTAGAATTGTTGGTACCTAATAAGGAAAGACCAACTAATTTGATTTTGTGTCAGTGCATTTTCATACAGCTATGAACAAAATACCCGAGGCTGAGCAACTTATAAAGAAAAAGAGGTTTAATGGACTCACAATTTCATATGACTGGGGAGACCTCACAATCATGGTGAAAGGTGAAGGAGGAGCAAAGGCACATCTTACATGTTGGCAGACAAGAGAGTGAGTGCAGGGGAACTGTCATTTATAAAGCCATTAGATTTCCTGAGACTTATTCACTGTCACAAGAACAGCATGAGAAAAACCTGCCCTCATTATTCAATTACTTCTGGGTGCCTCCTATGATAATGGAAATTATGGGATCTAAAATTCAGGATGAGGTTTGAGTGGGGACATAGCCAAACCATATCATTCTGACCCTAGCTCCTCCCAAATCTTATGTCCTCACATTTCAAAACCAATTATGCCTTCCCAACAGTCCTCAAAACTCTTAACTCATTTCAGGATTAACCCAAAAGTCCAAGTCCAAAGTCTCATTTGAGACAAGGCAAGTCCCTTCTGCCTATGAGCCTCTAAAGCCAAAAGCAAGTTAGTTACTTCCTAAATACAATGGGAGTACAGGCATTGGGTAAATATCCTTATTCCAAGTGGGAGAAATTGGCCAAAACAAGGGGGCCACAAGCTCCATCCAAGTCTAAAACCTAGCAGGGTAGTCATTCAACCTTCAAGTTCCCAAATGATCACCTTTGACTCCATGTCTCACATCCAGGTAACAGTGATGCAAGAGATGGGCTGCCATGGCCTTAAGAAGCCCCGCCCCTGTGACTTTTCAGGGTATAGCCCTTCTCCCGGTTGCTTTCACAGGCTGGCTTTGAGTGTCTGTGGCTTTTACAAGCTCTCAGTGCAAGCTGTTGTTGGATCTACCGTTCTGAAGTCTGGAAGACAGTGACTCTCTTCTCACAGCTCCATTAGGCAGTGCCCTAGTGGAGACTCTGTGGCGGGGGTCGGGGGACGAGCTCCAACCTCACGTTTGCCTTCTGCATAGGTTTTCCACATTGCCTTCTTACAGTTTTCCATGAGGGTTCCACCCATGCAGCAAACTTCAGCCTGAACATCCATGCATTTCCCTACATCTTCTGAAAACAAGGTGGAGGTTCCCAAACCTCAATTCTTCACTTCTGTGCACCTGAAGGCTTAACACCACATGGAAAATGCCAAGGCTTGGGGTTTGCATCCTCTGAAGCATGGCCAAAGCTCTATGTTGGCCTCTTTTAGCCACAGTTCAGATGCAGGGCACCAAGTCCTGAGACTGTTCAAAGCAGCAAGACCCTGAGTCTCGCCTATGAAAACATTTTTTTCCTCCTAGGCCTTGGTGCCTATGATAGGAGGGGTTGCTGTGAAGATCTCTGACTTGCTCTGGAGATATTTTTCTCATTGTCTTGATGATTAACATTTGGCTCCTTTTTACCTGTGTAAATTTCTGCAGCAAGCTTGAATTTTTCCCCTGAAAATGAGTTTTTCTTTTATATTGTATCATCTGGTTGCAAAATTTTCCAAGTTTTTATGCTCTGCTTCCCTTCTAAAAATATGGTTCAATTTCAGATTATCTCTCTCAAGTTCTAAGTTCCACAGATCTCTAAGGGAGGGTCAAAATGCTGCTACTCTCTTTGCTAAAGCATAGCAAGAATGACATTTACTCCAGTTCCCAATAACTTCCTCATCTCCATCTGAGACCACCTCAGCCTGGACTTTCTTGTCCTCCTCATTATCAGCATTTTGGTCAAAACCATTCAACAAGTCTCTAGGAAGTTACAAACTATCCCACATCCTCCTTTCTTTTTCTGAGCCCTCCAAACTCTTCCGACCTCTGTTTATTACCCAGTTCCAAAGTCACTTTAGCACTTAGAGTATCTTATAGCGGTATCCTACTCCAGATACCAATTTAATGTATTAGCTTGTTTTCACTATAAAAACACACATGAGACTGAGTAATTTTTTTTAAAAAAAGAGATGTCATTGAAGCAGGTTAATATGCAAAAATCTATGCAATTTTTTCTCTCTACTAACTGTTACCATTTAAAAATGGAAATAAAAACCCATTATGATAGTTGACAATAAATACCTAAATATTAAAGGATAAAATATCTAGAAATAAATGTCATAGTAACAATAGCACATCAATATTTATTTTTTAAATCATTATTAACAGATGTATAATGAGGCTTATACAAAACGGAGAAAGGGAAACCATGCAGCTGAATAAAAGTGATTGCAAAATTAATGAATAATTTCAAGCAGATACCATACAAATTTTATTTTACCTTAGATTATATATAGGATTTTAAAATTCAGAAGAATTACACCTACTAAAATTTGGAGAATACAAAGACAATGTTCTAGTCTTGCTTTGCTACACATTAAAAAATAGCATATGAAAATATTGTAGGCAAAAGAGAATATTGCCTTATTAAGATACACAGTAACTGCTTAAAAAACACTTTTGGAAGAAATATAAAGCCTACAAAGGAACTTAATATAGTGTTTGAAAGAATTCAGTGGGAACTGAATTGTTTATATAATAAATGTTGTTGATGGGATTATTTAATTATCTGCCAGAAGAAAAGCCAGAATTTTACTTTATTGACTTATTGAAGAATAAATGTCAATCAAGCTAATATCTAAATGTTCTTAAAGAAAAGCAGTAGAATAATAATAAGAATTTAAATTTTAGTAAATAGCAGTAGAATAATAGTAAAAGTTTGAAGTGATACAGATCTTCCTAAACAAAGAAGGTAATTCAGAATCTATAAAGCAAAAGGTGTGTATGTTTTTATGTATACTTTCTATTGTATGGCAAAGGATACCACAAAACAGCTTAAGACAAATAAAAAACAGCTAAATATGTGTATCATCATAAATTACACAAAGTCATTACTGCCTATAAGTATGTCCTGTAAATTAATTTAAAAGACAAATATAAAATTAAATAAATTACAACTGTTGCAGACATAGTCACCATAAAATATTTACTAAATATAGGTCACATATTTTCCAGTCTTGCTTATAGTTAGATTGAGACCATAGACCTAGTTATTGTAAGAAGAAGCGATAGATGTATTTTGGAGTTAAGGCTACTATGGGCTGTGTCTCCTCTATAATTCTTTGCTTCTTGAAATCTTATTATTTTCATTGTCTTAATAATTAACTTGTTTTTATTTTCAGTGAGTGATGTTTTAAGGGTACATCTTGGATAATTTAAAACAAATAGAAAAAGGTATGCAGTTAATTATTTAATAACTAATTTTCCCCTGCTTTTGGCAAATCTAAATAATATTCCTTGAATTAATCTGAGTAGTCACTGGATGTCACTGTTGCTTTACTAAATATGACTGTTTTGTTTGTAAAGACAATTATTTAAGATATTGTCTGAATCAGCACTTTATTCAAAGAAGCAAATCCACATCTTAAGTACCTGTCAATAATGTTTAGATCAAAGTCACATAAGATATCAAGAATTTCAAAACTTTTTTTTTTAGTTTATATGCTGTTTGTTTCTTCCTAGGCCTTATAGTCATGCTTCAAAGGGCATTCATTAAGAAAGTTGTACAGTATTTTAAAAGTTTTTCAACAATGTTTTTATCAAAATAGAGACATAGGTTTTATGTTACAGGTGGTGAATGAATGACATTTTACAAATTAAAAATTATTTTATAACAAATAAAACATTTAAAACCACATGTGCATATATACTCAAATATTAGAAGTATATATATTTAATATAAAATTGGAGTAAGTTTATTTGACATATTTTTTCTACTTCAATCTGATATATTTACTGAAAATTTTGGGTTAAAAAATTTTCCCTTAGGAACAAAAAATGTTTGAAGGAAAGTATTTTACTACAACTACCATATGACCGCAAGAGTATAACTACCAGATAAAACTGTGTATACAGATCAGCTTAAGTCCTTAATGCTAAAACTGTACCTACACTTGTGCTTCCATGCTTGGAACATGACCCACCCACCACCCCACTGTCTGGCTAAACTCTTCTCACCTTAACATCCTTTCCTCAGGGACTCCTATGCTGAAGATTGTTAGTTATATCACCTTAGAACATTACTTTTTACTTATCTTTGTGTGTTTGTATTTTTTTGCTTTAGCATTTATCACCCAGGTCATTACCACTTGAATGTCTGCTTACAATACGGGACTGTAAATTTCCTGAAAGTGGCACAGTATCTGTTTTATTGATTGCTCATATCCAACATCACATAAAAATTATACACAAACGTGTTAAATAGTAAAACTTTTGCTAAGCAATAACTGCTGTAGTACTGTAAAAATGTTACACTAAAACTGCTTTATAAACATAAAAATATTACTAAAATTTTGAGGCGAGGGATAGGGATAAAATTCTAAATCTAAAATAAACTACATTTGTTACATAGGTTTTCAACTATTCTCTGTGTTGAAGAACATGTGAATACATATAGGGAGACTATCAAACCTCGCATCTTTTTTTTTTTTTTGAGACGGAGTTTCTCTCTTGTTACCCAGGCTGGAGTGCAATGGCGCGATCTCGGCTCACCGCAACCTCCGCCTCCTGGGTTCAGGCAATTCTCCTGCCTCAGCCTCCTGAGTAGCTGGGATTACAGGCATGCGCCGCCATGCACAGCTAATTTTTTGTATCTTTAGTAGAGACGGGGTTTCACCATGTTGACCAGGATGGTCTCGATCTCTTGACCTCGTGATCCACCCGCCTCGGCCTCCCAAAGTGCTGGGATTACAGGCTTGAGCCACCGCGCCCGGCCCCTCGCATCTTTTTATACAGAATTTTCTATTGTGTCCTACTTAGGATCATAGATCTACATTTACCACCATTGAGAAAATAATGATAAAACACTGTTTACATATGCCTAATAATCAATGTAAATATGATTTTAATGCACAATTTTATATTTTAAATATTCTGTTTTATTTGCCTTTGAAACTTACCTGGATTTCAGGCAAAAGTTGTTCCAGGCTTATCTTGTATCTCAGCCCTGGAAACAGCCATTTGTTTCCACATTGCCACATTTCTTATATTGGGATATGGCATTTAAAGTAAATGTGTTGTTTCCATATCTTCTCAATGCAAAGATCTAGGGACAATGTACATTTTTATATATGCATGTACATATGCAACTATATTATGTATGTGTGTATGTATGTATGTATGTATGTATCTATTTATTTATCTATCCATCTATTTAATCTATCATCTTGAAAATCAGGTTTGCACCAATATCACTAATTCCAAATTAATACCACAGGGTTCATTTTGGTTTTTAAGTAGAATAACAGTAAAATAAACTGTAACGCAAAGGATAAAATAAATGTATGAAAATACATACTAACATAGATAAATGATGGAATAGATAGATCTATGTGGAAGAAATGACAACTCTTTCTTACCAAAGAATAATATTCAAATAGTAAATGTAAATAGGATGAGAGAAATATAAATTTACCATAGCAATGTCATTGTGTGAAATTTTAAAGAGAAACAGCATATCTACAAGTGCTCAAAATATGTCATTGAAAATATGTATTAATTACTTAGGTGATTTTTAACATATGTCCACAAATTCTTTGATATCCCTCTCACAAGGAGATGATGCTTAATTCTTTTCCATGTGTGATGGAAAAACCTATCAGATTTCACTTAGCCAAGTGAAGGTTAGTATCACTAGTAACAAGTCCTGTTGACATCTCATAACCCTTGATATGTGATGAGAAAGCCACTTTGCCTTTGCGGTATTTTTCATAAAATCCATAACCCAAGTCTAATCAAGAGGAAACACCAGAACAACTCAAATGATGGAATGTTGTACAAAATACCTCACCAGTACTCTTCAAATGAGTCAAAGTCATGAAAGAAACAAGAAGACTGAAAAACTATCACAGTTTTGAGGAGACTAAAGAGCATTGTAACTAAATGCCATTTGGTATCCTGTATCGGACCTTAGAGTAGAAAAGACATTAGTGGAAAAAATAAAGTATAAAATTTAAGAAAAGTCTACAAAATAAATAGTATTGTGGTTACTGAGATTAGCATTGTTATGTAAATATAAACATTAAGGAGCACTGGTGAAGAGTATATGAAAACATTCTGCTCTATATTTGAATCTCCATTGGAAATATTTTAATTTCAAAATATTTGTAAGCAAGATGCGATTATTCCTGTTATTCCTAAATCTGATACAAACAGCACTTCTAGTATGTAATATTAGTTACATAACATAATATTTCTAAGTATTGCAATTGTGTATACAAGTTATATTGTTAGGCGCCTAACTGGATTTATATAATAAACAATACATCTTCTTACTTTCTTTATGCTAAGGTCTAACAGTTTTATGTTTTTTAGGCACAAAAGCAGAAACAGTTGCAGTACGGGCTGTAGGTTCCTCAGAATACAGATTAATGCTGGAGTTACACTGAACTTTCCAAGTGGTACAAAATTGCTTTTAGATATTCTTGTTTTCATGTAGGAATTGGAACTCAAGTATGGATCTCTGTACTGAATAAAAATGCAACAAAAACTAGCCTGTGATTTCCAGAACTGCATTATTACATAAGGTTTCTGGGCACCTAAAATTGGCATAATAAAAGGAACACAGAATCAAAATGAAGCAGACAAATGAATACTTAAAAGAAAATCACCAGAATTCAAAACATGCTCATACAATAAATGTTTTCTTTTCTATGATCCTTTATTCCTTAATAAATATTTCATACAACAAGTAATTATCTAGCTTGTGGACTAGGTCTGTGGTGTGCACTAGAGACACAAAACATGAAACATCGCACACACACAGGCTTATTACAAAGGTATACAAGTGCACAGACACATGAAACATCGTCCTTTCTGTGTACTGCAATATCTATTACGGCAATCATTGTTGGTCCTTGGAGGATGATTTTTGCAAGTCTTCTAAAAAACAGACTAAGAAAATTAACATACTGTAAGTCATAATTATAAAACTGTATTTATACACAGTTAATCAGCTGTTTTTGTCCCACTGAATACTTACGCTGGCAAACACTTGTATCTTAAACTAACAAAAACTATCACCTCACAGTTGTTTATCTACAAGAGACTGCCGTAAAATTCATAATACATGCTAAAGTTTATATGACAGTTACATAGAATATTTGAGCTTATTTTAAAGACTAAATATTTCAAAAGGAATAAAAAGAAAAATAAAAATCATATGAATTATTGTGTTGTTAACCTCGGTAATGTATATATGTATCTCAAAAGTAGTCATGAAATATGACTCTTTTCCTTTTTGTAATAAAATCACACTGATAAAAATCTTGTCTACACTAATAGGACCTGTGGGTCTCTCTTTTTTTTTTTTTTTTTTTTGCTGGAGTCTCACTTTGTGGCCCACTCTGGAGTATATCGGCGCGATCTCAGCTCACTGCAACCTCCAACTCCCGGGTTCAAGCAATTCTCCTGCCTCAGCCTCCCGAGTATCTGGGAATTACAGGCGCCCGCCATCACACCAGGCGATTTTTCTTTCTTTCTTTTTTTTTTTTGTAGATTTTTAAAAAATCTTTTAAAAAAAGATTTCTTTCTTTTTTTATTTTTATTTTTAGTAGAGACGAAGTTCCACCGTGTTAGCCAGGATAGTCTCCATCTCTTAACCTCGTGATCCGCCTGCCTTGGCCTCCAGAAAGTTCTAGGATTACAGGCGTGAGCCACCGTGCCTGGGCCGACCTGTGGCTTTTTAAAATAATTATTATACTCTAAGTTTTGGGGTAAACGTGCAGTACGTGCAGGCTTATTACAAAGGTATACAAGGGCCATGGTTGTTTGTTACATCCACCACGCCATCTACATTATGTATTTCTTCTAATGCTATCCCTCTTCTAGCCCCTAACCCGCAACAGGCCCTGGTGTGATGTTCCCCTCTCTTTATCCATGTATTCTCATTTTTTAACACCCACTTATGAGTGAGAACATGCAGTGTTTGGTTTTCTGTTCTTGTGTCGGTTTGCTGAGAATGATGGTTTCCAGCTTCATCCATGTCCTTGCAAAGGACATGAACTCACAGGTACTGTTTAATACAGATTCTAGAAAGTGACTTGGGTCACCATCTTTTCCATGGTAATATGTTGACTTCAAAATTATTGCATACTGCAGCCTTGCTAGTCATGGCAAATGTTGGAATAGTGATACTAACAACAAAATAACAACAAAATAACAGTGAGGTTTTTGAATTGCAAATACCTATAAGTAATTTATTATTAATAGAATATTTCCATTGGTATAAATTATGTAATAGCTATGTAGAAAAAAAAAGAGAATAATAGGATCAAATTTGTATTATAACAGTAGGCAAAGAAAATAAATTGACCACTTATCTGAGAAATAAAATTATATGTATAAATATAGATGATGGAGAAAGGTTTTAGGGAATTCAAGCTACTCACCATGGATAGTAAGATACAAATATAAGACATAGATACTGGTATTAGTGATAACACTTTTTAATATAATAGTAGCCGGGGAAAGACTGCTAATTTCTTCCACTATTAGGGTAGCCATATGATTTATGGTTCCCTGAAAGTCAAAGGGTCTTAAACCTGAAGAGATTCTGGAAGAACAGGTGTGCTTAACTTACACAGCAAAGTGGGATATGTGGTCACCCCTCATAAGATTTATTCCCCACTGATTTTATACTAATGACATTTTAAAACCAGAGTCATGTCTTTTCAAACAAAGATTACTTTTTCCAGCTTCTCTTAAAGTTATATGGAGCCATGTGTTTAATTCTGCTGGCCGGAATACCATTGGTGGTAAACTACTTTATATCAGATAGACAAGGGCATGAACTAAGAATGGCAAAGAGTGTGGAATGAGCTTCATATTATGACACAATATTATAACTATCTTTCCTGATTGTTATGAAATAGAGTTACTATAAAAGCCAAAATTTTTAACAAGAGATAAACTTATATGTCTTTTTAAACTGCTGTTATTATATGTCTGCCATCTGCAACTTAACTTATCCTCACCAAAAAAACACAAAATATAATAATATGCCTAACAGAACATGTAAAGAATAACAATGTAGAGTAAAAATATTTTTTTCAGACTATTGGCAACAGTAAGATGTATTGTTTTAGATAAGTATTAATTTATTTTGAGAAACAATCTAGGACATAAGTGGAAAGCATATATCTGGGAATCCAAGCAATTAAATTAATCAATATTAGTTTTAGGAGAGTCATGGTGACTGAAGAGTAACTATCTAACTAAATCAATCACAATCTACCTATCAATTTATACAAGACCAAATATTTTCAAAGGAAAATTTGCATACTCATCCAACATGGCATAGAATAAATTCAATGAAATTAATATGATCAAACATGTATGTCTGTGTAGCTGATACAGGTTGTGTATCACTTATTCAGAATGCTTTGGACCAGAAGAAATATTTCAGATCTTGATTTATTTGTATTTTATAATGTTTGCATCCACATAATAAGCTATCTTGAAAATAGAACCCAAGTCTAAACATGAAATACATTTGTGTTTCATATAAATCTTGTACACACAGATTAAAAGTAATTTTATAATGCTATTTCAATAATTTTGTGTATGAAACAAAATTTTAACTGCATTTTTTATTGTAACCCATCACATGAGATCAGGTGTGAAATTTTTTACTTCTGATGTAATGTTAGACTCAAAACATTTGGGATTTTTTTTAGCATTTTGGATTTTAGATTTTCAGATTAGGGATTCTCATGCTGAATAATTAATTACTACCCTGATTAATTCTTGACTACATATTATAAAGAGTAAATCAATGAAAAACATGTATAGCATTATAATGTATCTTGAAATGCAGCTTATACTTTTCTTGAAGATTTATTTTCTTATATTTTGATAAGATCAATGCTAAATTATTTTGAAGACCACTTTGCTATTGTCATTGTTTTGCCTCTCCACCCTCAAAATCAATCCCCATTCCTTATATTTTATATAATCTCATAATTTATGAATTTTTTTTATAAAATGTTTTTGTATCCATACGTGATCTTGATTGTCTTGACAAGCAAGTTTCAAGCTTTGGCATGCATTTTATATATTTCTTCATACAAACAACCTAAACACATTGGATTAAACAGATGTCAACAACTTTTTTCTTTAAAGGACCACATAATTACCTGTAAACCACATGAAGTTTTTGTTGAATATTATTGTTATTATTATTATTGTTTCTTAGAAAAATAAAACATTTAACTTTTCAGCTCAAAGTCCCATATATAGGTGGTTTGCAAGTTGGATTTGGCATGTGGTTTGTGGTTTCCCAGCCCTGGTTTAAAATGACACCATTTTATTTCTTTATAATTCTGTGGATCAGAAATTTGGGCGGGACTTAGCTAGGCTATCCTTTTGCTGGTGTCACCTGAGATCACTGTTATGGTTGTGGTCAACTGACAGCTCAATTGAAACTGTATGGTCTCAGACAGCCCAATTCACATGTTGGGGGTTGGTGCTGATTACACAGAGTGCTTCTTTCTGTAAGTGGTCTCTCTCATCCTCAGGAGGCTGGCTCCACTTCTTCACATAGTTTTCTCAGGGTCCTAAGAGGGAAATACTGGGAACTGCAAGTAACAAGCCTAGCCTTGATTCAAAGGGTGGAAAAATGGGCACCGCCTATTGATAGGAGAGTTCAAAGCCACCTTATAAAGAAGTATGTATACGTACGCAGGATGATTATAGTAGTTATCTATATAAGCAATTTAACTTTAAAGATCTTGAAACATTAATTTTTTGCGGTTTGTTTGTTTAGTGATAATACATTTTCCTGGAAGAAAGTCATATGACAAACTGAACATGACATCCAAATTTACTAGTTTTCAATAGGATTTATGACTGCCAAGTACTCCAGAATGCTTGTGCCAGGCAAAATAATGTTTTTTTTTTTCTCCATAGGAAGTCAAAACAAAAGCTTTTTTTTCTTAGTTTTTAAGAAGGAAATAGGATTGTGTTTGAAGTGGGAGACTTGAGGTATGAGTAGCGGTAGTTAAATTTTTAGTGATTACTATCTTTGGGACAGATGCTGTGAATTGGTTCTCTCACCGTACCTGACAGCTTCCCACAGGCCTATCTTCCCTTCCTGCAGAAGCATGAAACACCGTCACAGAATTTCCAGACTCCCCTGAAGCTGATACCATCTACTAACTACTACTCAGTTTTATAATAAATTGGGAATCACACGGTATGAGATGAGCTCATCTTCCAAGCACTATGGTGATGGTACTTCCATACATACCCCGAAAAACCTCTGGCACTCAACCTACCTATACGTTCAATATATTTAAAACAAACATTTCTGGAGAAGTTTTGTAGAATTTGATTTAAAATTGTTGATGTAAGAGTTAATGCCCACAGGTGTATAAAAGAGTTTTGAAACAAAAAAGATATTTTCTTTATCAGATATTAAGACACACTTCAAGGATATAATAAGAAGAATGTCATGATATTTGTGTGTGACCAGAAAAATAGGACAATGTAACAAAATAGTCTATAAAATTGTCCTTTAATATAGGGAAACTGTATGTGATTGGTATGTCTTAACATATTTGTAAGGAAAGAATGGTTTGTCCAAGAGGTTGGATTGAGAAACCGGCTGATATCTGCAAAAAAATAAAGCTTTTGTGGACCTCACAACAGTATAACCGTGAACATTAAATGGATCCAAGATGTCAACGTGAAAGGCAAAACACTTTAAATAGAAAAAAAGACACTACTTTTATTAGCATAATGTGAAGAAGTATTTTTACTTAACTCCCTCAAGAATGAAATAGGTTTGCTTGTATTCCTCTTTGGGGAAGAGCACACCAGATAATTCAAGAGATGAATTACCAACTGGGAGAGGATGACTGAAAGAGAGATCGGAAACTAAAATATATTGGAAGATCTTTTCCATTAATAAAAAAGAGACAGTAAACTAGAGGAAAAATGTTCCAAAGATATAAATACTTATCAGAAAGATTTTCTGATGGCTAATCTGTTTATGAGAAGATGTTAATCTTCACTAATAATCAAATAATTAAATGTAATTAAAACATCAGTGTTATAGGATGACTGTTCATCCAGTTTTGCTTAATCTCAATTTATGATTGAAATGTCTTTGCAGTTATTGTCTCTTAATTATCAAAAGATTTCTTAATAGTTATGTCATATGCATCAGATATGAAAATAGCAAGTGAATTAACACCAAGAGTTGGTGAGAATATAGGGAACTGAAAGCAAGGCTATCTTGCTAATATAAGTGTAAACTAGAAAAGCCATTATAAATGGCAAACTACTAATCCTTAGTAGATTTGTGCCTGTGTGTTTCCTACGACACTATAATCCTGCAAGAGTGTGTGGCCAAGGGACATTCTCATTATCTGTTATTCCATGGCTGTTGAGGGCACCTAAGGTGTCTTTAAACAGGGAAATGGAAATATGGGTTGTAATAGAATATTGTGCAGAAGTTAGGGAAAAGAACTAGATAAACATACAAAAAGGATCTTAAAATCTAGTGTTGAATTTAAAATTGGAAAAAAAACAATGTATAGGTGAATATCATTTGTCCAAATTAAAAGCATATATACCAAAGACAATACTGTTTTAAAAAATGAAAGTAAGGGCATATTAAAATATATACTAAACACGTCAGTGTGGTTAGTGAGGGGAGGAGAGTACACGGGGAAAAACTAGTGATGAGGGGCAAACAACTAAATGTGAGTGAAAGAGCCTTGTATAGATGATAATATTGTCGCAGGAGATGAACAGTACACTTACGTCTGCCCCTTACATGATGGTAACTCACATATAGTGTATATATATACACATGTGACATTCACATATGTATATATGTATGGTTCATAATGTTAAATATTTGACTGTGCAAAGAATTAATTCTTATGTTTATTTCTTTATTTGTTTAGTTGTTTCCTGACTGACTTAGTGATTACCTTTTTTTTTTTTTAACTCTCCTTGAGCTTTAATCCCTGAGTAGTAAGATTATATAAACGGTCATTTATTGATTTATTTATTTTTAAAGAAAGGAGAGAAGGAAAGAAAGAATAAAAAGGAGTGACGGAGAGGAAGATAGAGGAAGAAAAAGAGGGAGAGAGAATGGGAATGTTGCTTTTTTCTAAAAATGGGTGTTGAAAACGTCTTTTATGCCAATAATTGTGCTTAATAATGCCGATCAATATTTCATTTAAACCTATGAGTAGGTGTGATGTGGTACTGACAAGAATGTATATTTTATGTATTTAAAGTGGAGAGCTCTATAAATGCTTATCAAGTTTACTTGTTCCGGATCTGAGTTCAAGTCCTGGATATCCTTATTAATTTTCTGTCTCATTGATCTATCTAATATTGATATTGAAGTCTCCCATTATTATTGTGTGGGAGTCTAGGGAGTCTAAGTCTCTTTATAGGTCTTATGTATCTGGGTGTTAGGATCGTTAGCTCTTCTCGTTGCATTGATCCTTTTACCACTGTATCTTTGTTGCTTTAAAATCTATTTTATCAGATGCGAGAATTGCAACTCCTGCTTTTTATTTATTCATTTATTTATTTTTGTTCTCCATTTGGCTGGTAAATCTTTCTCCATCCCTTTGTTTTGAGTCTTTGTGTATTCTTGCATGTGAAATGGGTCTGGATGTAGCATACTGTTGGGTTTTGGCTGTATCTTTTGATTGGGGGATTTAGTCATTTTAAATTTAGGATTACTGCCGTTTGATATTAACTGGCTGTATTGTCCATTCGTTGATGTAAATTCCTCATTATATTGATGCTCTTTACTTTTTGGTATATTTTTAGAAAGGCTAATACTGGTTGTTCCTATGTGTAATGCTTCTTTCAGAAGCTCTTGTAAAGCAGGCCTGGTGGTAATAAAATCTCTAGTACTTGCTTGTTCATAAAAGATTTATGAACAGGCATAAATGTGTTTGTGGTGTTTTCTGTATTACCTGGGGTTGAATATTGTCCTGCTTTGCTAGGTTGGGAAAGTTTTCCTGAATAATATCCTGAAGAGTATTTTCCAGCTTGGATTCATTCTCTTCGTCGCATTCAGGTACACCTATCAAACGTAAATTAGGTCTTTACATGTAGTCCCATATTTCTTGGAGACTTTGCTTATTTCTTTTTATCCTTTTTTCTCTATTCTTGTCTTCTCATTTTATTTCATTAAGTTGGTCTTCAACCAATTTGGTCATTTATTTATTTATTTTCCCATCAATTATTGAAACTATTTCTTCAATCTGTAATTCTTCATTAGATGCTCATGAATAGCTGAACATAGTTATTTTAAATATTAATTTGAAACTAAATTTAAAATTTAAAGAAAAATATAGTAATATTGATATATACTCTGAAATCAATTTCAGCAGACTAACACTAATTGGTTATAAGAATAAAACACTTAATTTATTTTTTGACAGTGTAAATCAATTGCTGACACACCAGCAATGATGCATATAGACTGATTCTTCTGTATTTTAATTGGCTTGGCTGTGTTTGCATTTGACTTTTGTGATAATAGGATATAATAAGGAGAAGCATAATTCAACAAGTATAAGTGTAAATGAGTTATTGACATCATATTTCTCTAACTCAAAATTCTCACAAAACATAGAGAGTATTGTTTTTACTCTAGAAATAAAACAGATATGTTCATACAAATAAAATATGTCCGTTAAGCAATTGTCCTGCTAAGTTTTCTAACATTCACTGATCACCCAGCCTTGACTCTTCTAATTGCTTTATATTTATCACCCTCATTTAATCATCATAGTAGCTCAATAAATTAATGTTTAGTATGAGCTCTATTGAGGACAAAGGAGATTCTTCCCTGTAATTTAAATAGAGATTAAATACGGAAAATGAGTGATTATAGAACTATGGAAAAGGCTGGAGGATCCATCATTAAGTTGGGTCCCAAAGAATCACTTTTGGCAAAATCCCAGAAAGCCAGATTACTGAGAGTTGCATCTGTGACAATCACAAATCTGGGTAACTTGGTCACAGATTCTAGAATTACACTACATTAGTTACAATCTCGTAGCAACATAATGACCAGAAAAAATGATGGCTCTAGGAATTCACTTCACTGCCTTGGTTGGAGACTAGGGATCAGAAAGCTGCTGACCTGTGGTTTGCTTCTACTTAATCTACTGAAAGAAAATAGGCACCCTAGGCTTAACCTATCTTCTCTGGTGATTTACTTCCTAAATTTAAGTCACCAAAAAATGTATCTCTTTAGAATTATCTCAGTGACACACACAGTCATACGTGCAAGGAATCTGGGAAATGTACCTTTTTTACTTTCCTGCCTATGTACATTAAACAGAGGTTGGAAAGCATGTTAAGTACGCCAAGGCGGAGGAACAGGCTTAGATAAATTGTCGTTGTCAAGACCACATACTGAGTTACTGGCTTCCAATTTAAACACCTGTTCCTCTTATAGTAATTCTCATAGAAATATTTTCAATTATAGAAAACTTCAATAAAAAGTACCAGTTTTCTAAGTGAGACAAGAAATTTTAAGATAAATTATGAAAACTATATTGATGGCAAAAATGTGTTTATGTGTAAACGATTAACTAACATAAAGTTGGTAACTCATATAATCTCTTATGTTTAAACTAGACAGCATCTAGAACATCCCAAGTTTTAAAAATGCTACAATAAATAGCAGTATTTGTATATAAAATATGTAATTTCCTAGCATTCCTTTAGAATCCATGCTAGCTTTTATTCTTCTGATTCTTTCATCAAAAGCAATGAAGATCTGAAAATATACTCAGTATCCTTTGCTAGGATTCCTCACAGTTGGCACTAAAAGCTTAAGGGAGAGAATTTTTGAGTTTGACAGATCTGGGTTTTAATCTTGTCTAAACAACTCTGGGACCTTTGGCAAGTTACATAAACTCACTGAGACTGAGATTTCTGTCTGTAAACTGAAAACACAGTATCAGGTTTGATGCCTAGCTTTAACATTTACCAACTGTGTGACTTTGGTAAAACCATCTCAACACTGTGTGGCTCGTATCTTCTCTGTAAAATGGTGATAATGGTAGTACTTCCTTCCCTAGGCACTTTACCCAAGTGGCTAATAAAGGAAACCTCCAAGGTCTTAAATCTAATCGTATAATTTTGTATTTGTTTTCAATAAAAGTCCTCCTAATTAAAAGTCACAGGAAATCTGTATCTTCTTCTGCCTACCTATCTGGGAAGTTTCAATATTATTATGTTTCATAATGACCACTGTCTTTCAGGATTAGGTGGGTGACATTAAGTATCGTGTCTAAGTCAAAGTAGCTGCTTAATTAAAGGTAGTTTAATAATAATGTTAGCAGTTACTATTACTGTTATTCTATAAAGACAAAGTCATCACATCAACCTTGTTTGTATAATTTTTCCATGTGCAATTTGTAATTCTTAAATTATTTACTCAAAGAAGGTTTCTATACCAGCTAATGCTCATTTGCAAAAGTATCTTTTTCATATGTGGGTATGTATTTTGTTGGTTAACAAAAATAAAAATAGTAATTTTCACTCTCATCATAGTTATCATTTATTGAGTGCTTACTCAATGCCAAGCATTCAGTAATTGCCACCTGTAATAACAGCAGAAAATAAAGTAACAGTAAGTAGTCCATACTGACTCCTTCTGAAATTATAGATTTTTAATTTTCGTGAAGTCTAATGAAGTAACATGACAGTGTAACAGGGAATAGATAAATTATGAAATATGATAAAAGTCCTGTAGCTTGAAAAGGCAAAGTTAGGATGTGAATGTAACTCTGTCTGACTGTTGAGTCTGTATTATTAAAACACTACTCCATAATGGCTCTTCATGTTTATGGACACCCTAAACTTATAACAACATCAGATAGAAGAAGTAATATACCTTAGTTCTGAAATATTTATTGCTATTTTGTTGTCTCGGCATTCATTTCTCCCTTTCTTGGACACCCTGACTTACTTTTCAATTGTTACTTCCTTTTTACTTTGAGTGATCATAGTGGGGCTGCCAATGCAGACATCCTGCACTCCTCAAAGTTCCTTTTAGAACTCTGTAAAGCGAGAACGTCCTCATGAGATTTGTCTGTCTAGTTGAATATGAACCATGTCCTTTAATTTCTAATAAACCATTTTGCCATAGATATCAGATTTTTAAACCTAAGGCTGATTAGACTTTCGATAGTCAGAAAGCAAGTCTTTACAACATCTTTTATTGGATGTGAATAATAATATCATAAAAGACACTCTATAATAATACATTATTTATCTGTGATGTAAAAAGTAGTGGAAAGTGAGATTCATATGACAACCATTTCTGTTAAAATATTGTTTCTTTAAAAAGTTAACAATCTATCTTGAATGAATGAAAAACATGGTGTATTTTCTCTTAAGTCAAAAAGTTATGACACTAAGACTAATATAATTTCCAATTAGGAAGTAAAAGTCATCTGTACTAGTTTGTTCTCATGCTGTTATAAAGATACTACCAGAGACTGTGTAATTTATAAAAGGAAGAGGTTTAACGGACTCACAGTTCCACATGGCTGAAAAGGCCTTAGGAAACTTAGAATCATGATGGAAGGTGAAGGAGAAGCAAGGACCTGTTTTACGTGGCCTCAGGAGAGACAAGCGCAAGCAAGCGAAATACAAGACACTTATAGAATCATCTGATTTCCTGAGAACTCACTCACTATCATGAGAACAGCATGGGGGAAACCCTCCCCATGATTCAATCACTTCCTTCCCTTGATACGCGGGTATTACAGGTCCCTCCCTGGACATTTGGGAATTACAATTCGAGATGAGATTTGGGGGGGGGGGACACAGAGGCAAACTATATAATCGTATTTAAAATAAATTTTAATATTTTTAACACAGTGTATCCCAAATACTATTATTTTGACATGTAGTTAATATAGAAATTTTTTTCTTTTTTTAATTATACTTTTAAGTTCTGGAGTACATGTGCAGAACATGCAGGTTTGTTACATAGGTATACACATGCCATGGTGGTTTGCTGCATCCATCACCCTGTCATCTACATTAGATATTTCTCCCAATGCTATCCCTCCCCTATACTCTGACCCCCTGCTATCCCTCCCTTAGCCCCCCACCACCTGACAGGCTCTGGCATGTGATGTTTCCCTCCCTGTGTCCATGTGTTCTCATTGTTCAACACCCGCTTATGATTGAGAACATGCAGTGTTTGGTTTTCTGTTCTTGTGTCAGTTTGCTGAGAATGATGGGTTCCAGCTTGATCCATGTCCCTGCAAAGGACATGAACTCATCCTTTTTTATGACTGCATAGTATTCCATGGTGTGTATGTGCCACATTTTCTTTATCCAGTCTATCATTGATGAGCATTTGGGTTGATTCCAAGTCTTTGCTATTGTGAACAGTGCCCAATAAACATATGTGTGCATGTGTTTTTAAAATGGAATGATTTATAATTCTTTGGGTATGTACCTAGAAATGAGATTACTGGGCTAAATGGTACTTCTATTTCTAGATCCTTGAGGAATTGCCACACTGTCTTCCACAATGGTCGAACTAATTTACACTCCCACCAACAGTGTGAAAGCTTTCCTATTTCTCCGCATCCTCTCCAGAAACTATTGTCTCCTGATTTTTTAATGATTGCCATTCTAACTGGTGTGAGATAGCATCTCAATGTGGTTTTGATTTGCATTTATCTAATGACCAGTGATGATGAACATTTTTTATATGTTTGTTGGCTGCCTAAATGTCTTCTTTCATTGAGATGAAGCCACACAGTTCACTGAGACAGTGACATACCTTGGGTCATCACATTAAGACAATAAATGACACCAAAATTCTACAGTAATCTCTGACACGTGACATAATCCACTGGAAACACTTAGAATAAATGAGAAAATTTCTCTAAGTAATCATAGAGAACGCTTATTTCATGTCTGGCTGATGTTAATGGGCAGTGAAAAGACTTTAATGAAACTGTAGGATGTGTGAGCTTGATAACTGCTGTGATCAAATTCCTTAAATCACTGCAAGGCTTATTAAAAAAGATCCAAATGCCTTTGATTAAAAGAGCCATGCTTCAGCAAGTCTGCAAGGATCATCCAGCTGTGTGTCATTCCACATGGCTCATGGGTTAGTTTCTGGTATCGTGTGTCAAAGATTTCAATATGAAAATTCAATAAAAAAGGGAATTTTGATAGCAAACAGTGCTGACTTCTGGAGAAACATTAGCAGTTTTGGTCTCTCTCTCTCTCTCTCTCACACCCTTTATGACATGAATTTATGCAATAATTTTTATTTGCAGAATATGTTTAGTAGAGTAAATCTTTTTTTTCCTTTCATGTACAACAACCAGATACTTCTGCATACCATACTCTTCAGGCCTTAATGATCTGGAGAATGCTCAGAAGTGACTGATAAACAAAGTGCTTTTAATAGTAAGCCAGTGGTCAATATGCCCAATAGTATAGACCTAAAAAGCAAGTAGAGATACCCTACAGATAGATTTTAAGAAGAAAAAGAAAACCTATTTTATATATAACCTCAAACATTTTTAAGTCCTCTAAACATTATTCTGTGTTTTTGGTAAATAGCATTTTTGAAATAATATCAGAGAGATTAAGACAATAGGCAATGATAATCAAGTGGAAAAGTACAGAGCATCAGTAATGTTTTATTTTAAAATTTCTCTAAAAATAAACTGTAACTTGTATTTGTTTACCTTATTTGTGCTCTTTCTCTAAAATGTGTTGAGTATATGAGACATACACGTAGTGGACATACTTTTTGGTTTGTGTAATAAACCAATGAATCAAATTTGTAGGTTATTCATGTTAATATATTTTTGAACATAATAATGTTATGAAAATATAAATTCTTTAAGCAAATGTTAATGTAATTCTATATTAATATCAACATTGTATATTTCTTCAAATATATTTCAGCAAAAATAAATAGATGTTTACAATTTGAAAACAATATATTTTTTTAGTAATGTATTGGTTAAAGATTTATTTTGTGAGACTTAATAAATGCTACACAGAAATTATTGAAGATATTTTTATATTTATGAATTATATTCTTAGTATCTCCAGTTTCTCTGTTGTCCTACACATATCATAGTACTTAGATTTGTGAACAAATATCACATCCCTGTTTATTAGAGGTCCTTGAAAAACTCTCTTTATGTCAGTGTTAATCTTTTTCACATAGTAAATGGTCTAAAAAGAAAAACAAAGAAATCTTGTAATTCCTTTGAGAGGGTGAATATAGCTTAATGTGTCACTATGAAAGAGAAGAGGTAAGTTCTTCCCTGGAAATCACAGGTATGAAATTAGAAGACTAAGTTAGAAGGCTGTGTTAGAGATTTATTTTTTACTTAGTAAATTCTCATCAAATAGTCTTTGTAGGTTATATGATTCAGTTTAATGCTTTAATAGTATTGACACTTCCAGGGTTACTAAAGAAATTAAAGTAGTGATTATTTACATAGTTATAAACAACTAATTTATTTTTTTAATAATAACTCATGTAAAATAAACTTTGGTAAATTTATGTCTTGCTAGCTAACAAGCTCTCAATGTCTCAAAAAATACTTGTTTTTAAAAAACTAGCTATATTACAGGAATTGTCATTATACAGAAGAACAAAAGTGTCTGAATATTATGAGGGCTAAGAGTCAGAAACTGAAAAGTTTCATTACTATTTATTTGTACATAACATCTATAATACTTAATATAAAAGCAATAATTTTATCAGTGAGATCCCTGTAGCTTTCCAATGCAACTTATCCTAATAGGTGAATTATCTCCTGGTTTTGAATTGTGGCAAACATGAATTTAGTATTGCAATTTTTTTATGTGTGGGTTCTCTTCTCTCTAGTGTCTCATATTGTTCTTTATTGGAATATGAAGTGAAATGAAATATACTAACTAAATCACGGAGAATAGCTGCTTGAAGCAAAGACTGACTTGCCAAAATTAATAGCTGTTAACCAAGCATAACAAAGATAACTGAATAGTTCAAGTGATGAGAACAGCAAAAATAAAGGCAATAAAGTGTGAAATTAAAAGTTAAGTGGAGTCGCTAAGATGGACAAAAATGGACTTCTTTTTAAATCACAGAATAAAACCAATTAAGCTCATCAATTTGTTAACAGTGAACACGTTCTGCAGACCTCTGGTGATATATTTCAGACTTTTCCCCTAAAATATAAGGGTACAACTGTGATTTTGTTTTTGGGAGCAAACACCCAAAGCAGAGAGCTTACAATGTAAAGTAAACCACTGTGTTCCCTGTTTTAAGAGAAAGTTGATGCCCTGAAAGCCATCATAACATCATGAACACTTAGAGGGTCCAGGAGGCACACCTACCTCCCTGTACTTAGATGCGTTGGAGTTATCACACACCCATGGTGTCAGAGGGCAGAGCTGGAAGAGGAAGCTATATGGACATAACCATGAGCATGCTGGAAACAGGTGCGGAAGCACCTCTTGGGAGACTTCTGCTGGTCAGATGTCATAATCTTCTTCTTATGGGAATTCTGCCATTCATATTGCAAGTGTTTCCACCATAATAATGATGTGACTTTAAGTAAACCACTAGTGACTAAAGGGCACAGCAGAGCAGAGTGGTTATAAGCACAAGAACTAGATAGATTTCCTGCTTAATTACATTATAGAGACTCATTTTCCATTTTTTGGAAAGTGAAGTTTGTAATACTTCTCTCAGGGTTCTGTGTGGGTTAAACAAATTAGATAACAACTGTAATATTCTTTAGTTAGTGTTTGCCACTTGGGATCATTGTGTAAACACATGTGTGCTTGGAATCCACATGATCCAGTTTCTTTGCAGATTGAGTATGTTCATATGTATTTTGAAAGAAGTTCCTGAGAGATTTTGTGAACATATGCATAATGAAGGAAAGCATAAACGTGCAGAGGTCACAAAGCTGAACATGTTTTATTTCTCTTTCCTGTGCCCACTGTTAAGACTTTTGGATGTCAAAGGAAAATAATGATTTAGATCAGGGAACCTTTTTGTTTGAGACCATTGCATTTCCTTGTATGCTGTTGCTGGCACAGCAATCCTTCTGACTTTGTAGCTTTGCTCTGCACTACTCTCAGTTAACCACCATCTATCAATGTGATGGTTATTGGTTTGTAACTGTTGGCTATTTCACCACTTCCAAGTTCTGGACTTGAATCTAATTCCTTTTCTGTCCTTTAACACTCACCTAGCCAAAAGATGGATTATTTACCATCGTATTACGCATTAATGAGTTCTATACCTACACATTAATGACTCAACACTGATTCCCAGATCAGCAAAGAATTCCAGCTTTTAAATTTATGTATAATGAATACACACATAATTTAAAAGTATTAGGTACCAATATTTTAAAACAAAACAGAATTACTGAATATATAATATATTAGACGTATTGCAAACTATCAAATACATTTGCAAACAGCTTAGAAAAAGAATAGCTGAAATTTTAAGAGGTTAGTTTTAAAGATTATGTGGTATACGTCAGTTCAATGCCTCTCAAGTTTTACTTACTAAAATATAAGGAGGTTTATATTTCATTATGATATTCGATACTGTGAACATTAAACATTTCTTTCAAAAATGTTATTTTTTTTTCTTTTTGAGACAGAGTTTCTCTCTTGTTACCCAGGCTGGAGTGCAATGGCCCGATCTCGGCTCACCGCAACCTCTGCCTCCTGGGTTCAGGGAGTTCTCCTGCCTCAGCCTCCTGAGTAGCTGGGATTACAGGCATGTGCCACCATGCCCAGCTAATTTTTTATATTTTTAGTAGAGACGGGGTTTCACCATGTTGACCAGGATGGTCTCGATCTGTTGACCTCGTGATCCACCCGCCTCGGCCTCCCAAAGTGCTGGGATTACAGGCTTGAGCCACCGCGCCCGGCCCTGTTACTCTTAAATAATAGCAAATAGTATTAAACATAAAGACGTACTGAAAGGCATAGTATTTGATAGCAGTGAAGAAGATTGAGAACCTTAGTGAGGGATATGTCATAAAATCAAATTTTATCCAAATTAAATCTAACAAAAGACCCCTAAGTTAAAAACTACAAAACAATGCTGATAGAAACTTAAAAGATCTAAGTAAATGGAGACATAAACCAAGTTCATGGATTAAAAGTATCAATTTATGCAAAGACAGATCAATGAAAGAGAACAGAGTCAAAGTACACACACACACACACACCCATACACACACATTAGCAATTGATACAAAATAAAGGAGATAAGGTAATTGAGTGGGAAAAGAAAACTCTCAACAAGTGACACTGAGGATATAATAACTACCTTTCAGAATTGCTGTGATGTATTATTTATAATTATTGTGTAATAAATTATTCAAAAATTTAACAGCTTAAATACAAACACATATTTACTTACACCATTGCTTAGAGTTAGGGGCCCTGGAATGACTTAGCTGGGGCCTCTGACTCAGTGTTGCTCACAAATTTAAAGCTATCAGCTCAAGCTACTATCTTGTCTTTGCTCAACCAGGGCTGGAGACCCCACTTTCTACATAGCTCACATGACTGTTGGAAAGCTTCACACTCCTTGGCTGTTGACTGCAGGCATTAGTTCTTTTCCTTGTTGCCTTTCCATAAAGATGCTCACATGTTACAGTTTGTTTATCCCAGAGTGAATGATGAGAGAGAAGGAACACAAAGAGTGTGTGAGGACCCAGATGGAAGCTTTTAAAATAACCGACTCACAGAAATGGCATACCACCCCTTTTTCTGTATACTCTTGGTCACAGAACAAACCCAGTACAATGTAGGAGGGTACTGAACGAGAGTGTGAATACCAGGAGGTGAGGACCATTGGCAACTATCATAAAAGACTCTCTCATGAAAATAAAAGAGTTAAATGTATAAAGCACTCAGAACAGTTTCTGACAAAGAAGAAATACTATGCAAGCATCATCTATTCCTATTACGACCTATGCCAATTATTTTTATATTCTCGACAATAAAGTATCACGTTTGAGATAGTATTATTACAGTTTATTCCATATTTGTAATTATGATTTTTTTCCTCATATCATTTGAGGGATGATTGATAGTAAGTTCACTGAAATTGATGTTTCAAATGCAGGGAAATTATTTTAGCACTTAATGTGAAGTTTCTAGAGTGAGATA
Organism: Leontopithecus rosalia; assembly: GCA_028533165.1. Taxonomy (NCBI): domain Eukaryota; kingdom Metazoa; phylum Chordata; class Mammalia; order Primates; family Cebidae; genus Leontopithecus; species Leontopithecus rosalia. Next base: position 50,368,524 of record CM052653.1, on the reverse strand, counting down.
TTTGAGTGAATACAGGGACTGTCATTTCAGTGTCAATGTGAATTTGGGGAACTGCCCTCATAATTACAGGCTGATTCTGATTGCATTATATCCTATGATGAAAGTCCCTCATTCTAGACTTTGATAAATTATGCCATGTGGCAGTTTCCAGTTTCAGCATCAGCATTCAGCCAATGTGCCAGGTGCAAGCTGAGATGATGTTTCAATGCGCAACAATTTGGATGCCAATGTTAGTGCTTTACTTCCTCTGGGTCAGCTCATCTTTCTGATATTGAGCTGTAATTGGGTCAGTGCTCTGGTGATATGAGGTCAAAATAAATGAAAGTCATTGTGGGTGATTCTTGTAGGACACGTTATTTTTGCACCGAAGTTGTTAACTTTATTGCTGCTTAATATTTTCCTTTTCAGAGTTAGACTCATGACCTCTTTGAAATTTCGTAGGTTGAGTGAGTGGATTTATAGTATCTGAAATGTTTTAGGCCAACTTATAAAGTAAAGAAACATAAAACTTTAGATTTTTTGAGAAAAATGAGAAGACAAGTTTGCCTCCAGTGTAATTTCACAGTTGCCCTCACTCTGTTACAAAGTGTATATCCTTGAAAGAATGCCTTGAAGATGATAAACAGGCTATAGCACACAGTAATCCAGGTCTCTTGCCTCAGACACTACATTCCTTAAAAGAGAAATAACTCTGCTTGTTGCCTTTTCTTACACATAAAAGTGCCTGCCAAGTTTAGCAATTATGCTTCTGCAAACTATAACTAGATGTACTCTTAAATCCAAGCTCTGATATAATTTCCATGTAATGAATTTTAATTGCCTAAATAAAAAGTGTAAGCAAAATGCTGCATCAGAGCTGACAGAAATTCTCTCAAAGACCCTCCGAGGTTATAATCCTCAGTAAGACTGACTACAGCAACTTTAATTCTTTAAAAGTCTGATTTTTCTTTAGCTGAAAATTTAAATAGACAACTGTGTTTGTTTTTGTGTTGCTATAAAGGAATACCTGGGGCTTGGTAGTTTACAAAGGGAAGAAGTTTATTTGACTCATTGTTCCGCTTCTGGTAAGGACATCGGGCAGCTTTGACTCACTGTCAGGGGGCCCAGTGTGTGCAGAGATCACCTGGTGAGAGAGGAAGCAAGGGTGAGTGAGAGGGGAGATGCTAGGTTCCTTTTCACAACCAGCTCTCAGGAAAACCAGAAGAGAAAGTTCTTCTAATACCAATAATGGATGTTGCTGTGAAGGTGGAGCCAAGGCATTCATGTGGGATCTTCCCCCACAACCAAAACACCTCTCATTAGGCACTACCTCCAATACTGGAAACTTGCAAAGGTAATTTATGTTACTGATAGTTTGCAACCAGCCTAAGTCCGCCAGGATGATTGTATCACCAAAGAGGCACAGAAGTACTGCTTGGAACTCCTGCTTTGAGTTCTCCTAAAGCTAAATTCTTTGTACGTATCTTCATGGTTCAAGCTAAAAGACAGAGTAAGTTGTGTGTGTGTGTGTGTGTGTGTGTGTGTGTGTGTGTGTGTGTGTGTGTATCAATAAAAACCATGGGAACTTGCTGATGAGATGCTTGTTGGAACACAATGCTTGCTTATATTATCCTTATCTTTTTGCAATGCATTATTTGCCTTTAAACAAAAGCCTAGTTGAGTATGCCCTGTGGAATGTAGTGAGTTTTGAAAGGACTTTCGGATATCTGAATTTGGGAAACATTTACATTATGTTTTGGAAGATTGAATTAAAACCCCCTCATGATATTATCTTTATGAAAGAGAATTGGCCTGATGACTTAGACTTGATTAATGAGAAACTGATTATGTTTTCTTAGTCACTCCACAGATGTAGAACATAAATAAACAGAGTAAGGTGAAAAATTATAGCTAGTACAAAAATAAACATTTTGTTAGTACAAACAAGTTTGTGCTGGTATTGGATACTTCAGCTGTCTGATTTTATACCAGTCCTAAACACTGGGTAGCACAAATGTTTGGAGTTTGTAGGGTACTTTTGATTCTCTCCTTTTTTTTTTTAAAAGAAAGAAAGAGAAAGAGAAGGGGAGAGAGAACAGGAGTCTTGCTCTATTGCCCAGGCTGGAATGCAATCCAAAAATAGGTATCAAAAACCTCCTTTATGCCGATAATTGTGCTTAACAGTGAAGACAGGAAGGAATAAGGAAAGAAAATAACAAACAGCCAACCAATATTTCATTTAAGTCTGTGAAATGCTATGCAAATGCTTTAGAGTGATTTACTTCTAATTATGTGGTCACTTTCAAAATAAGTGTAATGTGATACTGAGAAAAATGTATGTTTTTTGGACCTGGGGTAAAGAATTCTATAAATATTCACTGAGTTTACTTCTTCCAGGTCTGAGTTCAAATCATAGATGGCCCTGTTAATTTCCTATCTCGTTGATCCATCGAATACTAACAATGTGGTGTCAAAGTCTCCCGCTATTATTGCGCGGGAGTCCAGGTCTCTTTATAAGTCATTAAGAACTTGTCTTATGTATCTGGGTGCTCCTATATTGTGTGCACATATATTTATGATCATTGACTCCTGTTGTTGCATTGATCCTTTTACCATTATGTAATATCCTTCTTTGTTTCTTTTAGTCTTTGTTACTATTAAAGTCTATTTTGTCAGAGACGAAAGTTACAACTCCTGTTTTTTTTTTCTCTCTCCATTTGATTGATAAGTCTTCCGCCAACTCTTTGTTTTGAGTCTTTGTGTGTCCTTTCTTATGAGATGGATCTGGATACAGTGTACAAATGGGTTTTGACTTTTTATTCAATTTGCCTGTCTGTGTCTTTGATTGGGGCATTTAATCCATTTAAATTTAGGATTAATATTGATATTTGTGAGTTTAATATTGTTGTTTAATGCTCGCTGGCTATTTTGCCCATTAGTTGATATAGATTCTTCATTATGGAGATACTATTTACCTTTTGGTAAGTTTTTGGGATGACTGATACTGGTCATTCCATTCTGTTTAGTGCTTCTTTCAGAAGCTCTTGTAAAGCAGGCCTGGTGGTGATGAAATCTCTGAGTGCTTGCTTGTTCATGAAAAGTTTTATTTTTACTTCATATACGAAGCTTAGTTTGGCTGGATATGAGATTCTGGGTTGAAAATTCTTTTTTTTTTTGAGGATATTGAATATTGATACCCACTCTCTTCTAGTTTGTAGGGTTTCTGCTGAGAGATCTGCTGTGAGTCTGATAGGCTTCCCTTTATGGGTGATCTGACCTTTCTCTCTAGCTGCCCGTAGAATTTTCTCCTTTATTTCAACCCCGGTGAATCTAACGATTATGTGTCTTGGGGTTGCTCTACTTGGGGAATATCTTTGTGTTGTTCTCTGTATTACCTGGAGTTGAGTATTGTCCTGCCTTACTAGGTTAGGAAAGTTTTCCTGAAGAATATTTTCCAGCTTGGTTTCATTTTCTTCATGAAATTCAGGTACACCTATCAAACGTAGATTAGGTCTTTTCACATAGTCCCATATTTCTTGGAGACTTTGCTCATTCCTTTTTACTCTTTCTTCTCTAATCTTGTCTTCTCGTTTCATTCCATTAAGTTGGTCTTTGACCTCTGATATCCTTTCTTCTGCTTGATCAATTCGACTGTTAAAACCTGTGCCTCCTTTGTGGAGTTCTCATATTGTATTCTTCAGTTCCATTAATTCACTTATATTTCTTTCTAAATTATCTATTCTCGTTAGGATTTTGTCAAATCTTTTTTCAAGGTTGTTAGTTTCTTTACATTGGGCTAGAACATGTTCTTTTAACTCACCGAAGTTTCTTATTATCCATCTTCTGAAGCTAATTCTGTTAATGGAATGCACTCGTTTTCCATCAGGACTTGTTCCCTTGATGAGGAACTGTGATCCCCTGTAGAGGGAGAAGCATTCTGATTTTGGGTATTCTCAGCCTTTTTACACTGGTTTCTTCCCATCATTTTAAATTTATCCACCTGTCGTCTTTGTAATTACTGACTTTCAAATTAAGTCTCTGAGTGGACTTGTCAACTTGTTGATTCCCAGCGCTGGAATCTGAGCAACCCACTGTGCCAGCTAAAACAGTGGTGTTAAGATTCATGGTGCTTTTCTGCCCAGGAATCTCCGGTCTGGCTTTCTTCTTGAGTCCCTTTTTAAATCAGCTGAATAGGCGACTCTGCCTTCCTGGAGCTCCAAACATCGACCAAAAGGGGACCGAGCTCCGTTTACCTTGCATCAAGAACCGCTGCGCCGGACACAAGAGTCGCTCTCGCGACCCGTGGGGCTACTCCGCTGGGAATCTCCTGGTCCTTGAGCAACAAAAATTCATCTGAAAGTGTGGCGTCCTTTCATTCCCTGCACTTTCTCTGGGAGCTACAATCCTGAGCTGCTAGTAATCAGCCATCTTGGATCTCTCTCCGGGACTTTTGATTTTCTATCTGATTATATGATGTTTCAAGGAAAATGCTGACAAACAAAAATGATACTTTTGTCATAAGATGGTCTTGACCATCGATTGGTCCAAGGCTTGAGTGTGCTTTGAAAGTTAACTTTAGCAGGTCTGGAATTAGCTTTGGCTTTCCTACTGAAATGAGAAGCACACATATATGGTACTGACCTCTGGTCAAGGGTATTAATATATTGATTAATAGGGTTGCTTTTTGACCAGGAGTATAAGAACATGTAGGGTAGTTTGTCCTAGCCTGTCTAAATTAGTTATTGATTACAGAGAGATTGATTAATGATTTGAACTTGGGCTCAGTAAGATCCTTAGAGCACTCTGCTTTTGAGTCTGGCTACTTAGCAGGAATATGCCTATATACCCAGCACTCTCTGAATATATATGGGGCTTCTTAGTTTGGAGGTATTCTATGCACAACTTCTTTCTATTGTCTGATGTTGATTTTCTTTTGCTCTACCTATATGAGACGTTCACCAAGCATGTATTATAGTACTTTCTTCAGGCCAAACTTCTAGCCATTTGGACCTCCTTCTGTTGCCTTTTCTAATCCCATAAGTTTTGTCTAATCCTGAGATCTTAACCTCTACTAGAATTGCCCTTTCTATGAAGAGCAAAATATTTCTCCTAAAACTAACAAGAATAGAAAACAAAAGCTTTGCTCTTCTAAGTCCATTACTATACAACTAAAATAATTTCTTTAAGTATCTAGAATTAATCACCTTTGCTATGTTAATGTCCTAAATCAGAACCTACAGATATCTGGTTGAGCCAAGGTAATTTGGAATTTTGGATTATATAACCTTAAAACTGGAAAAAACAGTTGTATTGAAATTCCTAAGACATTGTTGTTCCATTCTGTACCTTCAACTCCTATAGTGAATTGATTATACATGTATTAAAAAAAACGGTATATTTGGATTACCACAAAGGTGAGAAAAGAAGGATTTCACAAAGCTTCATGAAAAAGGTCAGCCAATTATTTCCCTTAGTAGTAAATTCAATAGGTAAATTATATTTAATGTTGTAAAATTGGCTCAAATCTTCTACATTTAACTTTATTATAACATCTGATTTGTAATTTAAATATGTTCATGCAAATCTATATATATATATCCTCATTTTATATAAAAGGAATCTTAAAATTATTTTCTCATCCTCAACATATACTGAATTTAAATTAATCACAATAAGTATACATAAGAGTAAGAATATCTAAAAATAATTTTGTGAGTAATTTAATATAAATTTATTCAGAACAGAAAAAAAGAGGTTTAGACCTGTGCAGTGGCTCATGCCTGAAATATCAGCACTTTGGGAGGCTCCAATAATTGACATTTAAACCTATTGCATGTATAAAGTGATTTCACTTGAGGCCAGGAGTTCCAGACCAGGCTGGGTAATGTGGCAAAACTCCGTCTCTACTAAAAATACAAATAGTTAGCCAGGCATGGTGGCACACACCTGTAATTACAGCTACTCTGGAAGGTGAGGCACAAAATCCCTGGAACCCAAGAGGCAGAAGTTGCAATAAGCAGAAATCACACCACTGCACTCCTGCCTGGGTGACAGAGCAAGGATCAGTTTCAAAAAAAAAAAAGGTTTAAATTGTTGCAAACATTTTTAAACAGAATAAAGTGACAGAAATGAACTCATTATTGAGCAATTAATTGAAAACAGGCTTGAGATTAATCCATAAAACTTTCTTTTGATACCATTTTTAACTTTTAGTAGTTTGACTTTTTTAAAAAGCAAAGTGATCAAATTCTCTTTAAAATTGTGTAATTTAAAATACATTTTCTTTGATCAAATCTAGAGACACATTAAATGTAAAAGGCTCTTATGGAAGTTTTCAAAGGGAACTGATACAGAGGATGAATATTGCAAAACGGTTTAACTTTATTTCATGTCATTCTTAAGAACTAAATTATTTTTTTGAAATTTCCTACTTTCCTGCATTCCCCAGGCTATTCCAGTGTCTAAATTCTTGACTTCTAAGGACGAATATCTTTGTATTTTGTTACCTGTTTTTGAAAACCTACTTCAAAGCATATACATTCTGACTTTATAATTGACATTTAAACCCATTGCATATATAAAGCATAGGAAGTACTTATTAAAGGAACAGAATGAGAAACGGAAAGAGAATATACAAGTGAATACAAGTAGAACTAAGATTTTAGAGAAGAAACTTTTTTGAAATTACAGATGATAACAAGAAATGCCCTTTTAAAGTAGTAGAATCTTGCTATAGTTGAATATTGTTTATTTTTTTCTAAAACCTCTGTGTATATGAATGCCTATTGCAAAGTCCAATGACTCTGAAATGCACATTGCTCAAACAGGCCCGCATATCTTCTAAAAGAAGAAAGTTTTATCTTTGTATGTCACAAACTGAGCTCCCAGTATTAAACGTCTATTTTATTCTTCCAGAGAAAGAGGCCCAGACTAGCCCTACAGAAAATGCTTGTAAACTAAAGGGAGATCCATTTATCCTTCCCAGACAAGCAGAATCCTGAATAGCAATGAACAGATTCCTCTTTTTCCTGTGTACTCTAGGAAAGTTTTTGAGTAAAGAACAATTGCATTTATTTCTCCTCCTCCTCTTTTTCCTTCTTTTTCTTGTAATTATTATCAGATACGATTAACCATAATTTGACATTATTCTTAATGGTTAGTACTGCATTAAGTATATTCTGATCAATAAAGCCATGTGAGTCACAAATTAAGGAACCCATCATCACATTAATTTATCTGGTAATAAATTCCGGAGCTGACAAATCAGCATAGAGTTCAAGGGAACACTATGAAGACTTGGACATTAGCTGTTGAAAAAGAAGACCATATGTAAACAATAGGCAGAAGCAGTTCATCTTGATCTGTAGGATAAAGAGTAGAAACTTTCATTCACCTGTTGTTTCTTCAAAACCCTCCTTAAGGTTCATTATAATCTGATGTCACCTGGATAAATACTTTGGTATGGTATGCGAGGTACTGAACAAAAACAGATGGGACTTGGAAGATACCATCAATTGACTTTTTTTTTTGAGATGGAGTCTTGCTCTCTCTCCTAGCTCCCAGGCTGGAGTGCAGTGGCATGATCTTGGCTCACTACAACCTTTGCCTCCCAGGTTCCAGTGATTCTACTACTATAGCCTCCCAAGTAGTTGGTATTACAGGCACCCACCATCACACCTGGCTAATTTTTGTATTTTTAGTAAAGATGGAGTTTCACCATGTTGGCCAGGTTGGTGTCCAACTCCTGACCTCAGGTGATCAGCCCCTCTCCGGCTCCCAAAGGGAAAGGATTACAGGTGTGAGCCACCATGCCCCCATCAATTGACTTTTAGTCCTGTCTGACATACAGTAGTTTATAAATGTAAGCCATTTTAAAGCAATTTAATCCTAAATCATTTTCAGAAAATTATACTCTCAGATTAAAAATGAAACAAAAGAAAATTTAAAAAGTAATTGATAGTATCATGAAGATATTTCAAATGAAATAATATATCAACAGTATTTTAAGGCCAAGAATGTTAGATGATCAAATCTGAAGCTCTGATAATGACATAGAAAGTGGAAAAGAAAAATTCTAAATGTATTGACTGTTGTTTAGCCACACATATTTTATTTGCCTATTCAGTTCTTTTCTTTATTGAAAACTGATTTTTAAAATTTAGTATAAATTTATATTTAGAATGAATAAATTTACTGCAAATAAAATGAATTAGCAATCGTAAAATGGACATTGGTTTTCTCTCTATTACTAGTTTCTATCGGTGATCATGGTCAAGCCACTTAATTTTCTTATATGAAAGATTCTCTGTAATTTTAATATTTCTATAGCACTGGTATGAGCATTCATTAAGATCAGAAGTTTATTAAATCTGTGATTATGACTAGAAACTATTTTAGATAAATAATTTCTATGAATAAATATGTTACCTAAAGACAACCTTCCAAATTTGCAATTTATAAAAATTAAAATTTTCTGTGATTATTGCATTTGTCATCTATATTAATGTGAAGCTGAGAGGCAGTTATTGCATATAATCCAGAATATTTAGAACATCTTTCCTTGATTGTGAAAAAGACTATAATTGAATTGCTCTTGAAATATAATTGTGATACAAGACATTTTTTTACATATATAAGATTGACTAACAGTCCAATCACTTATACTTAGCCATATGGTTATGAGTAGCTTGCAGCTGACTATGGATTTTACATTACAATTAGGAAGGACATAGTTTTAAAACCTACAAGAGAAAATTTTTCTCATGATGCATCACATTTTAAATTGTGATGTATCCAAATGCATATTTAAGAAAACATTAAGAGCTTTCATCATATTTCTAAATTCATATTTAAAAAGGTGAAGCTTTTATCACATAAATATTACATGCACTACCCTTCAACCTGTCTAATCACTAGAAGGATAAGATATTACTAAAAAAGGGATGACAGGGGTAAAATTAAAAGAAAGAAAGTGCATTTTAACTTGTGATATGGTTTGGCTGTGTCCCCACCCAAATCTCATCTTGAATTGTACTTCCATAATTCCCATGTGCTTTGGGAGGTACCTGATGAGAGAGAATTGAATGGTTTCTCCCATATTGTTCTCCTGGTAGTAAGTCTCACTAGATCTGATGGTTTTATCAGGGATTTCTGCTTTTGCATCCTCATCATTCTCTCTTTGCTTGCTGCCATCCATGTAAGACAGGACTTGCTCCTCCTTGCCTTCTGGCATGATTGTGAGTCTTCCCCACCCAGATGAAATTGCAAGTCCAGTTAAACCTCTTTCTTTTGCAAGTTGCCCAGTCTTGAATATGTCCTTAACAGCAGCATGAACACAGACTAGTAGGGAAAATTCATAACAGTAGAGTATGGTCTTGCTACAAAGATACCAAAAAATGTGGAAGCGACTTTGGAGCAAGTAACAGGCAGTGATTGGAACAGTTTGAAGGGCTCAGAAGAAGACAGGAAAATGTTGGAAAGTTTGGGACTTTCTAGAGACTTGTTGAATGACTTTGCCCAAAATGTTGATAGCGATATGGACAATAAGGTCCATGCTGAGGTGGTCTCAGATGGAGATGAGGAACTTGTTGGGGACTGAAGCAAACGTAGCCCTTGTGGTGTTTTAGTAAAGAGACTGGCAGTATTTTGCTCCTGTCCTAGAGGTCTGTGGAACATTCAACTTGAGAGAGATGATTTAAGGTGTCTAGTGGAAGATATTTCTACACAGCAAAGCATTTAAGAGTGATTTGGGTGCGGTTAAAGGCATTCAGTTTTATGAGGGAAACAGAGCACAAAAATTAGGAAAATTTGCAGCCTAACAATGTGATAGAAAAGAAAACCACATTTTCTGAGGAGAAATTCAAGCCATCTGCAGAAATTTGCATAAGTAATGAGCCAAATATTAATCCCCAAGATAATAGGAAAAATGTCTCCAGGGCAAGTCAGAGGTCTTCATGACAGCCCCTCCCATCATGGGCCTGAGGCCGAGGAGCAAAATATGGTTTTGTGGGCCAGGCCCAGGGTCCCCAGGTTGCTGGGTATGCAACCTAGGGACTTGGTTTCATGATTCCCAGCTGCTCCTGCCATGGCTGAAAGAGAACAATGTAGAGCTTGGGCCATGGCTTCAGAGGGTACAAGCTGCAAACCTTGGCAACTACCATGTGGTGTTGAGCCTGTGAGTGTACAGACATCAAGAACTGAGGTTTGGGAAGCTCCACCTAGATTTCAGATTTCAGAGGGGGTATGGAAATGTCTGGATGTCCAGGCAGAAGATTGCTGCAGGGGTAGGGCTTTCATGAAGGACCTCTGCTAGGGTAGTGCAGAAGGAAAATGTGGAGTCAGAGCCCCCACACAGAGTCCCTACTGGGGCACTTCCTAGTGGAGCTGTGAGAAGAGGGTCACCATCCTTTAGACCCCAGAGTGGTAGATCCACTGAGAGCTTGCACTGTGTGCCTGGAAAAGCCACAGACACTCAATACTAGCCCATGATAACAGCCAGGAGGGAGGCTGTACCCTGCAGAGCAACATGAGCAATGCTGCTCAAGATCATGGGAAACTACCCCTTGCATCAGCATGACCTGGAGATAGTAGATGTGGAGTCAAAGGAGATCATTTTGGAATTTTAAGATTTGACTGCCTCACCATATTTCAGATTTGCATGGAGCCTGTAGCCTCTTTGTTTTAGCCAATTTCTCCCATTTTGAATGCCTGTATTTACCCAATCCTTGTACCCACACTGTATCTAGAAAGTAACTAACCTGCTTTAGATTTTACAGGCCCGTAGGTGGAAGAGATTTGCCTTGTCTCAGATAATACTTCAGACTGTGGACTTTTGAGTTAATGCTGAAACAAGTCAAGACTTTGGAGGGACTGATGAGAAGGCATGATTGGTTTTGAAATATGAAGATACAAGATTTGGGAGGGGCCAGGGTCAGAATGATATGGTTTGGCTGTGTCCTCACCCAAATTTCATCTTGAGTTGTACTCCCACAATTCAAAAATATTGTGGGAGAGACCTGGTGAGAGATAATTGAATCATGGGGCAGTTTCCCCTATGCTGATCTCATGGTAGTGAATAAGTCTCAGTAGATCTGATGGTTTTATCAGAGGTTTCTGCTTTTTCATCTTTCTCATTCTTTTTCCTTCTGCCATCCATGCAAAATGGTACTTGATCCTCCTTGCTTTCCACCATCATTGTGAGACTTCCCCAGCTATGTGGACCTGTAATTCCATTTAAACCTTTTTCTCTTGTAAATTGCCCTGCTTGGGTAAGTCTTTATCGGCAGTGTACAAACAGACTAACACAACACAATTTAAATGTTATAATCCTTAAAGACAGGAATAGGTCCTATTCAAAATATGTGTGTATATAATTTTTATAAACCTTATTGGCTACATATAGGTCTTCTTCTTTTAAAGGTAGAATTCAATAAAACATTTCAAATGTATTTTGGGAAACAAATACAGTGGTTTTTCCCCACAAAACCCAACCCCTACTATTGTGTTCAATTTCACATTCATCCTGCTCTTTATCCTCACTTCAGCCACACTGGTCTTCTTTATAAATCAAGCTCTCAAATCCTACATGAGGCAGTAGGCTCTTGTCCACAGGTCCCTCAAACGGGAATACTTTTCCTGCTTTGTCTGGTTACTCTTCCACAAAATCTTACTCTTGATTAGTTTAATCCTGCTGACTCTCTAACTTACTTATTCATTTTGATGCCATGATCATCGTGTTTGACATGACCACTGTTCAACACTTTTGTAATTTGTTTTGCTATATCTGTTGAAAACTTGTATTATTTTAAATGTAAAATCTCCCCTTTAAATTCATTTTGATTAATATATTTACATCAAAATTGTTGATATTCAATTATATAATGAGAATTGTTATATTATATATAATATATATTATATAATCAGAATTGTTCAATTATTATGTAATGAGAAATTTGATCATATAAATGAACTTTCCATGAATAGATATTTTTAATATGTTTAAAAAATATTATTTAGACATTAGACACTTTAGGGAAGTTCATGTAATGGGTTGAGAAGACAGTAGCATCAACTCTCCTTCCATAGATTTAGAAATACAAAACTCAAGTAAGTCACCCTACTGATTAGACCCGAAAATGTTTTCAAGGCTATATGCCGTCTTTATAATCTTATCTCTTCCTTCTCTGCAGCTGCACCGATTGGCTTGCCTCACTGTTATGAAAATTATCACAAGCATATTGTGCTAATGTTACACTGTTTCCCATATAAAATAAGGTAAAACTAAAACTTTATGTATCTAGCAGTACACTTGGTCTCTTTTTGTATATTATACAGTAGAAGAGAACTGTAGATGTTAGGCACTCAATACATATTTAATTATTTTAAACTAAAAATTAAAATTACTTTTAGTTTCAGGTGTTTTGAAGAAGGAAAGATACTTTTTTGAAAATCATAAGACATTCGGATTTCTCTATGATTGTCCTAAAAGTGCTTTTGTTCGACCTAAAACACCCACATGCGCTATGTGTAGAAAATAGTAAGCATTTTTATAAACATACTCTTAATAAATTAATGACAGTCATTCATCATTGAATGGGAAATTCATGCAATAGTTGTTAAAATAACCAAAACAATTTCATGATAATGATGTCATATCATTCACACAACCTGCATATTAAAAGGAGAAATGATATTGTGTGGAAGTAATTATAACCATGGCAATACTGATCCTACTGAGCATTCAAAGTTCAATTAACTAAGTTTCTGAATTTTAATAACATTATTATTCTAGTGACAGTCCATTTTCATTTCCCACAACATATGCCCAATATTATTGATCAGGAAATATTCTTGTTTATAATAAAATAAATACATAGAATTTATGTGAGGGAAATACCCTAATTGATTTGTGAATATTTAAGAGTTTGGTAAAGTCTTAGAAACATCAATATCATTCTCTTAGCATAAAAATTAATAATACACATTGCAATATAATTGTTTTCCTCAATTTTAGCAAAAGAATAAAGAAAACTGTAAAGTAAATTCTGCCTTTGATAAAAGATAAGTCAGCATATTAAATGTTAAAACACACAAACATAGTCATTATAATTAAACACACCTTTAAGGACAGAGTTTATTAAGTTTAAATAGCAAAATCTTTAAGGCACTGTTTATGTATTTTGATGGCATCATATCTAATTGCATTATTATGCCAATATAGATTTATGAATATATTTAATGAGTGTAGTAAAGTTTTAGAGCATAAAGCAAAAAATCAAAAGTATTTTTAAAAATTCTGTTTAATGATAAAGGTAAGGCAGTTAAAAAGTAAATACCCATTCTTTATGCCTGAAAAGCTGACTCTAAAACACTGATGAATTTGATTTGTTTAAAACCCTGGAAAAGATCATATATACAAACGTTGACACTTTTTATTTGTTTATTTATCATACCTTAAGTTCTGGGGTACATGTGCAGAACGTACAGGTTTGCTACATTGGTATACACATGCCATGGTGGTTTGCTGCATCCATTACTTTGTAATCTACATTGGGTATTTATCCTAATGTTATCCCTCCCCAATCTCCCCACCCCATGCTATTCCTCCTGTAGTCCCCCACCCTCAACAGGCCCCAATGTGTGATGTTCCCCTCCCTATGTCCATGTGTTTTCATTGTTCAACACCCACGTATGACAGAGAACATGCGGTGTTTGGTTTCCTGCTCTTGTGTCAGTTTGCTGAGAATGATGGTTTCCAGCTTCATCTATGTCCCTGCAAAAGACATGAACTCATTATATGGTCGCACAGTATTCCATGGTGTGTATTACCCAAAGGATTGTAAATCATTCTATTATAAAGACACATGCACACGTATGTTTATTGTGGCACTGTTCACAATAGCAAATACTTGGAACCAACCCAAATGCCCATCAATGATAAACTGGATAAAAATACTTTAACTCTTCCTAACGAGCCAAATTTGAAATTGATAAATTATTCGAATAACTAAAACAGTAAAGTCACCTTAACAATAAGACCTTCCTGATAATTCTAGAACTTTTGAAAAACAATCACCAACTTATAGAAAAGTTGCAATAGATAATTCTAGAACTTTTGAAAAACAATCACCAACTTATAGAAAAGTTGCAATGTAATAGAGAGTATTCCCTACCACCCCTGTCTCCAAACCATTTAAGAACAAAAGTTTAAAGCCTATTAGGCTAGAATACTTTCCTACCAAAAAATGTATCATAAATAAATATATTAAACCATCACAAGTGGGAAATAAGTACTGATATATTACTTCATCTAAAACTCATGCAATTAAGCTTTCACCAAATGTCCAAATAATGCCTTTTCTAGCAAAAACTCCAGTTTAGAGTTAGAAATTAGTTACAGTTTATCATGTTTCTTTAATCTCTCTTGGTCTTGATTTATTCTTCATCTCTTCCTTCATCCTTTTTACCTTTACACGTTTGAAGATCATAAGGCATTTATATTGTGGAAATTCCTTCCATAGTATTTGTCTGATTATTAGGTTATTTATCTTGGCAGGAATATTGCAAAGGTGACACTATGTTCTCATTGCATCCTATCAGTTGATACATGATTTTATTTTTTCCCATTATTGATTCTGTTTTAATGAGAGCAGTTTCTTTCCTTATTCTCAGATTTAGAGGGAAAGTTTTCAACGTTTTATCATTATGTATGGCATTTGCTTTAAAAGTTTTGTATGTTTATAATTTGACATCTCTGTAAAAAATAATTTTCTCTGTAAAAAAGTAATTAGCATGCTAAATATTTTTATGATGAAAGTTTTTTGAATTTTTAAAAATATTTATTTGGCATTTATTGAATTCATTGTATGACTCTTCTTCCTTTGATATGGTAAATGATAAATGACATTGAAAAAATTTTCAAATGTTTAAGAAACTACATTTTCATTACGGAAATAATTCTAAATAGGTTGTGATATGTTGTCATTTATCTCTGAGTTCGATTTGCTAGTGTTTTGTTTAGAATTTTTTATATCCATTTTTGTGAAAGATATTGGCCTAAAGTTTGCTTTTATTGTTGTCAAGGTTTGATATCAATGTTATGCTCACCTTTTTTTAATGAATTTGAAAATCTGGCTGGGCATAGTGGCTCATGCCTGTAATCCTAACAAATTCAGAGGCCAAGCAATAGGACTGCTTGAGCTCAGGAGTTCTAGACAAGCCTGGGCAACATAATGGGATCCCCTCTCCATAAAAGATAAAAAAATTAGCTGAGCATGGTGGCGCCTGACTGTGGTCCCTTTCTACTTGGGTGGCTGATGTGGAATGATCATTTGGGCCTGGGAGGTTGAGGCAGTGAGCCATGATTGCACCACTTCACTCAAGCCTACTAGGCAACAGAGCAAGGCCCTGTTTCAAATAAATAAATACATAAAAATAAAGAGTTTGAAAATGTTTCCTCTTTTTTTATTCTTTGGGAAAATTTGTTTACAATTTGCCGCATTCACTTATAAAGATAAATGTCCTAGAGTTTTCGGTGGGAGGTTTAAAATTATGGATCCAAAGTTCTTAAAATTGTATTTTGTTTTGGATAGTCTTGAAAGAAAGAAAGAAAGAAAGAAAGAAAGAAAGAAAGAAGAAAGAAAGAAAGAGAGAAAGAGGAAGAAAGAAAGAAACGAAGGAAGGAAAGAAGGAAGAAAGGAAGAGAAAGAGAAAGAAAGAAAGAAAGAGAGGAAAGGAAGGAGGAAGGAAGGAAGAAAGGAAGGAAGAAAGAAAAGGAGATCTTAGGACAATGACTTGGAAACTGGTAAGGTAGCCAGTGGAACAGGAGTGAGGGCTTAGGGAAATTGAGAGAGAAAAAGGAAAGCTGATACAAATCTGCATAATCAAGCTGTTAACCACTCTAGATAGTTGTAGTTTGATCCCCTGGAAGTTGCTAAGTTGGTGTGAAGAGTGCACCTGAAAGTTTCTGTCTTAGTCCCGGATATAATAAATGCTCATTAATTGGTGTCTGCGTGCCTATTGGTCAAAGGTTGCCATATGTGATGTTAACTTACTCAGGCTTACACTTCTGAGCTATACACACTTGAAAGCTAAGCTGGTTTCTGCTGTGTCCTGACTATTGTTTTAGATAAAGGACAAGACAAAAAGCAAAGATAAGTTGTGTAGGTGAGTCAAGGTGTTATCACCACATGTCTGGGCACAGATGGTTGTTGTGGCATTGATTTTATAAAGAGGGTTAACTCTGTGGAGGCGAGGCAGAGCAAAGGTATTTAAAACAGTCAAGAGGGATATGGTGGCTCATACCTGTAATCCCAGCACTTTGGGAGGCCAAGGCAGATGAATCACTTGAGGTCAGGAGTTCCAGACCATCTGGCCAACATGGTGATAGCCTGTCTCTATTAAAAATACAAGAATTAGCTGGGCCTGGTGGCAGTCACCTGTAATCCCAACTACTCAGGATGCTCAGATGGGAGAATCACTTGAACCAGGGAGGTAGAGGTTGTAACGACTCAATATTGCGCCACCGCACTTCAGCCAGGGTGACAGTGAGATTCTGTCTGAATTAAATAAACAAACAAATAAATAACATAAACAAATGAACACAAAATTAAGAAAAATTTAGATTTTCTATTCCATCTCATGTCAGTTTCGCTAAAAATATAACAACAACAACAACAACAAAATCTTTAATAATATTGATTTTCTCTGTTGTACATTATAGGACATATCCTTAACTTCTGCTTTTACCTACCTTCTATTACATAGTGTTTAATTTTTGTTCTAAGCTTTTGAATCAATGATTAAATCTGGTTTCCAGTTTCTCTTCTTTTTCAGGTAGTCAATAGAGAGCATACAATTCCCTTTAATACCGTATTAGTGCTGACCCTTCTGTTTTAATGTGTTCCATTTTTATCAGCATTCACTTCAAAATGCTTTCCATTTCCCATTGAAATTTCCACATTAACATATGGCTTTTTATTTCAAAGTTCACAATTTAATTTTCAACCTTCTATTTACTATTAATAGTTATATTTTTGTTTCTGAATTCAAGTTTAATATCATTGTGGTAAAATAGCATACTTTGCATGATTTCATTTAACATTTGCTGAGACTTGCATTCTAGCCCAGCATTTGGCCAATTCTGGTAAATGCTCTGGTGTTCTTGAAAAAAGTTTCATTCTACAGTTGTTTGGTATAATATTCTGTACATATCCACCAGGTCAATTAGATTAATTTTATTCCTCAAAAGTGTTATATTGTTAATGAATTTTTGTCTCTTTTCTCCATCAGTTCTAGAAGAAGAAAGTGTTTTCTTCAACATTACTGTAGGTTTATATACTTCTTGTCACCAATATCAATTCCTGAATGGTGTATTTAATACTATCATTAGCGGCATAAAATTTTAAAGCCTTTTTACTGTTATTATATATTTATCTTTTTAAATTATACGTTAAGTTCTGGGGTACATGTGCAGAATGTACATATTTCATCCTCCTGTCATCTACATTAGGTATTTCTCCTAAAATTATCCCTCCCCAATACCCGCACACCCCTGTTATCCCTCCGCTGGTCCCCCCACCCCCAACAGGCAATGGTGTGTGATGTTCTTCTCCCTGTGTTCATGTGTTCTCATTGCTCAACATCCACTTATGAGTGAGAACATACAATGTTTCATTTTCTGTTCTTGTGTCAGTTTGCTGAGAATGATGGTTTCCAGCTTCATCCATGTCCACGCAAAGAATATGAACTCATCTTTTTTATGGCTGCATAGTATTCCACGGTGTGTATGTGTCACATTTTCTTTATCCAGTCTATCATCGATGGGCTTTTGGGTTGGTTCCAAGTCTTTCCTATTGTAAACAGTGCTGCAATAAACATATGTGTGCATGTGTCTTTATAACAGAATGAGTTATAATCCTTTGGGTATATACCTAGTAATGGAATTCCAGGGTTAAATGGTATTTCTGTTTCTAGATCCTTGAGGAATCACCACACTGTCTTTCACAATGGTTGAACTAATTTACACTCCTACCGACCTTGTAAATGGATTCCTATTTCTTCACATTCTGTTCAGCATCCTGATTTTTTTTTAATGATCATCATTCTAAATGGCGTGAGGTGGTATCTCAGTGTGGTTTTATTTGCATTTCTCTAATGACCAGTGGTGATGTTTTTTTTCATATGTTTATTGGCTGCATAAATGCCTTCTTTTGAAAAATGTCTGCTCATATCCTTTCCCCACATTTTGATGGGGTTGTTTATTTTTTTCTTGTAAGTTTTAAGTTATTTATAGAGTCTAGATACTAGCCCTTTGTCAGATGGGTAGATTGCAAAATTTTTTTCCCATTTTATTGGTTGTGGTTCAATCTAATGATAGTTTCTTTTGCTGTGTAGAAGCTCTTAAGTTTAATTAGATCCTATTTGTCTATTTTGGCTTTTGTTGTCATTGCTTTTGGTGTTTTAGTTATGAAGTCCTTGCCTATGCCTATGTCCTGAATGGCATTGCCTAGGTTTTCTTCTAGGGTTATTATGGTGTTAAGTCTTATGTTTAAATCTATAATCCATCTTGAGTTAATTTTTGTATAAGGTCTATTCTTGGGCCGAACGCGGTGGCTCACGTCTGTAATCCCAGCACTTTGGGAGGCCGAGATGGGTGGATCACGAGGTCAAGAGATCAAGACCATCCTGGTCAACATGGTGAAATCCCGTCTCTACTAAAAATACAAAAAATTAGCTGGGAACGGTGGTGCATGCCTGTAGTCCCAGCTACTCGGGAGGCTGAGGCAGGAGAATTGCCTGAACCCAGGAGGCGGAGGTTGCGGTGAGCCGAGATTGCGCCATTGCACTCCAGCCTGGGTGACAAGAACGAAACTCCGTCTCAAAAAAAAAAAAGGTCTATTCTTTATTACGATTTTTTATTTAAATTCAACTAACCTAAAACTCATTTAAATCAATATTTCTAGGTCTACCATAGGGGCTTAGATACATATATAGTCCTTACTATTTTACAAATAGTCTTGCTGGTAGCTTCCCAGCAATATAATCACTAATGAATTACCAAATGTTATGTCTACCAAAAGCATCAGAGCAGCCTGTTAATCCTTTGTGGATTTTACAAGTATTTAGACTCTGGCTGTTAGTGGGCCTTACATTTATTAACTTTAAAAACTGTCATAAAACATCCATAAATTGCAGTATTTACTAACAAGAAAAGTATTTGCTTGCCTGGAAATTTTCCCCAATGAGAAATGGAAAAAAATCTGATATTTATATAGCTATTGTCTTTCTTTTGGTTGAATAATTAAATACTTTTGAAATATTTTGACTTTTCATATTCTTGTATTTTACATTTAAGATGTCTCTCTTGGGAGCAAAATAGCATTGAATTTTCTTGAGCAGACAATCTTTTTCTTCTAACTGAAATATTTATTATACTTGCATTTATTGTAGTTACTGGCATGTTTATATAAATTTAACATCTTACTTTTTTTGCTGTTTTACACATCTGACTTATATTCCATTTTATCTTTTTTATCTTATCTTGTTTCCACTAATTAGCGTTAGATTTCAGCTTTTTTCTTTATTATCTTTTTTCCTTTACATTCTTTAATGATTTTTAAAGATTATGCTAGAGAATATATGTCATATCTCTGATAAGAATCTAATATATAAATTTGTACTCTTTGCACTTATTAAAGCAAATACATATGAACACTTACATTAATACACTTAAATTTAAGATGTATTTTGTGTATTTTAACTTTTAAAAGTCACTAAAGAATGAAAACATGCCATTCCTAGTACATTCTACTTTCATTTCTGAGTTTCAAAATTGTGATATAATAAAATATTTTGGAGTTTAAAAATTTTTTGATAGATAACTGGCTCAGATTTGGATACCAGAAGTGGTGTGCTGCCATAACAGAAATCTGAAATATGAAGCATTGTCTCTGAGTCTCAGAGACACAGAGAAGGTGGAATTTCCTAAAGAGTACATAGTGAAAAGTTGAATGAACTGAGAAAATTGTTGTCAGTCATATATGATTTGTGACTAGAATCTCCACAGACTTTGTTCTACTTGGTGTCTACCATGACTATTTTGCAAATTCATTAACTGCCCCACATGAAACTGAACTTATTATCAAGTCAGAATGCACAGGAGCTTTGATCAGCATGAGGAAAACATAAACCAAAATTATCCCTTATCCATATGGTAGAATTTCCAGTTCATCAATAATCTGTTCAAACTTATAATTATTAACATTGTTTCTTATTGAAACTTATATTTTTCCATTTTTCATAAATAATTGAGGCCAAATACTGTTTTATAATTCACAAAACAATAAAAGAGGTTATTGAAATACATAGTTCCTTAAAATCACTTATATATATTTCATATTTTAGACATGGGGAATCTTAAACAATGGAACCTGAAACTCCTTTCTAAACTAAACATTTTAAAATCATTATTTTGCAAGAATATTTTTTAAACAAGAATGTTCTGTCAATTTGATAAACATCTATATACTGACATTGGTTTCTCCTTAAGAATTGAATAGACTCAAGTATTATATATGTTAATAAAATAATAAAAATCAAGACAATTGCTATACTGTGTTCTCATTGCATAGGGCAAAACCAGTGTTTTAGCAGATAGGATAAAAGCAAAATCACATAAAAATATATATTTTTTAAGATGAAGAAAATATTTCTACAAAAGATAATGCATAATTACAAAACTTTCAGTGGAGAATCTATTAAAATTTTGGGGGAATAGATTGTATTTTTGGGAAAGGATTTATGTTGTCAAAAATTAGTTACGCTCAACCATCTGAATACATTTAATATTATTCTGTCTTGAGTAGCTCAGTTGTGAGGCAAATCTTTGACCCGTTTCTTAAGTTTCTCTTGTTTAGTGACAGTGAAACAGAAACTTTAATTAAACTAATCAAAAAGCAGTTGGGGATGATGAATTTTGTTTACATGAAAACTAGTGAAGCTGTTCTGGTCAGAAAATAATTTATCATCTAGTAAAAATTTAGTCAAAAGGACACATTTCTCTTTTGATGCCATGCAGAACATCTTTCAATAATTAAAGTTTCCTCCTTCCATTTCAGCAGATTTTATATTTTCTGCCATCTGTTTAGAGTAGACATAGTGCTCATGTCTAATCAGCTAATGCACAGTATTTTTCACATGTAGATTTCTCTGAGTCATCAATTGCCTTTAGCCAACAGCATAATGGTTCATTGATGATACTCAGATATGGAGCAGTTCCCAGAAAAAAATTTGGTTATCTGTGGTAGTCATAATTGTTGTTTGTCAAATATTTCCAATACTCTAACCCCCAATCTTCCTACCTTCTAGGCTCCTAGTAGTATGGCCCTGCTGTCTGTTGTGGTTGGAAGTGGTTTTTTTCCTAGTTTAGGTCAATGAGGCACAAGCATTTAATTGTTGAAGTCAGAACTTAGCATGAACTTGCTACAGCAAGAACTCTTAGATCCTTTATCTTTCTTCTGACATGGGACCAATATGATGTACAAAGATGACCACTCCACCATCCAAAGTCTCTGAGTGATTGTAATAAACAAAGGACCCATGATAGACATAGAACATAAACAAGAAATAAATCTTTGTTGTTTAAAGTCTCTGAGATGCTGGGGGTTGTTTGCTACTGTAAAAATTCTCAACTCAAATCCATATCACCTAAGACTTTTTTTCCCTTAGGGTTATATAGTTAGAAATATAATTCTCTTATAGACAGGTCAACTAGGGGAAATAAGTTAGCAAAATCGTTTGAATTGGTTGTGTGCATACTAGGCAGGAATTATTCCTTTACTTTAGCTTCTTTGCACATGTAAAGCAGGCCATAAGATGTCCTGTTTTGCCATGGACAGTGCAACCATTTCTAGGTCTACCTTGACAAATCACACAAGGTTCAATGGCATTAAGGGGCAAACTAGATCCCATACTTTCTTCTTTGCCTTGTGTTTCTTCTCTTTCAAGCTTTTACATCTTCTTGGATGCTATAAATAGTGCTACTAGAAGTTGATGGCTGAAACTAGTCCTCACTTTCTTGTGATTGTGAGGTTTGTGAAATTTTATCATCATTTTCAACACACAACTCTTTGGAATCATTGCAGGTGTCACTTTGAAGGAGGGACTGATCAAAAGGACCCTGTGCAAGAGCTGCAGGAAAAGAAACCTTCATCTTCACATTTGGTTTCTAGACCTTCTACCTTATCTAGAAGGAGAACAGTTAGTGAGTCAAGAAAATTCAGATTAATTATCTGGTGAATTACAAAGAAAATGCCACAAATCTGATGGTATTGGCCTTTCCTTTGATGAAAGCCTGGCTCTGTGTAATAAGGGAGATATGTTGCAGAAGAAGCAGTAGCAGTGAATCTACAGGGATGCCATTTAATCTGAATCTTGATGCTGGTTAAGTGAATATTCAAGTGATTGGTTGGATCGGGATTCAGTTTCAGATCAGTTTAGTGTAGAATTTGAAGTTGAATCATTTGACTCAGAAGATCATAACCTTAGTGAACAAGGACAAGAACTCTCAGATGAAGATGATGAGGTATATTGAGTTACTGTGTATTAGGCAGGGGAGAGTGATACAAATTCATTTGAAGAAGATCCTGAAATATCCTTAGCTGACTATTGAAAATGCACTTCATGCAATGAAATGAATCCCCCGCTTCTGTCACATTGAAACAAATGTTGGGACCTTCAGTGAGAATTGGTTTCGTGAAGATAAAGGGAAACAAAGGGGAAATCTCTGAGAAAGCCAAACTGGAAAACTAAAAACTGAAGAGGGTTTTGATGCTCCTGATTGTAAGAAAACTACAGTGAATGATTCACCTCTGACTTTCAAAGCAGATTTCGATTCCTAAGAGTATAGCATTTGTTTTGCAGAAATTAGTGGTGCATTATTTATTTATTTATATACTGTAAAGTCTCCAAATGGTATATTAGTTTAATGGAGAGATATTTTGTGTCAAAACCTCTTACTTCAGGTAAATTCACTGTCTAAAAACACCTATATATCTTTATTCACATACACTAGCTTCTTGTTTCCTTGCACCAAGAAAAATGTTATATTGTTGAATGATAGGATTAAAGCAGTCCTTCTTAATTGTGGTCTACCATCAAGAACATCACAATTAATGATTTTGCTTATTAAAAATGCAGATTTTCCCAAAACCTCATTTCAGGTCTACTGAATCTGAATTACAGGTGATTTATAGCTGTACAGAAAACAAGCATTTCCAACAAGTTCTCCAGATGTTTCTAATATATAGCAATATTTGAGAATCACAGCTTCCTGAATACTTTCATACAAAATTATCATATTTATTTAGAGCATTAAAGTATTAGTCAATTCATGTAATGTCTAGTATTAAGAGAATGTTGATTTGCAAGCTTATAAAACTTGGACAATAAACATTACTTTAGACACAAATTGAATGTTAACTTTTTTCACAGCCTTAAAAGCTTGGAACAATTTTTGTGTTTGACTTAGCTTTTTGCTTACAAACTAAATTGTTAAATTGTGCTGTGCATCTCTTTGTATCAAAGGCTGAAAAATAGTGGCTGAGTAGAGTTTACATAAAAATACAATGAAATCTGTTGTAGAATGAAAGGTTTAAGTTGTCTTCACTTGTGAGTTGCCAAATTTTCAAGATAGCCCTGACATTTTCTTTGTATGAGAAATATTATAAGTTGCACCTCAAACTTCTGTTTACAGAAGTATTTTAAGGGCTATAATATAATGATATCATCCAAATTGGTAGTTTTCTGCCATGAAGAAGTCTGAAAAAAACCCCGCAAAGATTGGCTTAGATTTTATCAAAATTCTTTGACACATTTCCAAACAGAATCAACATTATTTCCATTCTTGACCTCAATTATTCTCAAAAGCATTATTATCAACTAGCATAGGAATTAATGACTGATGAAATGTTATTGGTGGGGAAAACAGATGTTTGTGCTGATACATTTTTGCTGTTTTGGTAGCATGCCATGATAGACACAGTTATAGTCTATTTACATACATTGTATATGGGAATTTTAAAAAGTAGTATTCAGTAGTTATATATCTACTTGAACGAATTTGGAAAATGATTCCACATTAATGCCAGTACTTCTACAAATATCCCCAAAATAACTATGCAGCTGATCCTGTCACTCTTTCTGGTGTAATAACAAAATAGTTAAAATTTTTTTTTGAGTAGCAAGTGCTATGTATAAATTGTCTCATTTATTTCTTGCAGTGACCCCATGGGACAAATACTATTACAATCTCCATTTAATACAAGAGCAAACTCAGGTTCATAGAAGTTAAGTAAATTTCTCAGTTAGTTTATACTTTATTGTTCAGCTTTGCATATGACATTCCCCTTTCCAGATTGAAAACCAAAACAGAAATTATTCAATAGCTAGATGATCATTAATAGTTTATATTGGCAGTTCTAATGTCACATTTTATACGTAAATGCATATGCCTTTCTACACAAGAAAAATAATATGAATATATTTTAGATAAGAATATGGAAAAATGTATTTTTAACCATGTCATGAAGTACCATTGGACATTCAATACTAATTCATCTTTTGATGATTTAATAATTGATATTTCCTGACATCAAACCGATACATATTGAGTATGTTATGAGCAATGTTGTATGTTCTAGAGATGTATCGGTTGAACTAAACAACAGTCCTTTTCTTTTTTTTTTTAAGAGGTTAATCATTTCATTTTTTTAAAATTGCATTTTAGGTTTTGGGGTACATGTGCAGCACATGCAAGATAGTTGCATAGATACACAAGTGGCAGTGTGTTTTGCTGCCTTCCTCCCCTTCACCCACATTTGGCATTTCTCCCCTATGCTATCCCTCCCCAGCTCCCCCCATTGCTGTCCCTCCCCTATTCCCCCCAAAAGACCCCAGTGTGTAGTGCTCCCTTCCCTGTGTCCATTTGTTCTCATTGTTCATCACCCGTCTATGAGCGAGAATATGCGGTATTTCATTTTCTGTTCTTGTGTCAGTTTGCTGAGAATGATGTTCTCCAGATTCATTTATGTCCCTACAAAGGACACAAACTCATTGTTTTTGATTGCTGCATAATATTCCATGGTGTATATGTGCCACATTTTCCTAGTTGAGTCTATCATGGATGGGCATTTGTGTTGGTTCCAGGTCTTTGCTTTTGTATGGGCTTGTTTGTTTTTTTCTTGTAAATCTGTTTGAGTTCTTTGTAAATTCTGGATATCAGCCCTTTGTCAGATGGGTAAACTGCAAAA
>CM052653.1:50281492-50342738 GCA_028533165.1 Leontopithecus rosalia | reverse complement strand
CCAATATGTAATGTCCTTCTTTGTCTTTTTTGATCTTTGTTGCTTTAAAGTCTATTTTATCAGAGACAAGAATTGCAACTCCTGCTTTTTTGCTCTCCATTTGCTTGGTAAATCTTCCTCCATCCCTTTATTTTGAGACTTTGTGCATCCTTGCATGTGAGATGGGTTTCCTGGATACAGCACACTGATGGGTTTTGGCTTTTTATCCAATTTGCCTGTCCATGTCTTTTGATTGGTGCATTTAGCCCATTTACATTTAGGGTTAATATGGTTATGTGTGAATTTGATACTGCCATTTTGATGCTAGCTGGCTGTTTTCCCGTTAGTTGATGCAGATTCTTCATTTTGTTGATGCTCTTTAGCATTTGGTATGTTTTTGAAATGGCTGGTACTGGTTGTTCCTTTCTATGTGTAGTGCCTCTTTCAGGAGCTCTTGTAAAGCAGGGCTGGTGGTGACAAAATCTTGGAGTACCTGTTTGTTTGCAAAGGATTTTATTTTTCCTTCACTTATGAAGCTTAGTTTGGCTGGATATGAAATTCTGGGTTGAAAGTTCTTTTCTTTAAGGATGTTGAATATTGGCCCCCACTTTCTTCTGGCTTTTAGGGTTTCTGCTGAGAGATCTGCTGTGAATCTGATGAGCTTCCCTTTGTGGGTGACCCAACCTTTCTCTCTGGCTGCCTTAGCATTTTCTCCTTCATTTCAACCCTAGTGAGTCTGATGATTATGTGCCTTAGGGTTGCTCTTCTTGCAGAATATCTTTGTGGTGGTCTCTGTATTTCCTGTACTTGAATATTGGCCTGCCTTGCTAGGTTGGGGAAATTTTCCTGGATCATATCCTGAAGAGTATTTACCAGCTTGGATTTGTTCTCTTTGTCACATTCAGGTACACCTATCAAGCGTAGATTAGGTCTCTTCCCATAGTCCCACATTTCTTGGAGACACTGTTCATTCCTTTTTGTGTTTTTTTTTCCTCTAATCTTGGCTTCTCATTTTATTTCATTGAGTTGATCTTCGACTTCTGATATCCTTTCTTCTGCTTGGTCAATTTCGCTGTTGAAACTTGTGCATGCTTAGCGAAGTTTTTGTGTTGTGTTTTTCATCTCCTTCAATTCACTCATATTCCTCTCTAAGTTGTCCATTCGTGTTATCATTTCCTCAAATCTTTTTTCCAGGTTCTTAGTTTCTTTGCATTGAGTTAGAACATGTTCTTTTAGCTCATGGATGTTTCTCATTACCCCCTCATGAAGTCTGATTCTGTTATTTAATCACACTCATTCTCTGTCCAGCTTTGTTCCTTTGCTGTTGAGGAGTTTTGGTCCTTTGTAGGAGGCAAGGTATTCTGGCTTCAGGTGTTTTCCTCCTTTTTGTGCTGGTTTATTCCCATCTTTGTGGATTTATTCACCTGTCTTCTGAGTGGTTGCTGGTTTTCCAATTGGGTCTCTAAGTGGATGTCCAGATTGTTGATGATGAAGTATTTCTGTTTCTTAGTTTTCCTTCTAACACTCTGGCCCCTCTGCTGTAGGACTGCTGAGGTCCTCTCCAGGCCCTGCTTGCCTGGGGAACTCCTGTAGCAGCTGTGGAACTGTGAGGGTTGCTACCAGATTCTTCTTTTGTTATCTTTGTCCCTGAATGATGCCTGTCAAATGTCAGTCTGATCAGCCCTTTGTGAGGTGACTCTGGATATATGGGGGTGAGGGACCTACTTGAGGAGACAGTCTGTACTTTATAGGAGCTCTAGTGCTGAGCTGTGAGCTCTGTTGTTCATTCAGGGCTGCTAGGCAGGTATGTTTAAGTCTGCTGCAGCAGAACTCATAAAGCCCCCTTTTTTTCCTCAGGTGCTCTGTCCTGGGGAGTTAGGGCTTTATTTATGAGTATCCATTGCACATTACTGCCCAGCGAGGAGGCAGTCTAGTCACTGCTTGCCTGTAGTGGCTATGATGAGCTGCCATGGACTCCGCCCTGTTGCCATGGGCTCCGCCCTGCTGCTGTGTGTAATTCCCTGTAGTCCTGTTTATATGGGTGTGGTTAGAATTGCAGTGGCAATGGTGGCCTGCCTTTGTAGTGGTGGACTTTCTCTGTTATGGCAGGTTGCCTCGGCAATGGCAGGCTGCATCAGCAATGGCTGAGTATCTCCCTAGGCATCGCATGCCTCTGTAGTGGCAGATGCCCCTCCCCTGCCGAGCTGCACTGTCCTGAGTTCAGCTGTGCTTGCTGTGAAACTCTCAACCCCTATCGTTTCCAATTGCTATTTTGTTTGTTTTTGTGGGGGTGGGACCTGCCAAGCCTGATCACCTGGCTCCCTGCCTCAGAGCCCCTTTTTTTAAAAATTTTTTTTTAAGTTGAACAGTTGACTCTCTCCCAGGTGTTCCAGTCGCCTGCTGCAAGGGCACCGGGATCTGTGTAATTTCCCATGCAGCAACACACTGCGCTGTCTCAAATCACGTTGCTGCCCGGGAATCTCCTGGCCTGGCTTTCTGTTTAAGTCCCGTTTAATCAGATGAATGTGCTAATCTGCCTTCCAACATCTCCAATTGCTGGTTTAGCAGGGCAACCAAACCAGTGTATTTGGTACGAAGTGTTGCTGTGCTGCGGCCTCAGCCCAAACAGCCGCACTGGCCCAAACAGCCATGCTGGCCCAAACTGCCGCTCTGGCAGCCTGTGGGGCTCTTACACCTGGGAATCTCCTAGTCTGTGGACAATAAAGATCCATATGGAAATGTGGCATCCACTCACCCTCCACAGATTCACTGGGAGCTGCAATCCTGAGTTGGTCCTACAGCGCCATCTTCCCTCTTCTCCTTCTTTTTTTTTAAGACAGGGTCTTGTTGTGTTGCCCAGGCTGCAGTGCAGTGGTGAGATCACAGCTCACTGCATCCTCCCTAGAGAGTATCAGAACACTCCAGGACCTCCAGTATCAAAATGATCAGCATACGGATGAGCATTTGTCTTAATCTCAGTTTGCCTCTTTTGGTGCTTCTCTGTGCTGCACAGCTCCCGCGACTGTGCCAAGTCCACAGCACTGACGTGTAGCTAGCAAAACAGTCCTTTTCTTCAAAAAGTTTATATTGTAAAAGGTCAGTGATGTGTGAAAACAGATATTCAATAAATATATAATTTCTATTGCATATTATATAGTGATAAGAACTATGGAAAACAAGAGGAACAGAAAAGACTACATTGAGTTATAAATACTGTAAGTGAGTGTTGAGAATGAAATTTAAATTACAGTGCTCTAGAGGGTGCCACTGAGGATGGACATTGAGCAAAGGCTCAAAACAGGCTAGGAAGAATTAGTTCTAAATTTTTTTTAATATCTGGCCCTACATAAGTTACAAAGATATACTTAAATCTATTTAAGCACTATTATCTGTCTCTATTTCATAAAATTTTATATGCATTTTCCCCACCATTAAACATCTCTACAATATGGATCCATCTTACTAAATAGTTGTTATGAGGATTATGCTATGTATAAATGTAAAGCCCTTTAATGTTTCTGGCATGTAGTAAGTGCTTTATAAGTACTGCCGTGCTTTTCCTCTCCCTCAATTCTTAAAAATAACATCTTGCTTCCAGCACGTTAGAGGTGCATTCTTCCTAAAAAGTATATTCCTTTCAAATAAAATGTTATTTTGTATAATTACCTTTTGCTGTTTTGGAAGATTTCAGGAAAGAGTTTTATTTTGTTGTTCTGTTTTGGAATTTTGCATATTATGATTTGTCTTAGCACTTTTAAAGTTTTATGTCTATGCACTTTTCCCAAAATTAATTGTTTCTCAAGGAGTTTATTTCGTCAATGGCCAGCAGTATGAGATGTTTGATGAAGATAGAGAGGTGTCAGTATTATTTGTACTAATTTGTCACCATGTATTATTTCCTCCAAATAAAGTCACAGAATTTTGTTGCTCACACAAAGTGCCATGAGTTATATTCATAAAACAATGCAAGTGATGCCTATGGACACACTCTAGTTTATAAAATTCTGATTTGAAAATTATTAACTTGAAAACTCAGATATATTTAAATTTTTGAATGACCCGTAACAGATTTTCTTCAGGTAGATAATTTTTTCTTTCAACACTGAAATTAAAAGTTACACTCAAACCCACAGATATTGTCCTTCAGATTACTGTTCAGGGATATAATGGACTACATCACCCAGTACATTCAATCAACTAATCTGTGAAGATATAAAACTTAGATTTGATTAAATTAATAATTAAGTTAGAGTTATTTGTTTCTGTGTGGTATATCTTACAAATAATAACAACACAAACAAATGAAGAAAGATTATAAATCAAGTTTCTCCAAAAATGCAGATCTTTAATAGAAATTGTTTCTTTTCATTTATTTTTAAATAAAGTACTAATATAAAAAATATAAATTGCTCATATTAAATCAGCCTCTATTTTTATTGATATATAGTAGTTGTTCATATGTACGAGGTACAGGTATTGTTTTGATACATACATACAATATGTAATGATCATATAAGGGGAAGAATTGAGATATCCATAGCTGCCAACATCATTTGTTTTGGGAACGTTCCAAATCTTCTCTTCTAGCTATTTTGAAATGTACTATAGATTCTTATTAACTATGGTGGTCTTACTGTGCTACTGAACACTAAAACTCATTTTAAGTGAAATATTACAGAAATATTTTTAAAACTTCAGGGGAGGAAACATTTTTGAAAGAAAATTATAATATAGAGTTTTTATGGTGTTAGGTCTTATGTTTAAATCTTTAATCTATCTGGAGTTAATTTTTGTATAAGGTTTAAGGAAAGGGTCCAGTCTCAGCTTTCTGCATATGGCTAGCCAGTTTTTTCAACACCATTTATTAAATAGGAAATCTTTTCCCCACTGCTTGTTTTTGTTAGGTTTGTCAAAGATCAGATTGTTGTAGATGTGTGATGTTACTTCCAAGGCCTCAGTTCTGTTTCATTGGTTTATCTCTGTTTTGGTATCAGTACCATGCTGTTTTGATTATTGCAGCCTTGCAGTGTAGTTTGAAGTCAGGTAGCATGATGCTTCCAGCTTATTATTATTATTTTTTATTGTGCTTAGGATTGTCTTGGGTATGTGGACTCTTTTGTGGTTCCATATGAGGTTTAAGGTGGTTATTTCCAGTTCTGTGAAAAAGGTCAGTGGTAGCTTGATGGGGAAAGCATTGAATCTATAAATTACTTTGGGCAGTATGGCCATTTTCATGATATTGATTCTTCCTAATCTTGAGCATGAAATGTTTTTCCATCTCTTTGTGTCCTCTTTTATTTCTCTAAGCAGTCATTTGTAGTTCTCCTTGAAGAGGTCCTTCACATCCCTTGTTAGTTGCATTCCTAGGTATTTTATTCTCTTTATAGCAATTGTGAATGGGAGTTCACTCATGATTTGGCTTTGTGTTTGTCTGTTATTGGTGTATAGGAATGCTTGTGCTTTTTGTACGTTGATTTTTGTATACTGAGCAATACCATTCAGGACATAGGCATAGGCAAGGCTTTCATGACTAAACCTGCATCATCTGCACATGTACATCACAACTTAAAGCATATATATAAAAACAACAAGTACCTTAATTTTAAAAAAGCACTGGTATCAAAAGCAAAAATAGACAAATGGGATATAATTAAACTTAAGAGCTTCTGCACAGCAAAAGAAACTGCCATTAGATTGAACCAGAAACAAACAGAATGAGAAAAAATTTTGCAATCTACCCATCTGACAAAGGGCCAATATCTAGAATCTACAAAGAACTTAAACAAATTTACAAGTAAAAAACAAACAACCCCATCAAAATGTGGGCAAAGGATATGAACAGACACTTTTCAAAAGAAGACATTAATGCAACCAACAAACATATGAAAGAAGCCTGTCATCACTGGATATTAGAGAAATGCAAATCAAAATCACATTGATATATCATCTTATGCCAGTTTGAATGGTGATCATTAAAAAATCTGGAGAAAACAGATGCTGGAGAGCATATGGAGAAATAGGAATGCATTTACACTGTTGGTTGGGGTATAAATTAGTTCAACCATTATGGAAGACAGTGAGGCAATTCCTCAAGGATCTAGAAATAGAAATACCATTTTACCCAGCAATTCCATTACTGGGTATATACCCAAAGGATTGTAAGTCATTCTGATATAAAGACACATGCACATGTATGTTTATAGTGGCACTGTTTCCAATATCAAAGACTTGGAACTAACCCAAATGCCCATCAATGATAGACTGGATAAAGAAAATGTGGCACATATACATCATGAATACTATGCAGCCTTAAAAAAGGATGAGTTAATGTCCTTTGCAGGGACATGAATGAAGCTGGAAACCATCATTCTCAGCAAACTGACACAAGAACAGAAAAGCAAATACTGCATGTTCTCACTCATAAGTGAGTGTTGAACAATGAGAACACATGGACACAGAGGGGAACATAACACACCAGGGCCTGCGGGGGGATAGGGCGACTAGGGGAGGGATAGCAGGGGGTGGGGTGATTGGGGAGGGATAACATTAGGATAAATACCTAATGTAGATGACAGGGGAACAGATGCAGCAAACTACCATGGCATGTGGTATACACATGTAAAAATCCTGCATGATCTGCACAGGTACCTCAGAACTTAAAGTATATACATAAAAACATTAAGTTAAAGAAAGAAAGAAAATTATACTACAAATAAATTATTTTGAGCATGTAGAGTTTTTAATGGAGTATCAATTATACATTTAAACAATAGACTATAGTTCTTAAGAGTAATCTGAAGAAACAAAAAAGGATTTAGTGAAAAACTAGAGTTATGAAGGGTTTGAAACAAAAACTTAAGGAGAAATATTTCCCTATTGTGATTTTTTTCAGACATAATATTTGGGAGACAAATCCTAAATGACATTTCAGTGTGGCATAGAAGAATATAACAAGAATGATAATAATTCCATTTTTAAATTTTTAGTCTTGATGCTACATAATCCTGATTAAAAAATATCTTGGTAACATATATGTATGGTTAGGAATTATCAACTAAGAGAAATGAAAAATGCCTTCTGTGGCAATGTGATTCCATTATGTGTAGTCCTGAGTGCAAGCTTGGGCTGCAAGCACATACCATAGTCTACAATTAGAAAAGTTCTATGTGGCCGATACTTCTTCTAGATCACAGAGTGCATGTCTGAACAACGCTTAGACATTCCAGGTCAAATTCAAGTGTTACATCCTTCTTGCTAGCTCTCAAAGAAGCATATATGGAACATGCATATGACATCTCTGAGAAGATGTGTCACTGAAAGAATGTTCCCTGAATCTAATGAAACAATATTATATGCATGCACATACATAAACTCACAGACAAACTCAATCATATTATCTGGAGACTGACTTTAGTTTTCATTTGCCTACTTCTTTTCTTCTTTAATCATGTCTTAATTCCATATTCCATATCCATTTATTAATTACCTGCTTAATATGGGACCATATCACTATGCTGGACCTGAACTTAACACTAGAGAAAGTGAAAGGATGCTCTGGTTAAAAGGACACACACAAATACACACACATGTGCACACACACATCTAAGTATTAATATATGTATATATAAACACACTAACATACATACACACATATACGTATACGTGTAAAAGTAGTAAAAGCAAAAGATAATAGATATAAAATGTATAAGCCCTAGAATTTCACAATAAAATCTGTGTATCTGTGCATTGTAAGATAAAAACATTATTGAGGCATTGGTTACTTGGAGGAAGTATTAGAGGAAGTACAAACAAAATTTGGAAGGTAAGAATTTTCGGAAAGTGAAAAGTTTATTGAACCACCCCCATTGGAAAGAAAAATCAAGATTTCAATATTAGGAGATAAGAAAATTGCTTTGAGGGGGCAAATAAAATGATATAAATGGTAAATTTTATAGAGATCATTTACAAATATACTGAGATATTTTCTTCAATATCTTTTAAGTAATCAATTATGGGTGATTTTGATGATGATAGTGGTAACAATGAAATGGCATGTTGGTGAAATTTGCAATAAATTTTGGGTTGAAAAGCAATGTGCACTTGGAATCCATACAAGGTTCTAATAGTTTGGCAAGTTAGAAAAATTAAGACAATGCCATAGTGTTGCAAGACATAGCAATAGCATGCTCCATGTGATTCACTCCTCACATTTAAAAGCACTTTTTATTTGCAGCTGCTAATGTAAGCCTTGATATTTCCAGCACTATTTAAATTGCTTTGTAAGAAAGTTATTTTTATACTTGTAAATATTTGTTAATTCTAAACAAAATTATGTGACACAATAAAATGCATACTTTCTCATGAATAGGAAATCAAAGAAATACTGTGTGTGCAACTAAAAACAAAAAGCTACAATCTAAGGATGTGTTTTCAGATAAATAAATTACTACAAATGAGTTGCTAATGAAGTATTCTAGATTCTACATTAAAGTTCTTAAAAAAGAAATTATCTGATCTCTGAAATTGCCTTATAGGGAGTAATTATTTATATAGAACAAATTAGCTCGATAAAAATAAATGATATTTGTACATATAAAATAGGGCAATATCAATTAAATAGCAAATGACATAATTTTGCATATATAAGAAAATTATGAGAAGTAACATTGCTCAGGAAATAATTTATTTTCTGAATGTATATACCTGTAGATAAAAAATTAAAATCACTGCTGTAATGAAATGCACTATTTTTGAAGGAAAATCTAAAACTGTCCAAATTACACTGAAGTACTTGTGCCAAACGAATGAACTTAGTTCAATAGCATTAAAATTTTATTTCCAGCAAAGCAAGAATATTATCTATTCATTATTGAGATCGGTCACATTTATATCTTTCTTTGTTCATCATAGGCCTCAAATTATAAATAATTAGGGATCACCAAGAATATACATAAAATATGAATGGTTGATTGTATTAGTTTGTTATTTAATTTTCTGCATTAAACAGACATAACTTAGGTTACTTTAGAGGGTGGGGCTTTATTTTAAGGATATAGAGAACAGTTAGGAAATCTAGGAAATAATCTCATTGGCATAGTCTGCATTCAAGTATTGTTGGGCATGTTCGAGATGCCACAAAATCTGAAAATGCAAATCCAACTTTGAAAGTTTTGAAAGTCTCAAAATGCAAATCCAACTTTTTAAATTTTCTTAAGTATCTTTGTTCTATTTTTCCTATTTTTTTCTAATAACTGTGTTGATTTCCCCTTCTGTAGTCTGCTTCCTTTTATATTTGGCCTTCTGCTGTCTATATCAGAATTTGCATTGCTCTATTCCATGTGAGGAACTTCTGCTCAAGAACTACAAAAGCACAATGGGTTAGCTAGCAAGTCCCTGAGTCTTTGGGCAGAATTCTAATGCTTGCCTAGTCAGCTGCCTTTGGAAACAAATCTCCAAAGAAAGCAGCTATGTCCAAGCAGGGATGGTTGAAAAGTTCAAAGTATTAGAAGCTTAACATAGGGAATGTATACAGAATCTCCTAATTTGATAAAAAAATAGCCATGAAAGTTTTCCAAAATAAGATATAAATGTCTCCTCTGTCACTGAAAATGGCAATTACCAAGTCCAGGACAACACATATTGCAAAAAGAAATTATCATATAAAAAGGAACCAAACTAACAAGTGACATACTTATGACAAATAGTTTTTTGTATAAGAGAATACTCTTTCCTTTTATATTTATAAGACTCATTTGAAAGATAGAGTGATTACTTCTCTTTTATGCAATCATTTTACTTGGTATTTCAATTAATATTATTTTCATTATTATCATTCAAAACTTATTGTGTTTAATTGATACAATGAGTGTCTATAAGAATTCTCAGATTTCTCAAGACTTTTCCACAATGAACAGCTGTACCACAGGAATACCAAATACAAGTAGGACTGACAGCACAAAGTACAGACAAATAGGCAACTCTAAATATAAATATCCCTCAAGTAAAAGCCTTTTCTATAATTAAATGTTTTAAATATATTTAAAAATCTAAATTATATTAAAAGTGACAAATATGTATTTATTAAAATTATATTCAACATAGACCTATACTTAGAATATTCACTAACATATAATTTATTCAGAATATTATATACTCTGTTTTTTGCCCACTTTTTATTATGCTAATAATTTAAAGCACTCTTAATAATTTTGATAAAATATTTTCTATGTTAATGCTAAAAATATTAACTTATTTTATAGTTTAAAATAAATGTATTTATTGAAGTAGTGAGCAAACATTAGGTTTATGTTCAACACACATTGAAGTTACCATATTATTTCTACTCATATTCAAAGAATGTCCAAATATGTGCAGGGGTTCCTTGTAGTCTGCATGTTTGAATATTTATTATGTCTTCTATTGCTCTCATAAAATTAATGAAATGTCAGATTTCAACTTAAGTGAGTACTTTGTCATGCTTAAGGAAAAAGGCTATCATAAACAATTCCAGTTCCAGAAATAAATATGTCAAAATATTTATCATATAAAACCACTGCAGATGTGGTTTAAAACAAAATGCTAGTAGCATCTTTATTCTTCCATTATCATCTGAAATGAGAATTAAAAGTAAAAAGTAAATTATTTTCTAATAAAATTAATAGTGAGATAATTTCTTTGTAACTCACACTAATTAGCAAGTTATAATGTTAAAATAGTTCAAAATGTGATAAATTGCTTAGACCTCTATCTACCAAATAAGTTACATGTTCATAGATCTTTTCAGTCAAAAGGAATTCTTGAATTTAGACAATTAGTCCCATTTATAAAATCAATAAATACACTGTTATTAAAATAATATTAAAATTACAGTAAGTATAAATAAATACTACTAAAATTTTGTTACATTTATTTTTTAAACTTTAAAAATATAGTTATAATATTACATTTGATTTTCTGATATGATCACCTATATATCTTGGACAACTTTTTTTATTTTAATTCAATGGATAATGATGCTTTCAATTTTTCTGCCAGCAACCTACAATGTGTAGTCACAGCCAGCATGGTATAGGCTTGTGGCTACTTTCCTGGGTTTGTAATAATGATCTCTCTATTTTGGCAAGATCTCTCTTCTGTGTTCCTTTATTCATTCTATGAAAATTTTATGACATCAACTGACAACACTGTTCTAGGAACAAAGGTTTCACAGTGCACATGCTCTCAAATTTTATTGTAGAGAGTTAGACAATGAATAAGCCAACAATCAGATAAGATAATTCCACATGGTGATGACTGCTCATAAGACACCTCTTTTTTTGATAAGTCTATGGGGTATTGGGCTACAGATTTAATTGTGTGTTGAGAAGCTACATTAGCTTAGATTGTGCCTTTCTAGGCAGCCAATATTTAATTTAAAGCTGAGTATTAAAAAGGGTCCAGGCATGGGGAGTATTCCATAAAAAGAGACAGCAAATACAAAAGACTAAAGCAGCAATGAACTTTGTGGACATGATATTTTTAAAAATGGCTTTGAGGCTGTTCTATGGGAAAATCTTTAAAGCTGTGTAAATCAACTGTAAGAAATTATTTACTTCTTGAACACATTATTCTCTGAAACTTTAGTGAACTTGTCAGGACAATGATGAACAAGCAATCAATAAACTGATCTTCTATCACATAACATCAAGAATTCATCTTGTTAGACTTACCTGTCATGCATTACCCTCTGTGAAAAACAGGGCAACAATGAATGGGAGAGATTAGTTAAATTGTGTCCAATTCCTAAACTCACTTGAGAGAGATGCCACTCCTTTATACTTCCTTTGTTCATTCCTATAACCTTTTATTTGCTTGCCTGAGCGCATATGGTCAAATAACAGATTTTAGCCTTCCACAAAGATGGTGATGGGGTAGAAAGATAGAGTACATTTCGAATGATTACACATTTAAAAATAAAACTTCTTAGGAGTCTCCGTTAAAAGGTTAGATTGGGAAAGAGAGTTGAGCTATTTGCATAATTAAACATTATAAATATATTTTTCAGTTCAAACAGATCCTACTATTTTTGACCCCAATTAACATAACTAATCAAAGACTAATCTACATATCACACTTTATTGAGAGTCTTAGTAAGTGGCCAGTTAACATCAGTCACTGCCAATCATATTTATTTATTTATTTATTTTTATTTTTGGAGACAAGGTCTTACTCTGTCTCCCAGGCTGTCGTGCAGCAGTGCAATCACAGCTCACTGCAACCTCAAACTCCTGGACTCAAGCAGCCCGGCCACCTCAGCCTTCCAAGTAACTGGAACTACAAATGCACAGCACCACACCCCATTAATACCAATGTTATTTCTTTGATTTTCAACCGGCCTATAACTTTTTATTCTGTGGGATGAACCTCATATGTTGAAACTGTGCTACCAAACGTGGATAAATCGGCAGTTGCAATGAGATTAGAAAGTTAAAAATATGTTTTTACAATATAAAAGTCTAATATATTCAGAGGCAGCATGAAATTTTACAAAATGTGGAATTTTAAATAAGTAACATCTACATATTTATTCCATATATACATATATATTATTTCATGAGAAAATAATAGGTATTTAGGATTTAAATAGTTTATGCATTTGATTTCTTAATCTATTCAAATAATTCAAGAGACTTACTTTATATTAGAATTAAATAAGCAATTAAATGACAGCCTACTGTAACCTTTAAGAGAGATCAACAAAACGGGCTTTATAAAAGATTAACCTATACAATTATTATGTTTCTTTTATATATGCAAAAAATTAAAACAATATTTTTTTCTGTTCAGAATTTAAAAGGACAACAACTATGGGGAAGACTGAAACTCCTGAGACCTAATAATGGGCACACACACAGATAATATCATAAATATTGAAAGTGGCATTTCAAATCAAGGGGCAAAGTATGGACTATGTAATAAGCGATGTAGAGTGAGGCTCATTCCAGTCAAGCTCTTAGGTGGCTGAGATTCAATGACTGATCAAGGCCAATACCAGACAACACTGATGGCCATTTCAGCTTCAGATCTCTCCCACTCGGTTAAGTGAGGCTGAAATCTACATCACAGCTCAGCTTCTCCCTCTGGACCATCTGGACTCCTTTCTTGCTATTTTATAGGCGATGCTCCATGATAAACAACATCCAACACATAAACCAATACCTCAGAATCTCTTTCCCAGAGAATCCAATCTGTAGCATGCTCATAATTCAGAGTTATGCCATATGAAGAATATTTTCTTATCTGGAGGGCAAGAAACATAAAGTATAATAGGCTTGTATAATTGGAAGTAGATTGGCCATGATTAGACATAACTCCATTTTTATAAGCCAAATGAGACTGAACTCTGACTGAAAAGACCTAGAACACTTATTTCTTTGTTCTAAAATGCACTCACTTGTTAACTCCCTTATGAAAATATCCACAATAGGTAAAGCTACCTATAGAAAATAAGTTTTAGTAATATGGACTATACTTATGTCAAAAGTTTTTGTTAGAATAATTTACATTAAATAATAATCTGGGCTGGTCCGAGTGCAGTGGTGTTTACAACTAATTAATCACAGCCAGTTAGAGATTTCTTTGTTTCTTCTCCACTCCCACTGCTTCACTTGACTAGTGTTTAAAAATTAAAATAATAATAATCTGAATATTTTTCTTGCTAAAATTAACTTACAGAGCAAATGGAAATTGGAAACTTACATATAAAAAATTCTTGTTTTCAGTTTTTCTTGACAAATTAGATCTAACAAGCAGCCCACATTGCTGCTTTGGTGGGAAAGCCCTTTTCCATGGAAAATGTGTTCCTACTTCTCCACAACAATTGTCTCCCTCATTCAGTCATATACGAAGTGACCATGTATCCCTGCTGACCTAGAACCGTCCTGTTGTACCCTTGTCACAACATTTTATTCTCAAATGCCAACACTTTCATTCTCAGTAATGTCCCAGTTTAGGTAATAAAGTTCATGGACACGCTACCAATTTACCTTTCTGGCTTGTAAAGGCATTTAGTTCAAATATCATAAACATGTAATGGGAGAGATTCTCAATGACTCCCTGAATCACCATCAATGCAATTTTCGTCTGGTAACAGCCAATTGACTGTAAAGAACCTTGCTGGTACACTGGAGTTCAATCATGAATTTTTTCATACTGTAGATGGTAATAAGATTTCCTTTGTTATATGTCAAGGGGATTTTCAGCACGTTAGTGTAAAGTTATTTGTGGTCCTGTCTCCAGTGTGGAAACACATAGAGAGAAGCAAGATGAGAGACTAAATGAGTCCTAACAGGAAATAAAACCTATTTCCATGGCTACTGTCATCCAGGCTTTTTCTAATAATGGGGGCAATGTATATCATTTTTATTGAGCTAAATGGAATTCAGATTCTGGTAAGATGCAAATAAAAGGAATCATTTACTTGTATTCCAATAGCTTAGCTTGTTCATTTTTACTTATGTATATAAATAGAAATAAAATAAAAATTTAGACATACATTTCAGTGAAATAATTTAATACATTTTCTTGCTCTTTTATTCTTTTAGTCTTAAGAATAATGATCTATTCCTTTATCTAGCATTTCATGTTATATTCTCAGAGAGAAAGACAGAATTTAAATTTTAATGTGTAAGAGAAATCTTGGAAACCACCTTCTGCAGCTATGTAATTTTACAGAATCCAGAAATGTTACATGACATAACTGTTCATATCCAGTCACAATATATCACTAAAATTTTTAAATATTAATTTGCCTTTATTTTCACTTATTCTTCTACACTTATTGTCAGCCTTTATTTTGGCAGGGGTGGGGTGAGGGGGCTAGTTGGTGGTGGTTAAGTATAGAAGTGGACTCATTTATTCTTTGAAAGAAGCACTATGCTTCTCCTTATGGTTTTATAATAATAATAGCTAATTTTTACTGTGTACCATTGTAATGATGAGACTGACAGATGGTAAGGGCTCCCTAGCTAAACTCCAGCCAGCCTGCACACTGGAATGGTGCCACAGAAGTTCACACCTATTTGCAATGGGGAGGAGCCTGGCCTCTCCTCTTCCTCGGTGGAACCTGGGATTCAAGCTGGAAGGCTGGAAGCTCACTAGCAGGAACTTTGGCCTTGAGAAGAGTCCCTGTTCTTCCTTTTTTCCATTTTTACCCAATAAA
This sequence comes from Leontopithecus rosalia, assembly GCA_028533165.1. Lineage (NCBI taxonomy): Eukaryota > Metazoa > Chordata > Mammalia > Primates > Cebidae > Leontopithecus > Leontopithecus rosalia. The sequence continues at coordinate 50,327,560 of CM052653.1, read as the reverse complement.
ACCTTGCCTTACTCACCCTTCAGATCATCTACCAGCCTACATTTTCAGGCTGTGAGACAAAATCCCCATCTTTTGGTGAACTACGGAAAATTCTGTAACATTTTTGGCATACAACATAGATTTGAGAAGCGATGAGTGAAATGGGAACAACACAAAACGTCTCACTCTTGCTTCTAAGCTTTTCCATCCTTGTATTTCTGAAAATAAGGGAAACCATGTCCTCACCCCAGTCACTCCCAGGGGTGGAGACGTCAGCCTAGTCTCCATGGCCTTTCCTTCCTTTTTTTGGGATGGACCAGTCATCAGCACCTCCTCTCCACTCCCCACTCCTTGCCAGAGCTGGGCCACATGGCTCAAGACACCCTGGTTGGCTGGCTGGCATTTTCTCCCACATGCCCACGGAGTATCCCCTCCTGAGGCCAGCTCTGTCCCACAGCAATTAAACCTGTCTCCCTGGTGGAGGAACCACTTACATTAGAATAAGCGGTTCCTCCCCAGATGTTTTACAACTGTTTCTTTTTTGACTCTTCTGCACTCCATCAACAATTAACTTTTATATATATTTTTTCTTTTTAGAAGACTTTTTACTAGGCCAGGGCCCCAACTATCACTTTATAGTCTCTATAAAGTGTTGGTTGTGAAAAAGAATCTTGTGGGACCTGGGCTTCTCCTTCCTGTATGTGTGATGTGTGTAATGTCTGTAAAAAGGGCTCCAATTAATTTGGCCTATGAAAGACAGGTGCTTGGGTCAAAGATTTTTTAAAGGGAAGATAAAAGCTATGGTGCCTTTTAGTTCATGTGACTTTAATCTCTGAGAAATAAAAACAGCCTTAAAGATTATTAGTAAAATGCAGGTGTCATTAAAATGTAAGCAGGTGAACTAAACTATGCAGGACAGATGCAAGGTTTACTAAACGCTTTATGGTTATAAACTGCATTCTGGGTTTTGAAAATGATTTGACTTGTCGACTTTACAAATGGTAAGGCCTGGGGACATATGGAATTAACCACACCCTGAATTATGCAACTAGCACACAATCTGCCAGGTCTTACATTAAAGTTAAAAATTGCTAGGAGTTACCATTATAACGTGTAATTGAGACTACTGGAAATAGATTTACATGCAAGGTGTGTAAGAAGTGTAAAGTGTGTTTTTCTTTTGGTGAAAGGTTATAAAAAGAAATGTATGTGGTGAAAGGTTATAAAAAGAAATGTAAATGTACATTTTTGCATAGGGTTAAATGATTGGATTAGATAAGGTAAAGCTGAAGGTTCAAACAAATGGTGGAAGGAGTATGGAAATTAATCTTGCAGAAGAGGTTCTCTGTGTGCACATATTGACTAAATTCAAAAAACTACAGTATGATTTTTCGGTAAACTGATCATTTAATAAAAACACAACAGTGTTTTCTTAAGGTACTATTATTTTCTTTGGCAAAATTTCTAAAAGGTTATAAAAGATTTTTGCTTCTTTAAAATTTCTGAGTCATCATTTTGGCAAAATAAGTAACTTAGGGTAATCTAGAATTCGATTTCACAATATCAAGTGTTTTAAACCTTGAAGATATTTAACAGTCTTCCCCAAATCAAACTTCAGTTTCAAAATTGTCTTTTCTAATAACCTGGTTTGTCTCTTCTCGACTTCAGGCCATCAGACTCCAAATGGCCATGCAACCTGAGCCTTCTGTCAGGTACCCTTAGATAAGCCTCTGAGGGAGCACTGACTGCCTTTCCCCAAAACATTGCCCCTATCAGCAGGAAGCAGTTAAGACCAGTCTTCCTCCTTATCCTTGACCTCATCCTTATCCTTAACAGGTCAGTTAGATGAACTTCTTTAGAGAGGAGAGTGAGACAGACAGGTGGGAGGGGACCCCCAGAAAAACTCCACCAGGCCTGCACACTGGGGTGGAGACACAGAAGTTCATGCTGTTGCAGCAGGAGGAACTTGTACCCTTCTCTTCCTGTGTGGAACCTGGGATTCAGCCGCAATTCGGGAAGTGTACTAGCAGGACTCTGGCCTTCCGGAGAGTTCTGGTTCCCTCCTTTTTTCCTTTTACCCAATAAAATCCTGCCTTACTCACCTTTCAAATTGTCTGCAAGCCTAAATTTTTATAGCCATGGGACAAGAACCCTGTCTTTAGCTGAACTAAGGAAAAGTCCTGCAACAATGGCATTTAATTTTTTTCCCTTTTTCATTTAATCCCTGCTTCAGTGTTATAATATAAGGTATTTATAATCCCTGATTCAGCTTTATGAGTAATTTCCCATCCAACAAAGCATTCACTTAGAAGTAGCAACCATGGTTTCCTGTTATTGGATCTAATTTATGAAGTTAAGCTGGAAATGTGAATTTTTAATGTAAATTTCCAATTTTTCTATTATTGACAATGGATTTGATTAAAAAATTTTTTAAATTTATTTTTAAAACTTATTTAAAAAAAATAAAATTAAGAGGTTGGAGACCCCAGTTGGGAAGTCCTGCCCAGTGAGGAGAAATGGAATCTGGAACCATTTTAAAATTCAGTGTGGTCAAGTTTTAGTAGAACAACTGTGCTGTGCTGGGTCCACTTCGGCCCCTGATTTTCTCATACACTCCAAAGCCAAAAGGCTGGGACAATTGAATTACCCATACTGCAAAGATGCAGCCAGCTCTTCTCTCTGGGAGCCAGTCCCAGGGTGAATTCAGATCTCTGCTGGCTGGGTAGCTCAGGCAGTGGTGGCTGGAGGTCCTGATTGGGAGGTCCCGCTCAGTGAAGAGGAAAGGGGTCAGGCACCTGCTTAAAGTCAAATTTTGGTAGAGCACCTGTTCTGTGCTGGGGGATCCTTTCTGCCCTGAACTGGCTCAGACTCTCCAAAGCTCGAAGGCTGGAACAGCTTAGGAACCAAAATAGCTAGGGAATTTGAACAGCAAAGATGGTAGCAAAGGCCTCCCACTCCAGGAGCTCCTTCATAAGGAGGTGTAATGCCATCTCTGGTAGCTGGCTGCAATTCTAAACCAGTGAGTCTTATCTTGTGAGGTGCCATGGAAGTGGGGCCTGCAAGCTGCTGTTGCTCAGTTCCTTTAATTCAGCCCCTTTCCGTGTGTTACACACGGGAGTCTAACCTCCCACGTCGTTGGAGCTGCAGCTATTTTTGCTGGAAAGCTCAGATATCTAAGTCTCCAGTGTTTCCATCCATGCCTGAGGGGCTGCTCTGCCGAGACTCCACGTAGCTGTCTGTCAGACTAAAAACTGAAGGCCCTGGAGGAGTGAGTTCACAAGATCTCCTGATCTAAGCCTTGCCAAGTTCTGTTGGAGAAGAATGGTTTCCTGGGGTTGCTCATTCACTCATCACTTCCCTGGGCAGGGAAGAATTCCCTAGCTTCATGTTTCTCCCAGTTGGACAGTGTCCTGTCTTGTTTTTCTTCATTCTTGGTGGGTTAAGTTGTTTCCTTAATTAATCCCAATGTGAATATCTGGATGTTTGAGTTGAAGGTGCTGTATTTACGTGTCCCTTCTGTTCTCTCTGTAATAACCATGCAAATTAGCTGCTTCTAGTTGGCATCTTGGCCACTCCTTGAAATTCACTTTTGTAAACTCTTTAAATATTTTGGAAACTTCTTGTTAAAGAACCTAAAATCAATGTGGTCAAAGTTGGCCCTTGAGGTAAGAGACTAACCTCAGATTTGCTCCTGAAGCAAGACTTCTAGACTTCTTTCCTTCTCTCCAGCAAGCACACCATGATGTTCACTGTATGAAGAAGCCAGGATTCTTCTATTTTTTGGATCCACTGTGTAGGAGGTATCTAGTTCCAAGGAACTTCATGGTTCAAGGAGGCTTTGACTCCATTTTAAATTCAGCCTGTAAGCAAGAAGCTTATTGCTCCAAGTCTAATAAATCAGACAAAATTATTGACTTTTTCAATGCCCTACTCACAAAAGTATTTAAAAATCCCACATAAATTCTGTAAGACCTATCTCTCTCCTACACAAATTCTGACAAATCATAATGTGCATATAAACTTAATTCACAGCTAGAGATTTACTTTTGTTGTAATGTATTTGGGTCTAAAACATAAGATGATGACATATCCAGTATGAGTCAATTGTGTCCCATCTTGCAAGCTGTATTAAAACCATGTAATCAAATACCTGGAGCTAAGTGTATGTGTATATGGTGCAGGATAATGAATGAGTATGGTCTTAAGGGAAAATGGACCCTGATAATAAAAATAGTAGGCTTGAGGTACCTAGTCTCATACTCCGATTTGATAAATCTCTGGCATTATCATAACTAGATATGTCTGGGTGAAGTATTTAATGAAGGAGAAGACACTTAAAATACACATGGCCTTCTGGGAAAATTATTTTCATTTTGGAACTCTTTACATGACAAAGCCTTGGAACAATGTTCGTTTGGCTCTATGTATGTATGATATGGATCCCAGAGCAGAGCATTTCACATTTCATTTAACTTTCACAATTTATCATTCCCAAATAATATGTCTAACTGACATGCTATAAAATATTTTTGGAAGAGAAAAGCTAAAGGTCTGTGGATGAATGATTGAGGGAATTGGAAGGCAGGTAAACCACACGCCTGGATCATTTCATGAGTATTAGAGATAATTGCCATGGCTCTGAGGCCAGGACCTCCAGATGGAAGAATAAGAATGGGAGATGAAGAGATAAGGCTGAAAATGTGACTGTTCAATGACAAATTTGTTCAGCATACAGAGTATAATATCCATATATTAGCTTTTAAATCATGTCCTCTATATTTCTTCAAAGAAATAACTGCTGCCAATTACAAAGGCTATTGGTAGTCTTTCACACTTAGTCATAGCTGACCTGCTAGCGCTCTAATCCACAGCTGGAAATATAATATTACAATATTAATACCACAATCACTATTACTATACATGTAAAATACTTAAAAATAATCATATAACTGATCTACACTACTTAATGTTTTAAGATTTTTTATTCATATATATCTCTTAATATTAAGGAGTTTTTGGTGATTATATTTTTTCTTTATATTTTTAGTTTATTCGGTGTTCATGTTAATATAAGTAAAACAGTTTCTGTTCATTTGTTCATAGACATATGCCATCTATTTTTTGTCAGCTTTCAAGATCTATGTCTAACATTTAAATATTAAATACTTTCATCTTCATTTCTAAAAACGCTAGTGTTGAATTACATGTAGAGTTTTAGAAACTGTATATTCCTCATGAAAGAATTTTTATAAAAGTAAATTGTGTATACATTTGAGGCTTTGTAGTGTCACACAGTTGTACTCTAGTATTAAGTAGAAGAAGAAAGATGATGCCTGATGTGCTCAGAGATGCTCAACCTTTGGCACCCTACTTCTCAGCATCAGCAGAGTACAGTGTTCAAACTGAATGCAGAAACAACTGGACAACTAGACTTCAAAAGGTGATGAAGCCTTTGCCAAAGGGCATTTCAGAGGCTACAGGTGAAGAGGAGATGAACGAAGGCTTATGGACCTCTCTTTTTACTGTGATGAAAAATCCAAGGAATTTTTCACCATTGTTACCATAGCTGGTTAAGACCATAAACGCAGAGGTTCAGTGGACTCTCAGAGTTAGAATTAATTTGCTCGCAGGATATAAAATAATATGACATTAGTTGCTCACCTAAATTTATGGCAGAAGCATTGTGCCTGTTACAACTTCAAGAACCATAGATAGATCTTTAAATTATCTGTTTTTAATGTTTCTAACTTAAATTATAAAAAGGTATAGAAAATGTTTTCTTTCATCTTTCTAAGCAGAAACAGGCTTTTAGAAATACTCTGAGTTTAAAAATACCTAAGCAAACTCATGAATCAAGGTGTCCAACGGAAACTTAAATTTTCTCAATGATTTTTAAAAATCTGGATACTTACATTTTTACTGTTTTGAAATTGGTGACCAACATCAGTTCTTTTCCACCAGAAGCAGGTCTCTGTGATGATTACTAGATCGGGGATGATAACCTTGGAGTACCATTGGCATTCTCACATGTTACCAACCATCAAAAATTCAGTGTATTCATTACTCAAGGTCAGCTGGACACATGGATGTGGTAGTATTCCTTATTCAGACCCTTACATTGCATTTACAAATGTTGTCAATAAGCTAAAGTAAGCTTTATTTCTAGACAAGAATAAATAGAGGAATTCATTACCATTAATTTGAAGAGTTAATTATGTATTATATAGTTGTATGCACCGTCATTCTAAACAATTTTTTAAAAATTAGGGAACAGCTGACTGGGGAGCTTTAGGAGCTAGTGGGGAGAAAAAGAATAAACGACAAAGAATAAACAGCAGCCATAGGGAAAAGAGTATCATGAACATTTACTACAACTTTCTAGGATCATTGTCTGATGTACTTTAAGGATATACACTCTTACTAAAATTATTTACATTTAATAGATGTCTTAGTACCATAAAGCAAGAAAAATAAACAAAAGACATAGAGTATAAAAAAGTAAAGAACTTATTATACTTATCCCCAGACTATCTAATTACTTAAAATTCATGGAAACTACAAACACAAAAATCTAAAACTAATAACTGAAATAAGCAAGATCTCAGTATAGAAATTCAGAATCAGTTGTATTTCCATATATGAATAATACTTGAAAATAAAAATAAAAAATAATGTTTATAATAGAATAAAAGGACATATATAACATACGATACACAAAATTCCCACGTTAAAACTAGAAACAGTACTGAAAGCAGTTTTTAATACCTAGATAAATGGAGAGGTATCCTGTTTCTGAATTAGAAAACTCAATATTGTTAACTCACTCATTCTCCACAAACTGATCAAAAGAATCAATGTAATACCAATCAAAACCACATCCAGTTCAGCCATAGAAGTGGCCAGGTGATTTTATATAAATTTAGAATCTAAATTTATATAAAAATGCTAAGGTCCTAGAATAGGTAAATCCACATTGAAAAATAAGGCAAAATTGGAAGAATAACAACATCTGATTTTAGTACTATAACAATACAGAAATTCAAGCAGGGTAGTATTAATGTAAGGATAGGAAATGGAGGGAGCAGAGAGCACAGAAACAGAATCACCAATATGTGATCAACTTGTGTTCGACAAAGGCACCAGAAAAATTCAATAGGAAAATTCAATGAGAGATAGAGCTGGAGGCTGTTTTGCCTATGAGGTAGCCATTCTTTTATTTTTTTACTTTCTTAATAAACTTCCTTTCACTTAAAAAAAAGGAAAAGAAATAGTATTGGAATAAGTGATGAAAAAGGTTGAATAAACCTTGAAAAACCTACTTCACACCATATACAAACATTATTTGGGGTTGTAGTACAAACCTAAATATTAAATCCGAACCTAAAAAATGTTGGAAGAAAATACAAAAGACTATCCTTATGATTCAAGTAGACAAAATTATCCTAGAAAGAAAAGGAAACCTCTAGGCATATTAAACATTGGTAAGCAGAACTTTATCAAATTAAAACTTAAGCTTTTCCGAAGAGAACTTTTAGAAAATTTAATATCTTCTCCAAAATTGATTTGGAGATGACATTAAATATGTATGTATGTGTGTGTGTGTGTGTGTGTGTGTGTGTGTGTGTTTGAGAGAGAGCGAGACTATTTATATTTAGAATATATCATGGACTCTTACAATTCTAAAAAGACACCAGCAAATAAAAACGTATAAGTAACTGAACACACAACTTGCGAGTAAAGATACATATATAGCCCGTTGTACAGATATGTCTCGTTTTACTGTGCTTCACTTATTGTGTTTTTCAGATGCTATATGTTTTACAATTTGAAGGTTTGTGGCAACTCTGTGTTCAGAAAGTCTACTAGCACCATTTTTCCAACAGCATGTGCTCACTTCATGTCTTTGTATCACATTGTGGTTAATTCTCACAATATTTCTGATCTGTCCATTATTGTTATATTTGTTATAGTGATCAGTGATCTTTGATGTCACTATGAGAATTTTTCGGGGGATGACACATAAGATGGTGAATTTAATTGATAAATGTTATGTGTGTACTGACTGCTGTACTGGCTGGCCATTCCACTGTCTTTCTCTCTCCTCACGACCCCCTATTACCTGAGACACAACAATATTAAAATAACACCAGCTAATAACCCTACAATGGCCTCTAAGTCATTAAGTGAAAGGAATAATCTCACATCTATAACTTTAAATCAAAAGTTTAAATAATGAAGCTTAGTGAGGAAGCCATGTCAAAAGCCAAGACATACCAAAATCTGGGACTCTTGAACCAGTTAGCCAACTTGTAAAAGCAAATAAAAAGTACTGAAGGAAATCAAAAGTGCTTCTCTAGGCAGGGCATGATGGTGGCTCACGCCTGTAATTCCAGCACTTTGGAAGGCTGAGGTGGGAGGATTATTTGAGGGTGGGAGTACATGACCAGTCTGGCAAACATGGTGAAACACCGTTTCTACTTAAAAAAAAAAATCAGCTAGGAATGGTGGCATGAGAATCACTTGAATCCAGGAGGCAGAGGTTGCAGTGAGCTGATATTGCATCACTGCACTCCAGCTTCAGTAACAAAGCAAGACTCTGTCTAAAAAAAAAAAAAATCCGAAACAGCCATATTGCTGATATGCGGAAAGATTTAGTGGTTTGAATGGAAGATCAAACAGCCACAACATTCTATTAAACCAAAACCTAATCCAGAGCAATCTAATCCAAAAACCTAATTGAAGCTTAACTCTTCAATTCCATGAAGGCTGAAAGAGGTAAGTAACCTGCAGAAGAAAAGTTGGAAGCTAGCAGACACTGTTTTATGAGATTAAAGGAGAGAAGCCATCTCTGTAACATAAAAGTACAAAGTGAAGCAGTAGGTGCTACTGTAGAAGGTGAGGCAAATCATGTAGATTTAGGTAAGCTACCCAATGAAGGTGGCTGAACTAAACAAATTTTCTTTTTTTAAAATCTTTTTAAATTGTAATTAAGTTCTGGGGTACAGATTGTGCAGGATTGTTACATAGGTATACACGTGCCATGGTGGTTTGCTGCATCCATCCCTCCGTCATCTACAGTAGGTGTTTATTCTAATGTTATCCCTCCCCAATCTCCTCACTCCCTGCTATCCCTCCCCTAGCTCCCCAGCCCCCAGCAGGCCTTGATGTATGTTCTTCCCCTCCCTGTGTCCATGTGTTCTCATTGTTCAACACCCATTTACGAGTGAGAACACAGTGTTTGGTTTTCTGTTCTTGTTTCAGTTTGCTGAGAATGATGGTTTCCAGCTTCATCCATGTCCCTGCAAAGGACATAAACTCATCCTTTTTTATGGTTGCATAGTATTCCATGATGTATATGTGCCACATTATCTTTATCCAGTCTATCATTGGTGCGCATTTGGGATGGTTCTAAGTCTTTGCTATTGTAAACAGTGCTGCAATGAATATACATGTGCATTTGTCTTTATAATAGAGCTATTTGTAATCCTTTCAGTATATACACAGTAATTGCATTGCTGGGTCAAATGGTATGGTATTTCTATTTCTAGATCCTTGAGGAATCACCACACTGTATTCCACAATGGTTGAACTAATTTACACTCCCACCAGCAGTGTAAAAGCATTCCTATTTCTCCACATCCTCTCCAGCATCTGTTGACTTCAGATTTTTTAAAGATCGCCATTCTAACTGGTGTGAGACAGTATCTCAATGTGATTTTGATTTGCATTTCTCTAATGACCAGTGATGATGAGCATTTTTTTATGTTTGTTGGTTGCATAAATGTTTTCTTTTGAAAAATGTCTGTTCATGTCCTTTGCCCACATTTTGATAGGGTTTTTTATTTTTTTTAATTGCAAATTTGTTTGAGTTCTTTGTAGATTCTAGATATTGACCAATGGAACAGAACAGAGGCCTTGGAAGTAATGCCGCACATCTACAACCATCTGATTGTTTACAAACCTGACAAAAACAAGCAATGGGGAAAGGATTCCCTGTTTAATAAATGGTGTTGGCAAAACTGGCTAGCCATATGCAGAAAGCTGAAACTGGACCCCTTCCTTGCCCCTTACACAAAAATTAACTCTAGATGGATTAAAGATTTAAACATAAGACCTAGCACATAGTAACCCTACAAGAAAACCTAGGTAATACCATTCAGGACACAGGCATAGGCAAGGACTTCAGGCCTAAAACACCAAAAGCAACAGCAACAAAAACCACAATAGACAAATGGGATCTAATTAAACTTAAGAGCTTCTGCACAGAAGAAACTATCATTAGAGTGAACTGGCAACCAACAGAATGGGATGAAAGTTTTACAATCTACCCATCTAACAAATTTTCAGTATATACAAAACTGACCTTTATTGGAAGAAGTTTCCATCTAGGATTTTTGTATATAGAGAGGAGAAGTCAATGCCTGACTTCAAAGCTTCAAATACAAGCTGCCTCTCTTGTTAGAAACAAATGCAGCTGGTGACTTTAAGCCACTTGTCATTTACTGTTTTGAAAATCCTAAAACCCCTAGGAATTGTGCTAAATCTACTTTACCTATGCTTTATAAGTGAAACAACAAAATCTGTATGACAGCTCAGCTGTTTACAGCATGGTTTACTGAATATTGTATGCCAACTAATGAGACATATTACTTAGGAAAAAAGATTCCTTATAAAGATGACTACTCATTAACAAGACACCTGGTTAACCAAGATCTCTGTTGGTGATGTACAAGGAGATTATTGTTGTTTTCAGGCCTGCTAACATAACGTCCTTTCTGTGGCCCATGAGTAGAAAAAGTAATTTTGATTTTCAAGCCTTATTATATAAGAAATACATTTTGTTAGACTACAGTTTCCATAGATAGTGATTCCTCTGATGGATCTGTGCAAAGTAAATAGAAAATCTCTGGAAAAGATTCACCATTCTAGATGTCATTAAGAACATTTGTGATTCATGAAAAGAGGTCCAAATATCAATATTAACATATTTGGTAGAAGTTGATTTCAAACCTCTTGAATAACTGAGTGATTTGAGACTTCAGTGGGATAAGTGACTGCAGATGTGGCAGAAATAGCAAGAAAACTAGAACTACGAAGTGGAGCCTAATATGTGACTAAATTGTTGCCATTTCACATCAAAACTTTAACAGATGATGAGTTTCTTAGTATACATGATCAAAGAAAGTGATTTCTTGAGATGGAATGTACTCCTGGTGAAGATGCTGTATACACTGTTGAGATGACAACAAAGGATTTAGAATATTCCCGCAAACTTAGTGGGCAAAGCAGCAGCAGAGTTTGAGAGAACTGACACAGGGAAATCTGACATGAAAGGAGTAGTCAATCAATGCAGCAAACTTCATTGTTGGCTTATTTTAAGAAATTGCTACAGCCAGCCCAATCTACAGCCACCACAACCCTGATCAGTTAGTCAGTAGCCATTTATATAGAGACAAGATTCTCCACCAGCAAAATGACTATAACTTGTGGTAGGCTCAGATGATCATTAGCATTTTTTAATCATAAAGTATTTTTAAATTAAGACAGGCATATTGTGTTTTTAGATATAAAGCTACTGCACTCTTAATAGACTACAGTATAATGCACTGGGAAACCAAAAAATTTCCATGACTTGCTTTATTGCAATAGTCACTTTATACCACTGTTCTGGAACTAAACCTGCAATATCTCCAAGTATGTCTTGGAATAATGGAATAATATATGGTCAGTGAATAGTTATATATATGTGTGTGTGTATGTATAAATGTATATATACACATGGGAAATATATATATACACACATATCTATATGGGATATATATATATATATATTTAGAAGGGAGTTTCACTCTGTCACCCAGACTGGAGTGCAGTGTTGCCAACTGGGCTCACTGCAACCTCTGCCTCCTGGGTTCAAGCAATTCTCCTGCCACAGCCTCCCAAGTAGCTGGGACATGCCACTATCCCCAGCTAATTTTAGAGATGGGATTTTGCCATGATGGACAGGCTCATCTCAAACTCCTGACCTCCAGTGATCCTCCCACCTCAGCCTCCCAAAATGCTGGTATTACAGGTGTAAGCCACTGTGCCCACCCAAAGAATAGTGATATTTTGAAAGGAATCTTGTTTTTTCCTAGCAGCAGGTCTCAACAGTGGGCTGAAAATATTAAAGAATTTAAAATAACTTTTGAAAGCTAACATTAATAAACATTGAGTGAATATCTCATGGTTATAGTTTAGTTTCACTTTTGAATTCATCTATATGAAATCTGAGATGTGATTTTCAAAAAAGTTTCTTAATGCTTGCAGAAAAATAATAATACCTAGAAAACTACAGCAGATTATATAAGTAAATTTATATAAAGATTTAAATCCTAAAAAATTACAGAACTCTTATCCTTTAAATTAACAAAGAAACATTACCCTTTTAGTTCACATTAAGCAAAATTATTGTATACCATTGTTTCGCTATAATTTTATATTGATATTAAGATTTCTAAACTCAACACGTTTGAAATTATAGCAATGAAAGTTTAATAGCCAAATGGTAGGAGAAAAATGAATATATAGCCAAAAGCATGATTGTAACAGCTTAAATGTTTATAATGACATTTAACAAAACTTTGATATTCACATTGCTTTCAGAGTGTACTGAAATTTCAGAGGTATTAAATGTTCCTCTTTGCAGGGACTGCCCTATTGTGACATTACACTTTGTCTTAGTCCAGTTCCTTCTTTTGTGCTCTGAGGGATTTAAATTGAAGTATGAAATACGTGAAGAAAACATTCGAATAAAATCCTTCATTCGAAAATACTGGCACACTGAAAAAAACTTGGCACACACTGATACATTATATAACATGTGAAACCTCAATTTGGACTTTTCATTTTATAGTTTGCTTTGAATATTACATATCAGCAATTTGTTTAGTATTACAAAAGCATATTGTCTACTGCAGCACTTTAAGAACATCCAGAAGCAAAGCTTGTAGTCAGCCCTGTATATTTCATTTTATATTCTTTTTGTTACAATGATGTGCTTATTCATTTAATCCCTTGAATATAAGTTATAGAATAATTTAATATTGGGATTATTTAAAACTTCCATTGTAGTCCTTTAAATTTGCTTTACTTTAAAATATTTATTACTTAGACATAGAAAAAAACGTAGAAATAGTAATTTTTTAAAAACTTGTAAACAAACCCAGCTTCAACAATGTATATGTCACCCAGGCAGAAAATCAATATGAAAACAACAAACTTGAATGACACTGTAGCTCAAATAAACCTAACAGAGACATACAGATCATTCCATTCAACAGCAGCAGAATACACATTCTTTATAAGTGCATGTGGTATATTCAAACACTCAACAGGATAGATCATATGTTAGGTGCCAAAACAAAATCTTAACAAATTTAAGCCTGAAAGTATACAAAGTATTGCTTCTGATCACAATGGTCTGAAACTAGAAATTGATAACAGGAGGAAAACTGGAAAATTCACAAATATGTCAAAATTAAACAATTTACTCCTGAGCAACCAACCATTAAGGGAAAGCAGAAATCAAAAGGGAAATTTAAAAAAAATCCTGAGATGAAGAAAAATGAAAACATAGCATACCAAAACTTACGGGATGCAGCAAAAGCAGTTCTAAGATAAAAGTTTATAGCAATGAATGCCTACATTAAGAAAAGTTAAACCAACAGAATGGAAAAAAATTTTGCAATCTACCCATCTGACAAAGAGCTAATATTCAGAATCTACAAAGAACTTAAAAAATTTATAAGAAGAAAGTAAACAATCCCATCAAAAAAGTGGGCAAAGCATATGAACAGACACTTTTCAAAAAAAAAGCAGCCAACAAATGTGAAAAAAAAGCTCATCATCACTGGTCATTAGAGAAATGCAAATAAAAACCACAATGAGATACCATGTCACACTGGTTAGAATGGCAATCATTAAAAAATCTGGAGACAACAGATGCTGGGGAGGATGTGGAGAAATACGAACGCTTTACACTGTTGATGGGAGTGTAAATTATTTCAAGCATTGTAGAAGACACTGCGGTGATTCCTCAAGGATCTAGAAATAGAAATACCTATGGCCGGGCGCTGTGGCTCATGCCTGTAATCCCAGCACTTTGGGAGGCCGAGGCGGGTGGATCATGAGGTCAAGAGATCAAGATCATCCTGGTCAACATGGTGAAACCCCATCTCTACTAAAAATACAAAAAATTAGCTGGGCATGGTGCCTGTAATCCCAGCTACTCAGGAGGCTGAGGCAGGAGAATTGCCTGAACCCAGGAGGCGGAGGTTGTGGTGAGCTGAGTACGCGCCATTGCACTCCAGCCTGGATAACAAGAGCGAAACTCCATCTCAAAAAGGAAAAATAATAATAATAATAATAAAATAAATAAATGAATAAACAAATTAATTAATTAAAAAAAAGAAATGCCATTTGACCCAGTAATGCAATTACTGGATATATACCGAAAGGATTATAAATTGGTCTGTTATAAAGACACATGCACATGTATGTTCATTGTGGCACTGTTTACAATAGCAAAGACTTGGAACCAACCCAAATGCCCATCAGTGAAAGACTGGATAAAGATAATGTGCCACATATACGTTATGAAATACTATACAGCCATAAAAAAGACAAGTGCCTGTCCTTTGTAGGGACATGGATGAAGGTGGAAACCATTATTCTCAGCAAACTGACACAAGAACAGAAAACCAAACACCGCATGTTCTCACTCATAAGTGGGTGTTGAACAATGGGAACACATGGACACAGGGAGGGGTACATCACACACTGTGGCCTGTTGGGGCTGGGGCGCTAGTGGAGGGTTAGCAGGGTGTATGGAGGTTGGGGAGGGATAACATTAGGAGAAATACCTAATGTAGATGACAGGGGAATGGATGCAGCAAAACACCATGGCATGTGTATACCTACGTAACAATTCTGCATGATCTGCACATGTACCCCAGAATTTAAAGTATAATAATAATAAAAAAAAGAAAAGATCTTAAATAAATCCTAAAAAGAGAAACAAACTACACCCAAAGTGAGCAGAAACATGGAAATAATAAAGATTTGAGCAGAAATAAATATTACAGAGGTAGAAAAACAATAGAAAAGATCAATCACAGTAATAGCTGATTTTCTGAAATGGTAAATAATATAACAGAAATATAAAAAATCACAAGAGGCAATTAAGAGCAATTATATGCCAAGCATTTGAATAATGTATAAGAAATTGATAAATTCCTAAACACATGCAGCCTACCAAGATTGAATAACGAATAGAAAATCTGAGCAGACCCATAATGAGTAAAAAGATTTAATCAGTAATAAAAAGTCCCACATTGAAGAAAAGCCCAGGACCTGATAACTTCACTGCTATGGTCTACCAAACAGTTAAAGACCTAATATCAATCCTTCTCAAACTCTTTAGGAAAATTGTGGAGGAGAGAATACTTCCAAACTAATTTCATGAAGCCAGCATTACCAAATCCAGACAAGGACAATACAAAAAAGAAACCATAGCCCAATGGCCCTTTCCCTAATATATATGATGTATTGTTTCTAGAGCAATACTTCAACAAAAGTCTTCAACAAAATACTAGCAAGCCAAATTCAACAGTATATTAAAAAGGTAATTCACCGTGGTTAAGTGGAATTTATGCCTGAGTTGGAAGAATAGCTCAACGTACGCAAATCTATAAATGCAATATGCTGTATTAACAGAATTAAGAACAAAAACCATGTTTGTTTCAATGGACAAAGATAATCATTTGACAAAATTGAATATCCTTTTATAATGAAAATTCTCAATGTTTAGATAAGGAAGGACTGTAATTCAACACAAAAAAGGCTATGTATTATAAGCCAACAGCTAACATCATACTCAAAGGGGAAAGGTTAAAAGCTTTTTCTCTAAATCTAGAACAAGACACAAATGGCCACTCTCACCACTGTTATTCAATATGGTACTGGAAGTCCTAGTCAGAGCAATTAGGCAAGAGAAAGAATAAAAGGATTCACAACTGAAAAAGAAAAAGGTAAATGTCCCTGTTTACAAATGACATGATCTTATATAGAAAATTTAGAAAACCCTAAGGATTCCACCAACAAATGTTTTGAACCAATCAATTCAGCAAAGTTACAGAATACATAATCAACATATGCAAATTAGCAGCATTTCTATATAACAACAAAAATTATTTTTGAAAACCTGATTCCTCCTTGTCTCTTTCCGGAACACTTAATAAATTGTTGAACTTTTTAATTTTACTTTGATATCTTTCAATTTCTTCTTCTTCTTCTTCTTTTTTTTTAGTTTCGCTCTTGTTACCCAGGCTATAGTGCAAAGGTGCGATCTCGGCTCACAGCAACCTCTGCCTCCTGGGTTCAGGGAATTCTACTGCCTCAGCCTCCTGAGTAGCTGGGATTACAGGCACGCGCCACCATTCCCAGCTAATTTTTGTATTTTTAGTAGAGACAGGGTTTCACCATGTTGACCAGGATGGTCTTGATTTCTTGACCTCATGATCCACCTGTCTCAGCCTCCCAAAGTGCTGGGATTACAGGCATGAGCCACCGAGCCCGGCCCTCAATTTCTTCTTAAATTTCCTTAATCTATCTTCCAGTTCACTAATTTTATCTTCCTAACCTGAGGTTAACCTAATGTATTAAAATTCTAATTCAATGAGTTAAATCATTGCAATTTCTGATTTTTTTCCAAATTTTCCTATTATAATTTTATAGTTGTTATTTTATTATAGTTTTAACTTATTTTTATGTTTATTTAAACCTCTATAAGACTGTGTTATTTATTAAACATTATTTTAGCTTTAAATTTCCTGTTTGCTGATTCTATGGTGAGTTATTACTCACATGCTTTATAGTGTGAGAAATTATGACTTCGTCAAATAAGTTGCACCTGTGATATTTAAGTTCAACTTTGCATGAGCTCGTTTCCCTTTGGAGTAATGTCTGGCAAATATCCTAGTTTGTCACAGCCTGGGACCACTTTACGTACATTTGTCAACATCTAAGTTTGGAGACTATATGGATAATATGAATTCTAGCCCCAAGGAAGAGACACTTTCCCTCTCATATCCCAGACAGATTTAGAAAATGATCCCTTTTATTTTTACATGCCAGGGTTTTCCTTGTTTCTAGAACACTGGAGACAGCTCTGTTAACATTATTTCCTTCATATGGCAATCTCAGTTCCAGTTGTGACCCTGAATGAACCCAAGGACATTTATCCTGTTCCTGGATGGGCATGAAATACCAATTTTCTGGTCTACGAAGTAAGACAAGTACCTAAACACATCCCCATGCACCTACACACACACACACACACACACACACACAAACACACACACACACACATGCTCTCGAACAGTTAGAGCATCATTTTCTAGCCAGTATTGTAGAAATTTCAGCAGATGAGCTTTAGGGTTATTTAATTTTTTTATATTTACAAAAGTATATATAAAGCCATACACTTTACTAACTGCTATGGCACTTTATCAATAGTTTTTAGTTAGTCCTATGACTGTTGTGTTAAAAAAAAAAACAAAGACATCATATTATGTGTAGTGATTCATCCAAGTTTTTTAATCTTTGCCAAAGATCTATTTTCTTTACATGTTTCCATCAACAGTGGAGACTTGCTCTCTTTCTGGAATGTAATATTATTTTTTCTTTTGCCTCTTTAAAAATTGGAAGACTGATTTATATTCCATGTTATTTCCAAGTGACGTTTCTTTAAAACTCATTTAATGAAGTATATGTAATTTAATTTGAGCTAGCAATATATTTGTTATTCCAAATTCTGAAAGTATGCCTTTAATTTGTTAGGTTAATTTAAAGTATCTGCAAAAAAGTGGGTAAATTTTGTATTGGTAAGTTACAGGGCATAATAAAACTATACTAGACTCATGTGGCTATTTTTGTGGCTAAAGCTGATGTTTCTTTTGACATTAGTTGAGATGTTGATGTCATATTCCTTTCTATATCTTTTCTTTTAAACTTAATGTAGATGTTCTTTCCATTGTTCATAACAAATTTCATTACAATTTGCCTATATTTAACGGCTTTTTGCTCATATTTGATTATTTATATGCTACATATGTGCTCCTCAGCTGACATCCTAGTGTATATCTTCGTGAAAATATTCATTTTCATGGTACATACCATGGAATACCATGCAGCCATAGAAAAGAATGAATCATGTCCTTTGCAGGGTCATGGATGAAGCTGGAGGACAGTTTCCTTAGCAACTAACACAGGAACAGAAAACCAATGTTCTCACTTACAAGTGGGAGCTAAATGATGAGAACACATGGACACACACAGGGAAACAACACACACTAGGGCTCTTCAGAGGGTACAGGGTGAAAGGAGGGAGAGGATTGGGAAAAATAACTAATGGGTACTACACTTATTACCTGGGTGATGAAATAATCTATACAACAAACCCCCACACACAATTACCTATGTAACATACATTCACTTGTTCCACTGAACTTAATAAAAGTTAAACAGACGTAATTTCTAGGAAGAAAAAAATCTACTTTGTAGCAAGCATGCCTCCTTCGGCATATAGGGATAACAATGTTTTATTGATTTTATGAATCATTTATTCAAGGAAACAAAATCAAATTTTTAAATACCCTTAGGCATCATAGTGCCACAAGGTAGATTAATTAATAATGTCTTAGAATAACCAATAAAACTAATTAAAAACTTACGAAAGAACAGATTTTGCTGTTATTTCAAGGAGGCAACATCCAGAGAGGGCAATAACAAAGATGAAATTTTGATTTCTGACAGGCATGTTCCTCCACAGTATGTGATATTCACTTAGGTTTCAAATAATATTATATATATCACATTATGTATATATGTGTCTGTGTATATGCACACTCACAGGCACATGCATATACATACTTACATATACCCACACTTACGAATACATTCAAGTATTATTTCTGCAACAGAGTTTGTGATTACCTAGATGTTGAAGTATTTACTAGGATTTGTCTAAAAAAATAAGACAAAGGTCCTCAAAGTTACTGTGAGTTTTGAGTTTTTTTTTCCAGAGTTTCTATGAGTTTCTTTCCCAGAGTTTCTCATCTCTACCTGGCTCTTTATTTGTTAGTTTGCATGTCTCTCATTCACACTAATTGTTTGTATTTCATGTTCTAGTCAATACACCCCATACCTCTTCATGTCGTATTCTTTTTAGTCAGCTGTAGAATTTTAAGTAAGCCAATTTTCTAAGATTTATTCTATGTGAAAGAATATTCTTGGATTTGTAGTTCTGTTGATATTTTTCTTACTTGGTCTTAATACACATCAACTTTCCAAGTTTATTCATATTTGTTTTTGGCCAGGTCCAGATCCATCCCACCTGCCTGCAGCAAGTCAATCATTGTGACATGGGTTTTGTAAAAGAGAAATGTTTTTTTTTTCTTCACAAGGGCACTAAGCAAGAAAGTGGGAGAATAACACCCAAATCGACCTTGCTGAAGATAAGGCTTAGGGACATTTATGGGTTAGGGAAGTGGAATGGTCTATGGTATAGGGAAAAGTAATTGTCAGTGGGGATAAATGAAGTAACAACTTCATTCTGCCAAAGTAGAATGACCATCCAAATAGCACAAAATCTCAAAATGTAGATTTAGAAAAAGATAGGAGACCTTCATCCTTATCTGCATGTGCCAGCTCAGCTTTTAATGTGCAGTATTCCACTGTGGGTATTAGATTCTTGCACAGCTATTAATAGCTTCATTACTTTCTCAAATATTCAAGTATGTTGTATCCCTCTTAAAAACTATTCACCACTTCTGTTTTAAAGAAACAACGGCAGGTTCCCAGTGGGGTTTCTCGTCTGGTTTCTCAGTACATCTGTGTTCTAACTTGATTTTTTTTTTCAGTCTCCTGCTAGTGACTGAAGGGAATGAGACTGCCTGTGTGATCTCCCTCATGGCACTAAATAGCCAGAGTTCATGGCATTTCATTGGATATATGCACAAAAAGTGGTGGCATCAATATGATCTGAGGGTGGAGTTTTTAATTCTCCCACATCAAAAAATGTGATCTCTTGAGCACTTGTGCAGGCCCGGTTGAAAGATCACTGGTCTCAACCTGTTTGGGCTCACCAGGAGCTGGCTAGTTTCTGAAAAACAAGTGAAGGAACTGTTACCGTGGTGACTTATGAATGTTATCTATAACATAGCCAGTGAAAAGTTTCAGCATTTAGTGGTGTGTCCCTCAGCTACTGTAGTCTTGAAGTTCATGAGAAAAGGGAAAAAAATTAACAAGAGGCAAATGACCAAAAGCAAGCAGGCAGGCAGACCTGATCATAGTAATACCTTAGTTTCATATTCCCATATCATTCTTTCTTAACTGTTCTATTTATGTTCAATTAATTGATATATTTATTTTAATATCAATCTTTATTGCAATAATTACCATGAATTCTCAGGTCTCTTCTGTAACCCTCAGCAAATGTTTCAAACTCTTTGTCTCAATATCTTAATTTACAACACAGTAACAGAATCTGCTTCAAAGAATTGTGGTGAGAGTGATTTTCATATATGTCAGTCATCACAGCAGTTTCCTGGCACATAGTGGTCATTAAGTAACTGTAAATTATTATCATTTAATATTTATCATGAATTATTAGTAACTTTATAACATTCACAGTGTTTATTTCATTGTATCCTGTCAAATCTACCTACATACAGACTTTTATATCTATCCTAGCCATTTCTGTCTCCAGAATCGCTAACTTAATCTAGTCTCTAACCTTTTATATATGCTCTTACTTTATTTCTGAAAGTATTTTTGTCTTTAGCCTTTCCTATAAAACCAATTATCTGTATTATGCCCATAATTTATTTCTAAAACACCTATATATTCGTATTTTCATTCTTCAAAACTTCAACAAGATTTTCTAATGATTAACTTCAACATCCTTAAGTAAGGCACACAAAGCTTTTTATATTCTTGCATTGGAGAAATAAAAATAAAATATCATGCCATTCTACAAATCTTCTTGACAAATGTTAAAAAGAAAGACAATAGTTTTATTATTAAATAAGCCCTGAACCTGATTGTGATGTGCCTCACAGGCAATCCACTAAAGAGAATGCAAGACAGTGAGAAATCTCACTTGTTTATATGCCAGGAAGATACGATTCATTAAATACAGCTTAGTTGTTTTATCCAGAGAAAAGTAAAGCTTCTCATATCTCCAAAACAAGCAAGAAGTTACAACTTGGAGCCAGGCATTGAGGCCAAACTTCCCCAGATATAGGGGAAAAAGACCCTTTCCAACCTGAGGTCCACATTTCAAAAAGATGGCCCCAAAATCTTCAAAAAAGATTCATGGGATTCAAAACCAGCAAGAATATTATTCAGCTTTCTTAAAATTGGTAAATACAAATTCTGTATATTTATGGTGTTTAGGTTTATGTACATATTGTAGAATGGCTGAATCAGGCTGGTAACACATCCATTACCTCATATAGTTAATTTTTAGTAGGAAAACATGTGAAATATACTACCTTAGCAGTTTTCAAGCACACAGTATGATCAACAGTTAAGAGACAATCTAAAAAACGGGAGAAAATATTTGCAACCTATGTATCGGATGAAGAATTAATATCCAAAATACGCAACAGTTTTTAAAAGATTTCCTATTTCTTTTACTCTTGTCACAATTTGTAACTTTAGATTAATTCCCTGGAAATCGCCTACACCTTCCTGAAGCACAATATGTTTAGACTTCACTTTTCCATACATTTATGCCTTTATTAATGCAATTTATTCACCATGCTGAAATCTCTTTCTTTTCTTTGTCTTTCTAGAAACATTTAAGCATTACTCAAGTTTCTGGCCCAAGTACCACTTGGTTTATGCATTGACAAATACCAAAATGTTGCTATATCTAGTAAAAAAATACTTTTTAAAATACCTAAAATAGCTAAATATTTTTAAAACAGCTCTATTTATTAAACAGAGATATATCATAACATACAATTTGCAAATTTAGTATTACAGAGATATGTTTGATAATTTATAGAGAAAAATATTGGACATTTATGACCAAGTATGTTAATGTAAACTGATATATAATGATCAAGTTTTAGTATGTTTCTTTTTTATTCAAACCTCACTAAGCATGAGGTATGTATGCTGATATGGAAAAGTAATGTACACATAGTTTGCTTGTTAAAATACTGAAAATACTTCATAATTTGGAGGAGCAGTGAGAGTCATGACTGTGTAACTGTGAGCACAAGAGCACAAACAGCTGCTTCTGATCCCTATGATGCCCTTTAATTTTCTTACTTTAGGAGCTTCATAAACACAGAAAGATGAATGAGGTAGGAACTCAGGGTTTCTCTTTTTTCAGTGAGTCCTTATAAAAATAGTCTCTACAACATATTCGTAAATTATGATTAATGTGCTGCAAATTCACTTTGTAGCATAATCAGCTTCGTTTTAGCTGAGAGGTGTTACTTGAGTCTAACTTTTCAGAGAGATCATATTTAAAAGTGAACAGTCGGCCGGGCGCGGTGGCTCACGCCTGTAATTCCAGCACTTTGGGAGGCCGAGGCGGGTGGATCACGAGGTCAAGAGATCGAGACCATCCTGGTCAACATGGTGAAACCCGTCTCTACTCAAAATACAAAAAATTAGCTGGGCATGGTGGCATGTGCCTGTAATCCCAGCTACTCGGGAGGCTGAGGCAGGAGAATTGCTTGAACCCAGGAGGCAGAGGTTGTGGTGAGCCGAGATCGCGCCATTGCACTCTCAGCCTGGGTAACAAGAGCGAAACTCCATCTCAAAAAAAAAAAAAAAAAAAAAAATGAACAGTCATCATCTAACCCATCTTTCTTTTCGACTCTAGCATCACATTAAAACAAGAAAATTGAGAAGTAACCCAATATTTACTTTTTCAAGAACGAAATATTATTGCTTTGATAATGTATTTCAGTTTTTATTGACCTATAAGAACTCTGAATGATTTGGTTTTATCTTCATAAATATTTTCAAGTATTGGCTGGGTGCAGTGACTCATGCCTGTAATCTCAGCACTTTGGGAGGCTGAGGTGGGTGGATCACTTGAGGTCAGGAGTTTCAGACTAGCCTGGCTCTCTAAAAACCCTGTCTCTACTAAAAACACAAAAATTAGAGGGATGTGCTGGCATTCACCTGTAAACGCAGCTACTCAAGGGGCTGAGGTAGGAGAATCACTTGAACCCGGGAGTGAAAAGTTGTAGTGAGCAGAGATTGCATCACTGTACTCCAGCCTGCATGACAGAGCAAGACTGTCTAAAATAAACAAACAAACAAACAAACAAATATGTATTTTCAAGCATTAGTCGTCAAATGTCAAATAAGATATGTACTACTATGTACTATTATACTATTGAACAAAACAAATACTTTATATTAAAATACTTTTATAGGATACTGAAACAACAAAAAATAGGATGATTTAAAATAATACATAATATTTCAATTATGTAAACCAGAGAAGAGTTGCATTGGAGCGGAATGTAGAAAATCAGGAACAATTTTCACAGTCGTTTGAAACCACGACCCGATACCCCACCTAAAAGAGGAATAGATAAAATGGCATCGTAACACAAACACGGATAATCCGAAGAGCTGTTGTGAGAGAGTCACAAGGGTGCAGTCCTAAGTTCGAAATAGGCTTCAAGCACTCGTCCTTGAATATGTCAAATGTCATTTTCTCATTTGAGAAATCTTGTCTCCAAGATTTATAGAGAACTGGAATAACATTGAATGCATTAAGTAGTATCTCAATGCCTGGGAAGTCTTAAGATTTCAACCAAACTGCTTTCCATTTTCCTCATTGTCTGAAGCTTCTGCTAAGAACATGTTTAATGTTGAGGGAATGTGTTCTTTTTCCCGGTGGTCCATGAGGGGGAATAGTTTTAAGGGCAAGAATTTCAGAGCGCAATGCCCCGCTCCCATCTCTCTCCATCTGGGAGATTTAACTGTTTATGTTTGAATTTCGCAGGCGCGGGAAGAAACTAAGAGTCAATCACCCCAGCGGAAGTTTAAAGGAACTCCTTTCATTGGACAGAGGAACTTGGGAATGTGGGAATTTCTCCCAGGATAAATTCCCCTGCTCCTTCACCCACTCCGGATTTCCAGCTCTCTGGAATCCCATCCCACATGGTGGGAGCTCCCGCCAGATTTTCCCCTCTGGAATCCCCTTCCACACTCTTCGTGGAAGTCTTTTCTTCTCCTTTCCTTCTCTTTTCTCTCCCTAAATAAAATCACCTTTCTGCAACACTTCTTAGGTCTGATATTTACTTTTACGAGCATATGACACACCTGCAGTGTTCCCATTGCTTATTCTTTAAGACGTTGGAGACCAAGAACCCACAGCATTCTCTTGGGGGAGCTGTGCCTCAGCAGCACCCAAGTGAAAACTCAGTTATAGGGTGTTGCATCCTAGCAAAAAGAAAAGGTGGAATCGTTCATGTCAACAAAAATAACTGTAAAGTGGTTGATCCATACATTGTTAATCAGTAAAACTACAGTCTATTTATTTTATGTATAAGATAAATGTACTTGTAAACAAGTTAGCTCTGATGTTGGTGAAGTTACATTGCATCTTTACAGTGAGAGCAAAACTTAAGATAATAGTACCTCATTTGTAGAGTTATTGTAAGGGTTAAATGAAACTATACATTTTAAAATTTAAAAATGCTTAGAATACAGTAAGCACCCCGTTAAGTGATACTTTTGAATAGGTTTTAACATTTTGGATTATGACAACATTGATGTTAATGATGATAAAGTTATCATTATATATTTAACATTAAGTATATCATTTTACCACATTATTTTATGATGGGTTTAGTCTTGAAGGGAGAAAAAATTTGATTATATATAAACATGTATACATTTATTAAAGTATCCCGGTATTTTGTCACTGTAGTCTATCTTCCTTTTTTATTTTAATGTGAATATAAGCAATCGTCCTCTTACCAAAGATAATAGTTTGTAGTTAGTTTATAGTTGGTAAAGTTAGTCTGAGTACTGAAACTTAGGGGCAAACATCTTAATTATAGCTTTAAATTGAGAAAATAGTCAAGTATATATATTTAACACCAGTTTTATGCTGCTGGGAAATTGTTAATGTTTAATTGACTGTTGGGAGAGAATGCTACTTATGTAATTGCACTAATAGTGATTCCAGTGAAACCAAATGAATCCATGTGTCATATTAACCCCTCTGAATGAAATCCTGCACCTACTGACTTTTCTCTTTCTCCCATATACCCTTCATCATATATAAAATGCATCTCCATGGAAACAAAAAGTATTTCCCTTAGAAGACAAGAGATGAATGATTCCTGCCTAGTTCTATCATTATTCTTCAGAGACTACTTCATTTTATTACAAGTGAAAAAGCTGCAACAACAATCTGTACTCTGCAATTAACAACAGGGCAGTTTAATTCCTGCAATAAGACTGGACCAGCAGCAGCTAAGAATGATTTTATTAACTTCCTAGAGGATTTGTGGCTGTACAACATTAACGAAGTCCTCATAGTAAACTAATTTCGAGGATGGAGAAGCCATGTATTTTAACCATGCATGACAGGTCAGAAAAGCCCCATTGAGGGGTAGATAAAATAGTCAGTCTTCTAAAGCACTGATCAATAAAACAACACCATATCATATGTATTTGCTGCAGGCTGGCACTCTACCTATTCTTATTTAGAAGATTGATTTTAAAGAATAACAAAAAATGCTGGAAATGATTTATGGCATTGTGTATAAACTTTATGAATTATGAGCCACAAGTTTCTTCTAAAAATGCATGAAGTTTTTGCATATTCCTAATTTCATTATTGGTTTTATATAATCTTGTGATAAATTTTATATAATATTTTAAAATAATAAAAAATATTACATTATTTCATGTGCATGTTTTCAAAATCATCATAGAAAAATGACCAATGGCTTCACATCCTCACCCATTTAAATAATTCTATTTTTAGAAGTAATTTCCTACTTTCTGCCTTCCTTTATTTTTTCATAAAAATGTATGGATAGGTGCATGACCTATCTTTTGCAGTAGATGTGAGAAGTTTAAAACATCCTATTAGAAGGAAACCCAGAAAAAATAGTGCTTCACATAGACAGCTATAACAAACTTCACAAATTGGGATATTAGACAAATGAAATTTTGCAAAGGTATTAGAGTAGAGAAGAAGCATGTGTGTATTTGTGTGTGTGTTTGCATATATAGTATGTATGTGTGTATATACACAAATGTCTATATATGTTGGAATACTGGTATATAAAAATTATGTCCTTTTCTTTGTATTTATGTAACATGATTAGTATCAATAAAAATTAGAAAAAAATACAAAGAATAATGCTTTGGTTTTCTCCAGTGCAGTCATTCACAATTTAACTTCTTATATTTTCTCATTGGGTCAAGTGAGTGAACTGTGTTGCATTTTCTTTTCTATTACAAAGTAGAAGTAGATACAAGAGTCAAAAATTTAGTAATTTGACTTTATAAATTTTAAAAAGTAAAAAATAATAAGATTTTCATTAACAGATGAAGCCTAAAATAATTGCTGAAATTATATATATTTGAAGTTATATTTATGTTAATTTATTGTAATTCAGAAATTTTGTTAGCTCAGAAAACTTACTGAATATAGCACATTGTTAACTCCATAATAAAAACTGTAAGTTTTACTTCAAGAAACATTGTTCTTGTTCTTTCATTAATGTGATGGCTATACATTTTAATCTTATCATACATTAAAACCAATGCAGGAATTAATAGACAAAACCCATATTAATTTATATGTATTATAAAATAACATATTGTTAGACTGGGCAGATAGCCAGAAATGAGCAGGCAAGAAGCCCCCTGGGAAAAGAAGTCCTAGAGATTCTACCCACTGATAGAGCTGCACAGTAACAGGAAGCAAAAATAATGATGGCAATATGGTTTGGCTGTGTCCCCACCAAAATCTCACCTTGAATCATAATAATCCCCATGTGTCAAGGGCAAGACCAGGTCAAATCAGTTGAATCATGGGGGCAATTTACACCATGCTGTTCTCATGATAGTGAGTGAGTTCTGATGATATCTGATCTGATTAAAAAAAAAAATTCTTTATTATTCTTTAAGTTCTGGGATACATGTGCAGATCTGATGGTTTTATAAGGGGCTACCTCCTTT
The DNA here is from genome assembly GCA_028533165.1 of Leontopithecus rosalia. NCBI lineage: Eukaryota > Metazoa > Chordata > Mammalia > Primates > Cebidae > Leontopithecus > Leontopithecus rosalia. Next base: position 50,300,293 of record CM052653.1, on the reverse strand, counting down.
GATGGGCACTCACTCTAACCTGCCTTGTGAAGAGGTGCTTTCCAGCAATCTAGAACTGTGAGTCAATTAAACCTCTTTTCTTTATAAATTACCCAGTCTCAGATATTTCTTCATAGCAATGTGAGAATTGATTACTACAGTAAATTGCTACCGCAGAGAAGCTGCTGTAAAGATATGCAAAAACATGGAAGCAACTTTGAAACTGGGTAACAGGCAGAGATTGGAACAGTTTGGAGGACTCAGAAGAACAAAGGGAAAGGTAGGAAAGTTTGGAACACCCTACAGACTTGGAGGGTTCAGGATACAGGAAAATGTGGAAGTGTTTGGAACTTCTAGAGACTTATTGAGTGGCTTTGATCAAAGTGCTGATAGTGATGTAGACAAAGAAGTCCGGCCTGAGGTGGTCTCAGATGGAGATGAGAAATTTATTGGAAATTGAAGGCCACTCTTGCTATGCAAAGAGACTGGTGACATTTTACCCCTGCCCGAGACATCTGTGGAAGTTTGAACTTCAGAGAGATGATTTAGGACACCTTTTAAAAGAAATTTCTAGGTTGCAAAGTGTTCAATAGGAAGCAGAGCATAAAAGTTTGGAAAATTTGCAGCCTGATGATGTGATAGAAAAAAAAAATTTGAGGAGAAATTCAAGCCTGCTGCAGAAATTTGGATAAATAATAAGGAGCCAAATGCTTATCACCAAGATAATGGGGAAAAATATCTCCAGAGCATGTTAGAGAATTCTGTGACAGCCCTTCCCATCACAGACCTGGAAGTCTAGGAGGGAAAAGTAGTTTCTGGGCCAGGCTTGGGGCCTCGCTACTCTGTGCAGCCTCAGGACATGGTGTGCTGTATCCCAGCTGCTTCAGCTCCAGCTGTGGCTAAAATGGGCCAACATACAGCTCAGGCTGTTGCTTCAGAGGATGAAAGCCCCAAACCTTGGCAGCTTCCATGTGGTGTTTGGACTGTGGGTGCACAGAAGTTAAGAATTTAGTTTTGGGAACCTCCACCTAGATTTCAGAGGATGTATGGAAACACCTGGGTGTCCAGGCAGAGGTTAGCTGCAGGTGCAGAGCCATCCTGAAGAACCTCTGCTAGGTCAGGGAAGAAAGAAAATGTGGAGTTGGAGACTCCACACAGAGTCCCCACTAGGGCATTGCCTTCTGTGAGAAGAGAGCCACCATCCTCCAGGACCCAGAATGGTAGATTGACTGACAGCTTTCACCGTTTGCCTGAAAGACTACAGACACTCAACAGCAACCCATGAAAGCAGCCTGGAGGGGAGTTGTACCCTGCAAAGCCACAGAGGTGGAGCTGTTTAAGGCTGTGGGAACCCAACTTTTGCATCAGTGTAACCAGGATGTGAGATATGGAATCAAAGAATACTATTTTGGAACTTTAAGCTTTAGTGACTGCCTTGTTGGATTTGAGACTTATATGGGCCTGTAGCCCCTTTGTTTTGGCCAATTTCTCTCATTTGAACAGTTCTATTTACCTAATACCTCAGCTGTACCTAGAAAGTAACTAACTTGCTTTTGATTTTACAGGCTCACAGGTAGAAGGGAATTGCCTTGCCTCAGATGAGATTTTGGACTTGGAATTTTGGGTTAATGCTGGATGAATTAAGACTTTGGGAACTGTTGGAAGGGCATGATTGTGTTTTGAAATGTGTGGGCATGAGATTTGTGAAGGGCCATAGACAGAATAATATGGTTTGGCTCTGTGTCCCCACCCAAACCTCACTTGGAATTGTAATAATCCCCAAGTTGCAAGGGTGGGACCATGTGGAGATAATTGAATCAGAGGAGTGGTTTCCACCATGCTATTCTCATGGTAATAATGAGTTCTCACTAGACATGATGGTTTAAAAGGGGCTTCCCCCTCTGCTTAGCACTCACTCTTTCCTGCTGCCCTGTGAAGACTGCCTTCCACCATGATTCTAACTTTCCTGAGGCCTCCTCAGCAATGCAGAAAGGTGAATAAATTAAACCTCTTTTCTTTAAAAATTACCCAGTCCTGGGTATTTCTTCATAGCAGTATGAGAATTGAATGATATACATGGCTATGATGGCTACTTTTGGCCTTGTGGTTTGGCTCCTTCAGCCCTAAAAGGAAATTATCAGGCCCTACCTGGAGAAAACCACACTCAGGATTTTCTCCACTGAAAAGCATACACATTCCTCCAAAAACTCATCCCAGAGTAGCCCCTTTTATTCATTATAATAGTAAAAAATACATCCCTGGGTGGAGCTTTTTTTTTTTTTTGATGGAGTTTTGCTCTTGTTGCCCAGGCTGGAGTGCAGTGGTGCAATCTCAGCTCACTGCAACCTCTGCCTGCTGGGTTCAAGTGATTCTCCTGCCTTAGTCTCAGGAATAGCTGGGATTACAGGTGTGTGCCACCAGGCCCAGCTAATTTTTGGTAAAACTGGATTTCATCATATTGGCTAGGTTGGTATTGAACTCTCAACCTCAGGTGATCCATTCTCCTTGGCCTCCCAAAGTGCAGGGATTACAGGCATGAGCCATAGTGCCTGGCCTAGTGGAGCTTTTAAATGCTAATAAGACATGCAACATGTACACTACTTGCATTTACAACCACTGAGCATGTGTGTTCAAAGGGGACTCAAACATGCTTGCAAGTAACATCCCCTCATGGCCCTTCAAAAATAATCATGTAAGATTTTCGTAAAAAGAATCCTCCAGCACTAGCTGCTGCTGCATCATTCTTTTAAGCAGACTCTGTCCCATCTCTCACAGTGTTCTGTCTCTATAATTAAACATGACTGCTACTATTTTTTCCAAACTTAACAGCCTGGAGCTATTTTTCACTTCACTCTAGGAACGTGCTTTATCTTCCTTCAACAAAACCTGCTACTTAACTGTTGCCATGACTTTTGGCTGAATTTTTTCTTTCAAGTTAGACAAGAACTGAGGATTCCCACAGTTCCTGATAACAATATCACAAGGAAATAGTCAAAATTCAGACTATGTATTTCTTCCTTTTTCTTCATTTAATAGTTGCATATTTGAGCAAACTTCTTATTCTCTGTAATCTACAGTTTCCTCATTTCCCAAATCATATTAATAATAGCACTTGCCTTATATGAAAGCTTTTAGTCTGATACTTAGTACAGTATAGCAACTTAATCCAATCAATATAGTTTGGCTGTGACCCCACCCAAATCCCATCTTAAATTGTAGCTTCAATAATTCCCATGGGATTATTGGGATCCAATGGGAGGTAACTGAATGGGGGCAGGTTTTCTTATGCTCTTGTTGTGATAGTGAATAAATCTCATGAGATCTTATGATTTTATAAAGGGAAATTCCCCTACACATGCTCTCTTGCCCGTCACCATATAAGACGTACCTTTGCTTCTCCTTCACCTTCTGCCATGACTGTGAGGCCACCACAGCCATGTGGACATGTGAGTCCATTAAATTTCTATGTCTTTATCAGTTACTCAGTCTCAGGTATTTCTCTGTGGCAGTAAGAAAATGGGCCAATACGCTAATCCTTCCTTCCTTCAATGGGAATTTTGATCCCTACACATAAGATTATCATACAGGATAAAATTATGCAATATATGGGATAGCATTTGTAAACTCTAAATTAGTCCATACTCTTTAGAAATTATGATTATTTAGAATGCTTAAAACTTCCAGTATTTACTTAATAAAAGCTAATATTTATTGATTCTTCAACATGTACCAAAGACTTTTGAATACTTTGAGTGCTTTTTCTCATTTAAACCCCCAACAACCTATTGGGATAAATGTTATTAGTTATCTTTTACAGAAGAGGAAACTGTGGCTCAAATGTTGTTTAACCTGCCCAAGGTCATGTATCTAGTAAGCAATTAAGTCAGTATTAAAATTTAGGCACTGGCTGGGCACAGTGGCTCCCACCTATAATGCCAGCAGTTTGGGAGGCCAAGGTGGGCAGACCACAAGGACAAGAGATTGAGACCATCCTGGCCACATGGTGAAACCTCATCTCTACTAAAAATATAAAAATTATCTGGGCATGGTGGCATGCACCTGTAGTCCCAGCTATTCAGGAGGCTGAGGCAGGAGAATCATTTGAACCTGGGAGGTGGAGGTTGCAGTGAATCAAGATCATGCCACTGCATTCCAGTCTTGTGACAGAGCAAGACTCCATCTCAAAAAATAAAAATAAAATAATAAATAAATAAAGTTCAGGCCCTATGACTGCAGAGTCTATCTTCCTAACAAATGTTCCACGCTACCTAAAGAATCATGGCTTTTCCTGGCATTAACTACCGTGATAATGGGCATTTCTTGTTATTTCACAAAGCTTAGGCAATAGATGTACTTAGCATCACATAGGCAAGGCAATATTTAATAGGATCAATGAAATTGTTATGTAAAAAATCAGAATGGAAATTTATATTTCATTATGTATACTAGAAAGGCATATGTAATTGAAAATTGATGAGCTGTAATACATACAGTGAGTCTTCTCTTAACATCATCCATAGGTTTTGGACACTATGGCATTAAGTGAAGAAACATTTAACAGAACAATTTATCACAAGCTACTTGACATAAACAATGGTCAAATTCCTAAATCATATTTCCAGTCACAAAAGCATTGTCAAACTTTAAACTAAGGGCTCAAAACATCTCTAGTATCAAATATTTAAATAAATGTGAGCTATACATACATTTAAGAAAGGCTACCAAGAACAAATAAGATCACTGTTCACCTGCTCATTTCAGTTCAAAATTGCAGCTCAGTTTACAAGGTAGAAATCAGCTGTGGACAGGATTCCTTCCCATCACAGGTGTACACATGCACAACCACACTCAATCAAACTGGGATCATCTAGACACACGACTGTACCTAATGCACACATCTTTGGGATGTGAGAGGAAATCAGAGTACCTGGATGAAACTCACTCAGACATGGGAAGAACATACAAATTCCACACACTTCCAACTCCAAACACAAGACGGAATTGAACAAAATGATGTTATTCGAGAACTTGCTGTAATAGCTTTAATAAAGATTCTCATTTCATATTATTAAATAATATAAATTACTTAGTGTTAGTAAAATACGTAAAGTTAGTTGAGGTTAAAAAATGAGCAGGAAAACACAAATTTTAATACAAATTACTTAGGTTAAATACATATATTTGTAAATTGTGTTCTACTATTGGAAGTTTCACACTTCATTGAATTGGAAGAATTTATTTCACCTAAAACTACACTGAAAACAAAATCCAGTGCTTAATAAGTCAATAAACAGCCATATTCTGCACATAAGTAGAAACTAAACATTTGTGCTTTAAAATGCAATTCTATCAAATCGCTTAACTAATATAAAATACAAAGCAAAATATGCAAACAAGTCATTTTTACAACTGTTATAAATTTTAATGGGTAGTTTTCAAAGTACACTCCATTTTACTTAAATGTTTAAAAGGATTTTATTTCTTCATTGTACACAGCATTCTTGCTTCAATAATTCAGTATTTTTCCTTTTGAAAAGGCAAATTATGTTATGCTTTCACATTTCATTTCTGTCCATTCTATCTTATTTTAAAATATGAACCTCACATTCTTTCATAAACCTTAATTATGCTACTTCTGTTAAATCCTTTTATAATAATTTTAATCAAATCAGTATAAAGGATCACCAAGGGATATAGTCATCAGGCTATCTAAAGTCAACATGAAGGAAAAAATTCCAAGAGCAGTAATACAAAGGCATCTGGTGACCTACAAAGCAAAACCTATTAGACTAACAACCAACTTTTCAGCACAAACCTTGGAAACCAGAAAGGATTAGGGTCCTAATGTCAACCTCCTTGAACAAAACAACTGTGGGCTAAGAATTTGATATCCTGCAAAACTAAGTTTCACAAATGAAGGAGAAATAATGTCATTTTCAAATGCTGAGACAATGTGTCACACCAAATATGCACTATAAGACATACTAAAAGGAGTTAAAAATCTTGAAATCAAAAGGCCAATATACACCAAATTAGAACCTCTTGAAAACTTAAAACTTAGCCTATAAGACAACAACACAATAAAAACAAACTAGGTAACAATTAACATGATGAAGAGAATAGTATCTCACATCTCAATATTAATGTTGAATGTAAATGGCCTAAGCACTCCACTTAAATATATATAGAATGACAGAATGGATAAAAAGTCACAATTCAAATATCTGCTGTTTCCAATAGACTCACCTAACACAGAAGGATTCACATAAACTCAAGGTAAAAGAGTAGAAAAAGTATTCCACAAAAATGAAAACCTAAAGCAAGCAAGAGTAGCTATTCTTGTATCAAACCGAAGAGTCTTCAGAGTGATAACAGTGAAAAGAAAGGTTGATTGCTATATAATGATAAAAGGATCAATTCACCAAGAAGATACTACAATTCTAAATATATATGCGTCAAACACTAGAGCTCCTAGATTCATAAAACAATTACTACTAGACCTAAGAAATGAGATAGACAGGAAAACAACAATAGTGGGAGACTTCAATACACCCCTGACAGCACTAGACAGATCTCTAAGATAGAAAATAAATTACAGAGAAACAATGGACTTAAATGACATGTTAGAACAAATGAACTTAATGGACATTTACAGAATATTCTACCCAAGGTTTGCAAAATATACATTCTTCTAATCCACACATAGAACACTCTCCGAGATAGAAGATATAATAGGCCACAGAACAAGAGTCAGTACATTTAAAAAAAATAAAATCATGTCTAGTATCTTCTTAGACCACAGTAGATAAAACTAGAAATCAACTGCAAAAGGAACTCTCAAAACTATACAAATACAAAGACATTAAATAATCTGCTCCTAAATGATGCCTGAATTAATAAAACCAAGATGAAAACTTAAAAAATCTTTGAATTGAATGATAGTAATGACAAGTTATGAAACGTCTGAGATACAGCACAAGTGGTGCCAAGAAGAAAGTTTATAGCACTAAATGCCTGCATCCAAAAGTCTGAAACAGTGCAAAGTGACAACCTAATGCCACATCTCAAGAAAGTGGAGAAACAAGAAAAATCTAAACCCAAAGCTAGAAGAAAATAAATAACAAAGATCAGAGAAGAATAAATTTCATTTAAATGAAATTTAAACAAAGAAAATAATACAGTCAATGAAACAAAAAGCTTATTTTTTTGTAAAAAATAAACCAAAATTATATCATTGCTAGATTAACCAAGGAAAGAGATCTAAATCAGCTCAATTTAAAGTGAAACTAGAGACATTATAACCAACACCACAGAAATACAAAAGATCATTTCATACTACTATGAACACTTTTATGCACACAAATTAGAAAATCTAGAGGAGATTAACAATTTCCTGGAAATACACAACCCACCTAGATTAAATGAAGAAGAAATAGAAACCTTGAACAGACCAATAACAAGCAATTACTGACTGAATCAGTAATTTAAAAATTGCCAACAACAACTAAAAAGCCCAAGCCCAGTTATATTTATAGCTGAATTCTACCACACATTCAAAGAATAATTCTACCAATCCCACTGAAATTATTCCAAAAGACTGAGAAAAAGGGAATTCCCCATAAATAATTCTATTAAGATAGAATCACTTTGATATCAAAATCACGGAAGGACATAACAAAAAAAGAAAACTACAGACCAATTTTTCTGATGAATATAGACATAAAAATTCTTAACAAAATAATAGCTAACCAAATCCAACAGCACATCAAAAAGCTAATTCATCATAATCAAGTGGGTTTCTTTCCAGGGATGCAGGAATGGTTTAACACATGCAAGTTAATAAATGTGATACATCACATAAAGAATTAAAAACAAAAAACATGTGATCATCTCAATAGATGCAGTAAAAGCTGTTGACAAAATCCAGCATAAATTTATGATGGAAAACTCTCAACAAATTAGGCATAGAAGGGACTTACCACAAAATGGTAAAAGCCATATATGATAAATCCACAGCCAACATCATATAGAATGGGGAAAATTTGAAAGCATTTTTTCTAAGAACAGAAACAAGATAGGATGCTTACTTTTACCACCCCTATTTAACATAGTGCTGGAAGTACTAGCTAGAGCAATTAGACAAAAGAAGGAAATAAAGGGTATCTAAATTGGAAAAGAGGAAGTCAAATTTTTGCTGTTTGCAGATGATATAATTGTACACTTAGAAATCTTAAAGACTCCTCCAAAAGACTTTTAGATTTGATAAATGAATTAAATAAAATATCAGGTTACAATATCAATGTGCACAAATTGGTAGCACTGTGATACACCAACAAAACCCAAGCTGAGAATCAAATCAAGAACTCAATCACTTTTGCAACAGCTGCAAAAAAATAAAATACCTAAAAATATACTTAACCAAGCAGATGACAGATCTCCTCAAAGAAAACTACAAAACACTGCTGAAAGATGTCATGAATGACATAAACAAAAGGAAACACATCCTATGTTCATGGACTGGAAGAATCGATATTGTGAAAATGACCGAACTCCCAAAGCAATCTACAGGTTCAAGGCCATTCTCAGAAAAATACCAACACAATTTTTAACAGAATTAGAAAAAAACATACTAAAATTCATATGAAATTGTTAAGAGCCCAAATGCCCAAAGCAATCCTAAGCAAAAGGAAGAAATCTGGAGGGACCATATAACTGGATTTGAAATTACACTATAAAGCTATAGTTACCAGAATAGCATGGTGTGGTTATAAAAGCAGTCGAAGGCCAGTGGAACAGCATAGAGAACTCAGAAGTAACACCAAATATGCACAGTCAACTGATCTTTAGCAAGGCACACAAAAACATAAATTGGGGAATGAACATCCTATTTAATAAATGGTGCTGGGAAAACTAGCAAGCCACATGTAGAATGAAACCGTATCTCTCATCTTATTTAAAAAAAATCAACTTGAGATGGATCAAAGCCTTAAATATAAGACCTGAAAGTATAAAAATTCTGGAAGGCAATGCTGGAAAAACTCTTTTAGATTTCAGCCCGTGGAAAGAATTAATGACTAAGACTCCAAAAGCAAACACCATAAAAACTAAAATAAATGAATGGACCTAATTAAACTAAAAAGCTCTGCACAGCAACTGAAGTAATCAAGAGAAAACCAAAAAACTGGGAGAAAATATTTGAAAAGTACACATCTGACAAAGGACTAGTCTCCACAATCTACAAGGATCTCAAACAAAAACAAAGAGAAAAGCAAATAATCCCATTAAAAAGTGTGTAAAGGACATAAACATTTCTCAAAAGAAGATTTACAGGTGGCCAACAAACATATGAAAAAATATTCAACTTCACTAATCATCAGGGAAGTGAAAATTAAAGCCACAATTAGATACCATCTTACTGCCACAAAAATGGACATTATTGCAAAATTCAAAAACAAGGCACAGTGACTTATGCCTGGAATCTCAGCTCATTGGAAGGCCAAGGAGGGGCTGATCACTTGAGCTCAGGAGTTCAGGACCAACCTGGGCAACATGGCAAAACCCCATCTCTTCAAAAATTATGCACACAAAAATATCAGCCAGGTATAATGGCATGTACCTGTGGTTCCAGCTACTCCAGGGGCTAAGGTCAGAGGATCGTTTGAGCCCAGGAGGTAAAGGCTGCAGTGAGCCATGATCATGCCACTGCACTCTATTCTGGTTGAGAGAGTGAGAACTTGTTTCAGAATAAAAAAAGTAAAAACACTGTAGACATTGGTGAGGATATGGGGAAAAGGGAACATTGGTACAGTGCTGATAGGAGTATAAATTAGTGCAACCTCTATGGAAAACAGCGTGGTGATTACTTATAGACCTGAAAGTCTGATGTACCATCGACCCATCAGTCCCACTGCTGGGTACCCACTCAAAGGAAAGGTCATTATATGAAAAAGACACTGGCATACGTATGTTTATGGCAGCACAATTCACAATTGCAAATACGTGGAACCAACCTAAGTGCCCATCCACTAATGAGTGGATAAAGAAAATATGATATATACACACCATGGAACACTACTCAGTCATTAAAAACAGTGCAATAATGTATTTTGCAGCAACTTGGATGGGTCTGGGGGTTTTAATGTAAGTGTAGTAACTAAGGAATAGAAAATGAAATACCATATGTTCTCACACAAGTGGATACTAAGCTATGAGAATGCAGGGGCATACCGAGTGATATAATGGATTGGAAGGAAGAGGGTGGAAGAGGAGCCAGGGATAGAAAATGATACATTAGATACAATGTACGCTACTCAGGTAACAGGCACGCTCAGAATTTATCACTATATGATTGATCCATATAACAAAAAATTACTTGTACCCCAAAGGCTATTGAAATAAAAAAATATATAGGAAGAAAACAGTTTTGATGTGGAAGATCAGACATGCATAGTTTATATGCCTATATAGAGTAGACATATTTGGGATTGTCAGCAAATCATTTTTTTTTAGTGGTTTCTCAATTGGCTGTATTACATTTTATCTAATCAGCTAGCCACTGATTACTGGAGGTGGATAAGTTACTGCAAATAAACAAATGATTCTCTCTCCTGAAACTTTTGTATTTGTGATGATAAGTAATTACAGACCTCTGTCTCTAGTGCCTGAATATTTTCAGCTCAACAGCTTTTTGAGGCCATGTGTAATGTCACTTATTTCTTCTGAAAAGTCAGAAATAAAGGTAGTTTTCTGAATTAGGGAGAAAAGGGAATCAAGAACACAGACAAGAGTGGTAAAACCAGGTTTCTGAAGGCAAGTCTCTACTTGCTCCTGATGCCTAACCACATTCAATTTGTTAAGATTTTCAGTATTCTTATAATAATTTCTGATCATGTCTAGCTGATTTACATTATTATTTTGGCAAGCAAACTTATAAAAGAAAATACTTATATTAGGTGTCATCATGATTATGTGGATTAGTCAGTTTAAGTTTTCCGGAAACACACATGGTATTATTTCAGTTGATGGGGAGTTATTTTAAGGAGAGACCAGATAATAAAGATGAAACACATTCTAAACATTACAAGCCTTAGGAAGAAGTGCTATTTTACTCTTCCACATTCAGGTTATGATTCAGAGAATAGCTTTGATGACCCACTTATAGTTCTGAGAATTGAGCCAAGATCCATTGCTTCTCCTTCTCTAGCAAATTCTTCATGCAATAACACAACAGCAAAAACTGTCAACATATTTATAGAATTTTAATGATTGTGGCTAGAATGTAAAACCAAATGCAACCTACATAGCACTTTGTTTTCTCAGAAAGAAACTATTGATAAAGGAGAATGAGTAATCTAGGCAGTTTCGATCTTGCTAGAAAAGGGTGTGAAAATGGAGGAGGCAATGCAGTGATTGCAGCAGTACTGTCTAATACTTTTTGTCTAGGCTCTTCCGTCTTCAGCTGCCCCTAAATGCTAATATGCACTGGATTCTCTACTTGGCTTGCTCACGTTATCCACCCTATCTGCATGATTACAAGAAATTACATAGCTTATATTAACATCTGATATGGTTTGTATCTGTGTCTCCACCCAAATCCCATGTTCATATATAATTTCCAATGTTGGAGATGGAGCCTGGTGAGAGGTGTTTGGATCATGAGGGTGATTTTTCAGGAGTGGTTTAACAACATCCTCCTTGGTACTGTTGTCACGATGGTAAGTGAGTTCTCATGAGATGTTGTTGAAAAGTGTGTGGTACCTCACCCACACTCTTTTGCTCATACTTTGGCCATGTGATATGTGTGCTCCCCCTTGTCCTCTGCCATAACTGTACATTAACTGAGGACTCCCCAGAAGCTAAGCAGATACAAGTAATCATGCTTCCACTACAGCCTGCAGAATTGTGAATCGATTAAACCTATTTCCTTTGTAAACTACTCAGTCTCAGGTATTTCTTTATAGCAATGTGAAAATGGACTAATAGACCATCTCTGGCAATTCTGGCAATTCCAAAATACATATTATTATCCAATTAGTCTTTGACAGAACTCTTGTACTATATATAAAACTTTTTACTGAATATCTATGCCTGGATATTTTAGCATATTAATTCAACATATTTGGTCTTGAACTAATTTTTTCTCAAACCACTCTTCCTCCTCTTACATCCTCACTATTGATACAATCATCACAGTCTAAAATCTAAGCAATATCATGCAACTCTTCTTCTTCACTTGGGATTAATTCCTAAGTCTCATGAGTTTACTGTCTCTGGCTTTCCAGTCTCTCTATATCATTGCTGCCGTCGTAAGTAAGTCCTACTTCATCTCTTGTTTAGATTATTGATAGGCGATTAATACAGTTCTTAGGAACATGAGTTCTGTAGCTTGATAACTGGGATTGATTTCCAGTTATACTATATACTTACTCTGTAGTCCGCATGTCTCTGTTTCCTAGTTTCCTAGACTACAGAAGAGAAAGAATAATCATAGTACATATCTCACAGGTTTACTCTGGGGAGTCAATGTGAATACACGTAAAGTATTTGGAATACTGCCTTGACACTTGAATAAAGGCTTCACTAATTTTGATTTTGATTTTGCATTTATCTTCTTGAATCCATATTCAATCTGTTCAATTCTTCTTCCACATTGATGCACTAATTATTAATCCAAAACCAAAATTTGGCCTTCTCAAAGCTTTTTATTGATCTTCATTACTTGTACAACAATATTCTAGCCTATTTTTATTGCCACACAATAAGACTATTGTATTGTACAAAATGCCCTTCATGCTATGGCTCATGCCTGCTAATTTAGCATCATTTGTCAGTAACTGACACTTAGTATAATAACATAACAAAGCTTCCCTATACATATCTTGCTGTGTCTTAACAGGTGCTTTTCTTTGTATGTGCTTCACTTTCTTCTCTAATCCCTCTGTCAAATTTCCTCTTAAGCTTTCTGATAAATCATATTAATTTATGTGCTATCCCTTCAACTATTCTTTGTTCATTTCCTTCTTTGATTTTATGTACCCCCTTTCCTGAATGTGTATCTAAAAAGATTAAAAGGCTTATTTCAGAACCTCCTAGATTAACTGATTTTTTTGTTATTCCTTGAATAATGGCTTTAAAATAAGACAGGTATCTGTAAACTAAGCAATTTTTTTAAAATTTCTCATTTTGCTGTAATCAGTAGGAAATTATTGTGGGGTTTGGAACAGCAAAGAAACGTACTGAAAAGTATTCTAGTAAAAAGCATTCAACAGGAAAACATGAGGTAGATTTAGAGCAGAGATTCCCAAACTCAGTTTGAGGCTCCCTTCATGTTTCAGTAATTTTTTAAATATCCCTCCTAGGCCAAAAAATATCTAATGATTTGGTCTATTAAGTAGCTACATCCAAGCCACAAAACAGTAATAGCTATCAGCAAAAGTCAACATGTTTCCCTTGAACATTTAAAATACCCCAAGGGCATCCCAGTAAGTTAAATGTGGTGCCTCAATGCAATTTGTTCATATTTTTTTTGACTGTAAGACTAAATATATGTAAATAGAAAGACTTGCACAGGAAGGTCATTTGGAACAGGAGCTGAAAAATTATGACCCATAAGCCCAATCTGACCCACTACTTGTTTTTGTAAAGAAAGATTATTGAGACACATGTATTGTTTATGTACTGTTTTTAAGCTAGAACAGCAGAACTGAGTAGTTGAGACAGAGAACATATGGCATGCCAACCTGAAAATAGTTATTCTCTGACCCTTTACAGAAAAAGCTTTTCAGCCTCTGTTTTAGAAGGTTATTTCAAAATCAACTTGTGATGTGGTAAAAGTATGATCCAAGAACACAGCCCTGGAAATTCAATTTTATTGGACTTAATTCACAAACATTTGCACATCTATGTTATGCTGGACTCTTTGGAAAAGCTGTAAGAGATTTGTTATAAAGTTTTAATCAGCATCACAGAAAATTATATTTCCGCTATGGGTCAATTCTTTAATAATCACAATCCTTTCTATAGTTGATGGGCAATTAAGATAATTTTGAAATCTATTCTTCTCAGATATTAAAAGCCACAGTAAAGCTGATGTACTTACTGATATCTGGAAGAAAAATGATTACAGCCATCTTCACTTAGATTAACCAACAGGTTAATTACCAATACAGTTTTAAGTAATGGATATAGAAAGTCAGTTCAAAATAGTATAATGAACTTATTCCCTGAGCAGCCTGTCATGATATAATATTGACTTAGGAGAAATTCTCACTCTTTTCTATTAGTAAATTTACTTTTTCAACATATCAGACATAATTGAAATCATTTCTTTTCTATTTTAAAAATAATTTTAGAGATGAAAGATAACAAAATTAGCCCATAGAGCTGTCCTTAAATCTTTCCCCAAAAGTAAGTATTGTTTATCATTCATGACCCATTCAACCTCACTTCAGGGTTTCAAAAATATTTTGCAAATAATGTATCCAAATTGACAGACATAATCTTAAGGTTTTTCCACAGTATTTTTTATAGGGTTAAGATGATATCTGAGTAAAATATAAATATAAATTAATAGGCACGGTAGATTAATTTTGAATGTGAACCAACCTACTCTATATCCTTTAGCAACAGTCTATTGTATATATAGAAAACATGTGTGTGTGTGTGTGTGTGTGTGTGTGTGTGTGTGAGAAAGAGAGAGAGAGAGAGAGAGAATTAGAGGCAGATAGAAAAATACTTCTTTCTGTAATTTGCTAAGAAAGTAAATTGAATAATAAAATTTATAAATCTTGGCTACACATCAAATTAAAATTATGTATTTTTAAAAACATTTTAATTTATGAAATCAATGACTTTTGTAACATTTTCAGTAAATTATTACTTAATAGTTTTACATAGTTTATTGCATGAAAGATTCTTATTGCTTGTTTACTGGTGGAATGTTTCTTTTAAAAAAAGCTTAAAACATTTCATTTTTTATAAACCAAACAGTAATTTCATTTATAAAACTTATCAATGGGTATTGTAACATTTCTAATATGATGTGAATGCAACGGGAGAATTCCTTGGTGAAAACTCCAACACCTCTTTGAAGAATGATAGATGGTAGTCTTCAGGATTCTGGTTGCTATAGAGAGGCCAATGGCACAAACTGCGCAGGCAACTTTCTCTTCCTTCACTTCCACTTCTCTCATTGCCCACCATCCCAGCACGTTTTCATTTCTTCTTCCTAGGCAGTCTTGCCTTCTCCCTTCCAGTTGCCAGGACTGCCTAATAAGTGATCTTTCTTGCCATTTTCTCATCTTCTCCATCTCTCCAAACACTGAGATATTCAAAATAAATTGTACCTTAGCACACTATCTCTTAGCTGAAGTTGCTTTTTCACCCACTAGCAGCAACTTTGTCATCTGCAGTGTCTTTTCAACGTCCTGAAGCCCTCTCAGCTCTGGTTGCCATTCCTCAAACAGTGGGGGAATTCCACTACTACCCTCTTCATCTCTATGCCCCTACTTTGGACTAAAATGTCACACAAAATATCAATTGCCTCTCTCTTTGCCAAAGACACTATAGGTTTCAGATATTATGCAGATTATTATCGTTTAACCCAGAAGACATTTTAAAGAAGATATTATAGTCCTTGCAGTTCAAGAAATCACAAAAATGTTTCAATTATTTAAATGCTAGGACATTTTTAAGGATAACTTGAGTATTATGCTATTTTGTAAAAATGGTGAATTATTCATTCAAAATTATAATGTACCTTTGCAACTAATATTTCATTGTGGCTAGGTATGGTGGCTTATGCCTGTAATCACAGCACTTTGGAAAGCCAAGTTGGGAATATTGCTTGAGGATCTTTTGAGACTTGTTGGGGGAAGCAGCAAAGGAGAAAGGACTTACAGAGTGCCTACAAAAATTGGTTATAAGTAACATATAAACTAGGAACAACAAATCACGGCAAACTGCAGGAGGCCTCTAAGGAGACAAACTTCTCCATGCCTCATGATCCAGTGCAGGGGAGACCTAGGCTCTGTTACCATAAGCATTGTGCTCGCAGATGTAAAACCCCTTCATAGCACTAAGACATAACCAGACTTGTAGGGTCCTTGTGAGGCCTGCATTCTACCATCTGCACATAGACAATAGAACCACATGTTCTTGTTTTGTGAAACTCCTGAAACTGACACTGTAATCAATTTTTAGAATGACACACTAGTTCTGGCTCATTGATTCAGCTCCGGCTCACTGATTCACCCCACCATCACGTCACCCTCTCCCCATCATCACTCCACCACGCACCCTATAGATCAAAGTGATTGTAACCAATAAATACTATGGAAGATTAGAGCTCAGGGCCTTTGCAGCCTCCATTTATGCACTGGCCCTCTTGTCCCACTTCATACATTCTTAATCTGTCTCGTTCTCATTCCTTTGTTGCCACTGACCTCGGGGTACCCACAGGTGGTGTGTGGGGGCTGGCCTCCTACAAGACCAGCCCGGGCATCCATCTCTAAGCAAAAAGTTTCTTTTTTCTTTTTTTAATTAGCTGAGTATGGTGGTGCATGCCTGTAGTCCTAACTACCAGGAGGCTGAGGTGGGAGAATCACTTGAGCCCAGGAGGTCAGGCTGCAGAAGCTATGATTAAGCCACTGCACTCCAGCCTGGGTGATAGAGCAAGTCTTTGTCTCTAAAAGAAAAGATTAAAGAAAAAGTTTCTTTAATTGCTACAGACTAGTTTTTAGAAATAAGAGCAGCTAATACTGAAAACTATTATTTAATCAAAGAACAGGGTATATTTTCAATAAATCATCTTGAAAATTGAGATCATCAAGCTTTAAATTAGTCAGTTATCTTAGGTATACATTTTGCATTTGGATATGAGAAATACATTTCAGTTATATTTCATGACTGTGAATCAAAAAATCTAATATAATCATGGTTTCTACAAAGTGAAAGCATCATGAAACAAAAATTGTTTTATTTGCAAAATTATATTTTGTTTTTCATTATGCTAAATCTTGTGTTTCTTTTAATATATGATTTATAATTTTGGTCCCTTTAGTGTGGCTCAAGTAAGACATTGACAAATTGAAGTTACACTAAAATTATTTTTCAGAAGATAAAATATCATTTTTTATCATATAAAGTATATTGAAATCCCAGTTTTGACTTGGATTCTAAAACAAATACATAAAAGTGAGTGTTTTTGTATTTTAATTATACTTATGGCAGCAGACTTATTTGCCAAGCTTTCCAGTCTCGACTTTTCACAACCATAGAATTCTAGCCTCTCTTTTGAGAGATGTCTTCTGATTTTGTATTTGGATAAAGAACGGAAAGAATTGTCAATCAACTTGCTTGGACAAAATCACGCTCAAAATTTGTTTCCCTAATACATCTTTTGAGTTTTCTCTTCCTTCCCATTTTCTCTGATTTCACCCTGCTTTTAGTCCTAATCCATTTTTTGTTGAAATAGTATGTTTAGCACAGGCACACATACATACACCTAATCACACAAGCTTAACACTGGTATTTTATACTATTATAAATGGATGTTCACCCAGTACTTTTCAGGGTAATGGAGTGGGCTGATGGAATAGTTGTCTTTACAACCAAGGAAATGGCTTTAATTTTAATAGTAAAGTAATACTATTTGCACTGAAAACAGCAGCTTAAAGTACAGCCAGTACTAATTTATTGCTCATTATTTACTTTCTAGAAGAAAAACTGATTTCACAGGCCTGATCCATCCACTAGAATGATGGATATCTTCCACTTTTTGACATATACTTTATTTGCAGGGATCTTCAATAATGATCTAAGCAAATGTGTATGTCATTTAACAGAGAGCTTCTTAGTGTCTATTCTCAGTTTCAGTCTGGAGATCCTATTCTGGGCCCTGAACAGCAAAACAAGAGTGGCATGAAGAGATATGGGAGGTGGTGCTTCCTGAGACCCCAAACTTTATTAGTCACCAGTATGTTGATCTCCTCGAAGATAAATATATATCTTTAGAAACATTTGTTTCCCCAAATTGCCCTTTTATTTGAAAAGTAGTTTTGCTTCTTTTTAGTGGAATCAGTAAAATTACAGTGAAAAAAATGTCAGTTATCTATTTATTTTCTTTGCATAATCTCTTTATGATTACAAGCTATCAACCATGGTAATATTAATTTTCTTACATTTTACATATGTCATGCTGTTATCTTCTTTGAGTTATTTTGATGACCTCCCTTTCATCACAAGATGATGTGAAAACTTTGGACACAGCCTTTATGACTTTAAAATATGGCTCCAAGTGTCTGAACCTTGACTTCAGACACTTCCTCGTCGAACATCATCAAGACAAAACTGCTACTGCTTTCCTTCCATCCCAAACCTTCTGTAAAAATTCTAAGTGGTTCCAGTTTGGTCAACTCACTTCCTTTTTTTTAATGTTTGCACTTTTCCCCTTTTCCAATTTTTTTTATTGCATTTTAGGTTTTGGGGTACATGTGCAGAACATGCAAGACAGTTGCATAGGTACACACGTGGCAGTGTGTTTTGCTGCCTTCTGCACCTTCACCCATATTTGGCATTTCTCCCCATGCCATCCCTCCCCCTTTCCCCCCCCACTGTCCCTCCCGTATTTCCCCCAATAGACCTCAGTGTGTGGTACTCCCTTCCCTGTGTCCATGTGTTCTCATTGTTCATCACCCGCCTATGAGTGAGTATATACGGTGTTTCCTTTTCTGTTCTTGTGTCAATTTGCTGAGAATGATGTTCTCCAGATTCATCCATGTCCCTACAAAGGACACGAACTCATCATTTTTGATTGCTGCATAA
>CM052653.1:50207042-50280992 GCA_028533165.1 Leontopithecus rosalia | reverse complement strand
AGACCTCAGTGTGTGGTACTCCCTTCCCTGTGTCCATGTGTTCTCATTGTTCATCACCCGCCTATGAGTGAGTATATACGGTGTTTCCTTTTCTGTTCTTGTGTCAATTTGCTGAGAATGATGTTCTCCAGATTCATCCATGTCCCTACAAAGGACACGAACTCATCATTTTTGATTGCTGCATAATATTCCATGGTTTATATGTGCCACATTTTCCCAGTCCAGTCTATCATGGATGGGCAATTGGGTTGATTCCAGGTCTTTGCTATTGTAAACAGTGCTGCAATGAACATTCGTGTGCATGTGTCCTTATAGTAGAACGATTTAACACTTTTACACTGCTGGTGGGAGTGTAAATTAGTTCAACCATTGTGGAAGACAGTGTGGCGATTCCTCAAGGACCTAGAAATAGAAATTCCATTTGACCCAGCAATCCCATTACTAGGTATATACCCTTTTCCAATTTTTTTAAGTCATATTGCAATGCATTCCATCTTCTTCTGAACTCACCACAATTCCAACTAATCCTTCAGGGCACAATTTGTTTCTTCTTCTCTCTGAAGCCCTCTTAGACTACCCTAAAACAATTAATCCTCTTTCTTCTGTTTTCACCATAATTACACTTCCCAGTCACTTAAGAGCAATACATGTGTCCAAAACCAACATTTATGAAGGTGTGCCTTCACAGAATTAGAAGTCACAATGTTAATACAAAATATTGATATAACAATATTTATCCAGCAACAATTTGTTGAGCAATATCTTTTGTGTGGAGAACTTTTCTAAATGTTGAACGTAAATGAATGACCAAAGCAGACCAACAGCCCTGTTTTTGTGGAACTCATGTTCTAGTAAATTGGATAATCCAAACATACATTATATAAGTAAACTTCATAATATATTAGATCTTCTACAGAAGAAATATACGATGCTTAATTTTATGTATCAACTTGATGGGGGCCAGAGTACCCAGACTTTTGGTCAAATATTATTCTAGATGTGTCTACATGGGGTGTATTTAGCTGAAGTTAACATTTGAATCTGCAGACTGAGCAAAATCAATTGCCCTCCCCAATGTAGGTGGACCACATCCAATAAATTAAAGACTTTTGTCAACCAAAAATCTGAGTAAGAGGGAACTCCTTCTGCCTAACTGCCATGAGATAGAACATTGGTCTTTTCCTGCCTTCAAAATTGAACTAAAAAAAATCAGCTTTTCTTGGGTTCCAAGATTGCTGACTTTTGAACTGGAACAGATACCACCAGCTCTCTTCATTCTCAGACATTTGGACTCATGCTGGAACTATACCGTTGACTTTCCTTGGTCTCCAGCTTGTCTACTGCAGGTCTTAAAATTTCTCAGGCTCTATAATCATATAAGCCAATTCGTTATAATAAATATATATTGATCTTTCTATATATCTGTAGTTTTATCTATATCTCATTTATTCTGTTTCTCTCAACAACCATGACTAATATAGAGGTTAACCAAGAGCACTGGGAATCAGAAAGATCAAAGATAGATTGGGTCAGGTCATGGAATTAAAGAAATTTACCTTTAATTTACTTATGTTAGGTGGTAGAAACATAGCACAAGTTTCTAAGCTGCCGTTTTACATGAAAAAAGTTTAAGGAAAATCCTGTGCAAGAGTGGACCAGAAAAGAAAAGCTGAGGTAGGGTGGTGATGAAGATGTGACCAGAGCAGACTCAGTGAAAACGCAAATGAGGATAACAGGGCCTGACAAATCATTGGCTAGTGAAGATCAAAAAATAATTCCACTAATTGTTTTTAATCCTAGGTGATGGTAAAGATAGTACTGCTGAGGTTAGGAGACTTAAAGGACTTGTGTTCCGGTCACAACCCTGCTGACCAAAACAGGATCTGGTCCAGACAGAACAAAGCGAAGAAACTGGCAAGAACCAGCAGATGGCCATAAAAGTAATCCCTGGTTTTCCTCATTGCTCATTGGTAAAAGACACTCCCACCAGTGCCAGGGCAGTTTACAATTGCCACCCTTTTCTTAGAAAGTTCTACGTAACTTGCCCCTCAATTTGCATTGCTTTGCAAGGAGCAGTACTGTTCAGTAAAAACATTTCTGTCTAATACCACTGCCTCATCCTTGAGCTCTTTCTTGAGTGAAGCCACGAACTATCCTAGGCTAAGCCCCAGTTGTCTTGCATCACTGTTTTTCAGTGAAACCAGATGACTGAGAAAAATCTCAGAGCAGAGGGAATGGATGAATCCATATTTGCATATAGGTTGCAAACTGGGAGCCTATAAACCAAGTCTAACCCATTGGTTTTTAAAAAATTCATTTGAAAGTCTTTCTAAAATTCTAATTTTTCAACAGTTCAAAAAAATTACAACTCTTTATTTTTAAAAAGTCTGTAATGTTGACATTTTTATGTAACAAAGGAAGAATGGCTCTTCTGTAATTTAACTATTTAGTGGATCTGAGGATCAGTCACCTTTGTTAGACAAGTTACATTAACTGTGGCTTGCTACAGGCCCCTCTCCAAGACTATTCCTAAAACTGAGGCAGAGTTTGGAACCACCTTATAAGTTTTTGCATATACCTTAGATTGTGAGTACTGAAGGCAGAGCCAGGGTTTTTATAAGCCACCTTAAATTATGCTTGTTATGTGATTCAATTAAAGCTTTAGTGGCTATAAAATAGTAAGACCAATTAAACCCAGGCCTAATTTCAAATCCCAGGTATTTAGTGAGTGTCTTATCTTTTTTGAGCCTCAGTTTCTTCATGGGTAAAATGTTGTAATAGTACTATCTTCTCAGAAGGATGTTATGAGGGTTTTATGAGCTATTGTGCAAAAGATGCTCAACACATTATTTCAATGAGCAGGAAATGCTAGGCATAGTGTCAGGAGAGTAAAATCTAACATGTGACTACCTTGCAAAAACAAATGGAAATAGTAAAGTTATAGTCTCCTAAATTACAAGCCTTCTTGGGCTTTACTTCTTGGGCAAGTTTTATTTTGTCCGTAAACACAGGCAATAAATAATTTTACTCACTTAAAGATATGATAGAATAGTTTTCCTATGTTTAATCCATCTCCTCATGAAAACTTCAATATTTAATAGAATGTGTCATTTTAAAGCAATATACCATGAAACAGTGTAGAAAATTTTGTCACAGAGATAGTTGGCTTGTTTATATTGGTTTATATATATTTATGGTGAATGCCAGGGGCTTTGTGCCTGCTATTTCATTTTATTTGCATACTTTGAGTGTAATTTAAAAATTCACATTTTGCTTTTAGCAAATAAATAATAGATGTGGAAATTCAAAATGAATGTTTTATGGGAATAAACAGCACTCATGTATATATAATATACATTATATTATTTTATATACAATTAGAACATTTGAAAAAATTCTCATATCACCAGGAATAAAACAGATACTGCAATATGTATTGAAATGCTATTTTAATATTTGCATGAAATAATTGTTGTCTAATAAAAAATCTGCAATATGAGGTATAAAAGAATTTAGAACATCCTAAAACTTGAAAAAAAATCATTGTTTCTAATGTACTTTAATTTAATGAAAAGTCTTTTTACACTTTAGGCTTCTTTTCTTACACCAAAATAAAAATATGTTTTTCTTTCTCTAATGCATTCCTTTCTCCTGATTACCAAATAAAAGTTAGATGCTCTACATCTGGAAACGAAATTCCATTGTTTGCAGACCATCTTAACAGAACATTGAAAGAGATTCTTTAAAAAAGATGTTGACACTGAATTGCAAGGCAATTTCATCTGAGTAGAGGCAGCTGAATTAGATTCATTAGCTTCAACTGGAATTGAACAGCCACCTTGGGAAAGCTTGTCCAAGAGAAAATGAGTATAGTTAAATTTAAGGTAAGGTGTAAGAGAACATCTGAAAGTGTAATGTG
Source organism: Leontopithecus rosalia (assembly GCA_028533165.1). Lineage (NCBI taxonomy): Eukaryota > Metazoa > Chordata > Mammalia > Primates > Cebidae > Leontopithecus > Leontopithecus rosalia. The sequence continues at coordinate 50,277,073 of CM052653.1, read as the reverse complement.
ATGCAAAGTATTTCAGTATGGGCTATTAGTCACACCTAGAAGCCTGTTTTAAAAGTCTAGACAGACAATAACAATAACTACAAGAGAAAATAAAGAGAGATTCTGGATGCCTATGGTAATTTCCCTTAGTGGAGAAATGATTTTAACTGACCACAAATCACCTCTTCCACTTGCAAATAACTTTAGGATGGATTAATTTTTAGCAGGGAAATAATATTTAAATATTTTCTTAAAATGTAGCCAGATTACTTCTCAGAGCCTTTATTGCTTTACTTTGCTATAGACCAAGGCACGTTAAAAAATATTCGAGGTCTTGCATTTCTTGCAGCCTTAATCTATTATTATATTGGATTACTCCCGGTGTAGTGTTATGTGGGAGAGAAGGAACATTCTCTTCTGATTGAACTCAGTCTTTTAGTAAACCTGTACCTTGGGCTGTGAGCTTTACAAGTATTCCTCAAATGGTGTAATTTTTTTCCCTCCCAGAGTCTTCTATTTTCTTCCCTGGTATAGCAGTCTAATCAATTTAATTGAAATCTTCACTCCTATTGACTGTGATTTTCCCTGATCTTGGATAGGAAGGCTAAAGGTTACTGAAGCCAGAAAAACCTCATTTTCTCAGGATAAGGCTCTTGCTAATTATTTTCCTCTAGAAAAGTACGCTTTTGTTATGGAGAAAGATCTAGGCTCATTTCACAGTGGTAACTCTACCTTTCTCTGCCAGAGCCACAAAGATATCTTCGACATCTTAACTCTGAGAACCTAGTGGCATTTCTGAGAACAGTCCAGAAAAGTATGGGCTTCCCCCAAGATTGCAGCTCAGAAGTTTTTACTCTCACACTAGTCCTCATCCGTCTATTGCTTTCATCAAAGTTAACATTTAAGTATTCATATTCGCTTCTGGCTCTAGCAGTTTCTGCTCCAGGTAAGCAGGTCTTGGCTGTGCTTCTTTGGAGTCATCTGCTTCTACAAGTTTCAGTGTTGCAAGTTTCTCTATGATGTTAGTTCTTTTGAATATAGGATAAGTCATTGATTTTCACTTTTTCTAGCTATTCTTGTAAGTAGGTAAAGACTTCCAAGCTTTACATTTTGGAACTGAAACCAGAAGTAACCCCATATATTTTAAAATGTTAATTATAATATTTTTCATACTAATTATTGTAGCTCCTTGCTCTAGCTTCATATTACTTATATTATTTCTAATTACTAATATTCTTCTCTTCTTTCAAGCACACTACTTATTCTTATTTTAAATTCTTGAACTTCTTCTATTTACTTTTTTTGTAGCCTCCGTATTTCTGTTTGCTGTCATATTTCGATAGCAGTGATATAAAACCTGTGTGTAATAATTTTTTGTCCAGAAGCTATTCTCACTTCCAAGTATTCCTGAAGGTGAAACTGGGTATGCTTATCAGGAGAAGACACTGAAACCCAGACTTTAATTTGTACCATATCTTTGAGAAAAGTTGAGGGCTTTGCCTGAGGAAAGAGTACTCTAGATACTGCAGTACTCACAATGCTACCACCCTATCTTCTAGCTCTATCCCTCAGATAACTCTGCAACTCCATCCCTCAGAATACCTTCTTAAACTTCAAAAAGTATACCAGTTCATGGCCGGGCACAGTGGTCCACTCTTGTAATCCCAGCAAGAGTGGGAGACTGTGGTGGGTGGATCACCTGAGGTCAGGAGTTCAAGACCAGCCTGGCCAACATGGTAAAACACTTTCTCTATTAAAAATACAAAAATTAGCCAGGTACAGTAGCAGGTGCCTATAGTCCCAGCTACTAGGGAGGCTGAGGCAGAAGACTCTCTTGAACCTGGGAGGCAGAGATTGCAGTGAGCCAAGATCATAACACTGCACTCCAGCGTGGGTGACATAGTGAGACCTTGTCCCCACAAAAAATAAACTATAGCAGTTCAAGGTTATAATCTCTTTTAATTTTAATTCACACCTTTGGGAACAGAAAGAGAGAAAAAGAAAGTAGGAACATTCATGTTTAGCAGGTCTACCTGAACCAAATTTTGGTGCTGTCTTGATGGTACACCAACAAAACCTGTGTGGCCTCAGCTGCAGAAACTGTTTTCTTGTTATACAGTGGCAAAGTCAAACAATAATATGCCTAACTTAATGTGGGAGGAATGAAAGAAATACTCGATAGTTGCACCCAGCGTAGCCCCTTATGCAGAGCCTCCTGATTTAGGCTGTACATTCTCCTTTATCACTTCTGACTTATTGCCTGAGGGGTTTCCTCAGTGTTTGGTGTTAATTTTGCAGAATGCTGCTTTTTTCCCTTTTTTCATTTTTTTCTCTAGAGTTACACTTTAAACAGGGGGCCAACGGCATAGGCTAGTTCCATTTTTATTCTACATGTCAATTTGTCAATTTAAATTTATAGAAATATAAACCAGACTGTTTGTCTAGACTGCCTCAAAATGGAGCTTTGCCTCTTTTGCCAGTGTAGTGTTATTTCTGAAACATTGCTACTTAAACAATATCTGTCTTGAATGCCACTATTCCATATTAAGGTGATGCTACCTTGTTACAGTCTTTTTTTCTGAACTTATATACAGTACTCCAACTGTCAAGGATCTATCAAATATTATTTATAGAAATCAGTTCAATAATTCTATGAAATGAAGAAAGACAGCATGTGGCTTTTCTTTTTTGTGAGATGGAGTTTTGCTCTGTGGTCCAGGCCAGAGTGCGGAGGTGTGATCTCAACTCACTGCAACTTCCACTTCCCGTCTTCAAGCAATTCTCCTGCCTCAGCCTCCCAAGTAGCTGGGACTACAGGCATGTGCCACCATGCCCAGTTAATTTTTTGTATTTTTAGTAGAGATGGAGTTTCACCATGTTAGCCAGGATGGTCTTGATCTCCTGACTTCGTGATCCACCCGCCTTGGCCTCCCAAAGTGCTGGGATTACAGGCGTGAGCAACTGCCCCCCAAACCCGCCTCTCTTGAGCATGTGTCTTTACCTTAGAACAATGTATAACCCTTTGGATATATACCCAATGATGGTATTGCTGGGTTGATACATACTACTATTTTAAATTCTTTGAGAAATCACCAAACTGCTTTTCACAATGGCTACCCTAATGTGCATACCCTCCAGCAGTGTATAAGCATTCCCTTTTCTCCATAACCTCACCATCTATTTTTTGACTTTTTAATAATATACGTGTATGTATATGTATATGTTTTAAGGAAAGGGTCCAGTTTCAATCTTCTGCATATAGCTAACCAGTTATCCCGGCACCATTTATCGAATAGAGAGTCTTCTCCACATTGCCTGTTGTGGTCAACTTTATCAAAGATCAGATTAAGTGTGTGGCTTTATTTATGAGCTCTTTATTCTGTGCCATTCATCTATGTGTCTTTGTTTTTTTGACAGTGTCATGCTGTTTTGGTTATTGTAGCATTGTAGTATAGTTTGAAGTCAGATAATGTGATATCTCCAGCTTTGTTCTTTTTGCATAAAATTATGTTTGCTATCTGGGCTCTTTTTCAGGTTCTACATACTTTTAAAACAGTTATTTTTTGCCAATTCTGTGAAGAATATTAATGGTAGTTTGATAGAAATACCATTGAATCTGTAAATTGCTTTGGGCAGTATGGCCATTTAAAAAGTATTAATTCTTCCTATCCATGAGCATTGAATACTTTCGATTTGTTTGTGTCATTTCTAATTTCTTCTTTTTGTGGATATTGTGAATAGAATTTTGTTCTTGATTTGGCTCTCTGCTTGGACTTTTTTATTTATAGAAATGCTAATAATTTTTTTATACTTTAAGTCCTGGGGTACATGTGCAAATCGTGCATGTTTGTTACAAATGTATACACGTTCCATAGTGGCTTGCTGCCTCCATCTCCCTGTCATCTACACTAGGTATTTCTTTCTCCTGTTATCCCTCCCGAATTCCCCCACACCCTGTTATCCCTCCTCTAGCCCCCTCACCCCTCAAAAGGTCCCAGTGTGTGATGTTCCCCTCCCTGTGTCCATGTGTTCTCATTGTTCAGCACCCACTTATGAGTGAGAACATGCAGTGCTTGGTTGTCTGTTTTTGTGTCAGTTTGCTGAGAATGATGGTTTCCAGCTTTATCCATGTCCCCGCAAAGGACATGAACTCATCCTTTTTTAAGGCTGCATCATGTTCCATGGTGTATATGGGCCACATTTTCTTTGTTTTTGTACATTGATTGTGTATCCTGAAACTGGGGAAGTTGTTTAACATATCTACGCATTTAGGGGGCAGAAATTGTTGGATTTTCTAGGTATATAATAATACCTTCTGCAAACATATAGTTTGACTTTGACTCTTCCTATTTGGATACCTTTTGTTTCTTTCTCTTGAGTTATTGTCCTGGCTAAGGACTTCCAGTACTATGCTGAATTCTAGGTATTCGGCATAGTACTGAATAGCTTAAAAAAATAGTTATATGGTTAGCTACAATGCTAATAACTGTTATTCACCAAATGCTTAATCTGTGGTCTGTATTGCATTATACAAAGAGAGTTTATATGTTCTTAATCCTCATAAAATAGTTATTAAAATGAGAAAATGAGGTTTTTATAGGTTAAATATTTTATATTTCTTCAAGGTTACAAAGAGAGATGGAGTCAGGACCTTAAGTTAGCTTTCTTCTTTCCAGAGTCCACATGTCTTTTCAATGTTAATATCAAGTATTATATACAACTAATGACTTCACTACCTAGAAGAAGCATTACACTGCTGCTTTTTAGAAAGATGTACTAATATTTGTAAAAGACACTACTGCGATGCATTTCCAGATCAAGGAGATGTGGTTTATATGAGGAGATTTTTGCTTACTGGCAAAAAAGAGTAAAATTCACAGCACCCAGATATAAAGTCTGAAAAAGAGACAGAATAATGAGCACTGGGAAAGAGTGAGGGAGTGTAAATGTGTCTGTGTGTGTGTTATTGGAGGGTTTCTTATAAACTCTAAGTGAATCCTTAGACAAAACAAAAAATAAACTTCACTTATTTAAAGAAAGTTATTTTTCTAGGGCAGCATTTCTGCGATTGGTTTCCCAGAATACTCTTTCAATGAGATACTAGGCGAGGGGATGTGGGAAGAAAGAGATGAGTATTCCTGTGGTCAAATGCAATTCACAAATACAGTGAGCTATTAGACATTCAAAAATCTCATAAACACATTAAAAACTTTAAAAATTTCAGTTACCTTGGTGTAACTCAGTACTTAACAGCCATTCCATAATTTTTCAGGGTTGGTAGTATTAGCTTATTGCAAATATATTTTGGGAAATGTTGGTTTATGGACAAAGGACTATGTTTAGGGATAAAGAAACAAATATAGAATTCTAATTCTTTTTTTAAATCAAAGAAAGGTTTTAATTCACTTGTAGTTTTCTAATAAATGTAGCTTTTGAAAAGAATGCTTGAGATTTAATTTTTTTAATTGCATATTTAGACAGTAAATACCTCTGATGAGAGCTAGAGATCTAATAAAACTGGGTCTGTTTTGAAATAAACAAGGAGTAAATTAGTAAATGTGCTGAATACACTTGTATTCAGACTTTTTTAAATTGACAATTTTAATGTTTTGGGGAGGGTATTACATGTATAGATCATAGAATCTTCACATCCCGAAGCTTGGGGATATAGGATTCCATTGGGACTAAATCCTCACTTATACACAGACAACAAAGATTGAAAACTAGCCCATTTCCTTATACTTTAAAGGATGAGATTTTATTCTTCAAGTATATTTATGACAGACAGTTTTTTAAAGCTTATCATTAAGGTAATTGATAAATAGAATAATTAAATATCAGTAAGACTTTAAATCTACCTTATGTTATAACTCAGCAACAAAATAAGTGTAGATCATTTGTTATTTATCTCAATATAAAATTATCTTCAAAAATATATATTTCTTAAATCTTACCACATTAAATTAACATGGTGATGGAGTTTATATTAAAATACTTTTTAAAAATAATTGAGGCACATTACAAACAACAGAAATGATCCATGATATATAAGTGAAATGGCAACTATCTACTTAAATAGATATTCTATCATCTTTATTGAAATTAAAGAAGGATCAAATATTAGCTCAAATTAATGACATAGTCATTCCTTGTTCTGTATTCACATGGTCATTTTCCCCTGCAATTTAATTTTTCTTACTCTTTACCTGAACCCTGAAAACGTTTAATGGAACTCCCACATTGATTTATGAGTTGAGAATTATCTCTATTTGGAAGCCTTGAAACCACTGACTGATTATACAGGAAGAGTTTAGCATTGATAAAGAGCAACCATTTTCAAGTCTGTATTTTATTTCTTCCTGTTGTCAAATACGAAGTTTATATTCACATGGAAACTTTTTAAAAGTTGTTTTACATTTGTATATTCAGAATTTTATCAAAAACAAAATTCGTCTAACAACACATTAGAAATATTTATGGAAATAATAGTTCTATATGCACCCCATTAAGCATCTATCATATTCCAGGTAAGCATTGCATTGTATACTTTCCTATAATTCATATTTGTTGTGGCAAGGATTCTCTTTGGCTCTTTACCCTTTATTAGTTCAACACTCAAATGGAGAGGGTTAGAGCTTGAGTAGGTGGGGACTAGGGAATGGAATTAGGAAATAACAGTATCCGGATAATTTGTTAATATTTGATTAGATGTGTAAATGTGTCATTATATTTACTTTTTGCTTCTCATAAGAATATGTACTGAGTGAAAAATGTTGCTTTGCATTGATAATGTGACTGCATTTCATGTAACTTAATATGTTGTTACCTTATGGTGGATTTAGTGCTTTCTATATAGCCCTCTATTCTTTCTGATAAAAGAAAAATATTTTATAAACTGATTTTCCATTATAATAGTCTCTTATAAATTGAGTCCCAGAGTCCCAGAGTACTGAGAATGAAAAGTTTTGTTTACACTTATTTGATAAAATGTCTACTGGTACTTGTTTCATCGAATTATATTTTTATTTGGGGAAGAAAGAAAACATTAGTGTGATCTTATTATGTTTATGAGTCAATATTTGATTCCATAGACATAAGTCAAAATAATAATATTATTATAACTCATTTTGTGAATTAATGACAATTTTGTACTAATATTTCCCTGAAGTCTATCTTTTTTGTTTTATTATTGACAATCTTGAAAAACTGACTTTCTCAGTCCCATACAATTTTACCAAAATGAATATTCATTCAAGCATATGAAAAGCTATCCTCATTTTTTCTAACTTAAAGGAAGATAAATTATTCTTACCATTCTAATAATATATATTTTTTAAAAAACCAGGTCTACCTGCTTCATTTTTTACTGGCTTCAACCACAAATAAAAGTGACTTATTATTATACTAGCAGTTACTAAATATTTTCCCATTAATTTATACTAAAATGCAGAAAATGCAGTGCAAATATTGCTCCTAAACTTTTTTTTTTTTTGAGACAGAGTCTTGCTCTGTTGCCCAGGCTGGAGTTCAGTGGCGTGATCTCGGCTCAGTGCAACATCCGCCTCCAGGGTTCAAGTGATTCTCCTGCCTCAGCCTCCCAAGTAGCTGGCTATGCCCAGCTAATTTTTTGTATTTTTAGTAGAGACGGGGTGTCACCATGTTAGCCAGGTTGGGCTCGATCTCCTGACCTCATGATTTGTCGGCCTCGGCTTCCCAAAGTGCTGGGATTACAGGCGTGAGCCACCAAGCCCAGCTGCTCCTGAACTTTTTAACAGGTAGCAGGAAGCAAAATGTAAGTTAAAAGCGATTGTATTAAATATATTTTCCAAATCAGAACAATTTCTACTTCAGCTTTAGACAGTATTATGCAAAGGTATTATATGGTGAGGGCATAGGCATCCCAAGCTCACAGTAACTCACCATTAGTTTTGTCCAACATCATTGCATTTTTTGGTCTTCTTTTTCCAAACTTTTTATGTCAAGAGAATGATTTGTGGATCTAAGTTACACAACTCCAGGAGGAAATGCTATACTTTAATTTCTGTTACTGACTTTGAGGTATAGACATCTAATTTGTTACCAGGCACTAAATTTTACTTTGCTTTTTATTTACCACAAGGGGACAGGAAAGTATTGAATTCCCATTTTACTTAGTAATTATTTAAATATAATTCATTGAGATACACTAATATAATTCAAAAATATGTTAAAAGTAAAAAACTGTCAGATCCCATATTCTCAAAACTCTAGATATTCTGAAACTATTTTTCACACAAGTGAAATTAGAATATCAATAAAACAGCTAGAAAACATTGAAAATTAGAAGGCAACGGCAAAAAAGAAATAAACCAAATTCTCTTCCTCTGCATATCATTAATTACAATCAAAAAACAAAAATAATCATTTGTAATTTTAAAAATACGTGTTTTAATAGAAAATATTTGAGTCTCCCATTTAATAGATTAAATTACCATAAGAGTAATTATTTGATCAACTTCAGTGTGAATCTATTTATGGATAAAGTTATTTATGCAAATATGCTTATTTTAAATATGAAGGCAATCTAACAACCATTTGGTCTTCTAATGAAGACCAAGAAATAAATTACTGGCTTCATAGAATTTAAAAGTTTAAAATGCTGTCTTACTGATACTTCTGAGTTTGGAATATTGTTCTCTAATACTCTGATCTCTAGCCTTACACACAGTATTTGTTTCCTGTTTTTTCTTTCACAAATAATCAGAAATATATTGGCTTAATTGAGCCCCTTCCTCCATCTTTGAAGTCAACAACACACCATCGCTCTGATCCTGTTTTCATTATCACGTCTCTTTCTCTGACTCTTCTTTTGTATTTCTTTAAGGACCTTTAGGATTACATCAGGCCTACCCCTATAATCCAGGATAATCTTCCTATTTTAAGGTCGGCTGGTTGGCAACCTAAAATCCCATTTACCAAATAACATATTTATAGGTTCCAGAGATTAGAATGTTGACATTTTAAGGAGCCATTTAAAGGTCCAATAGAGAAGAAAGGAAACCCAGTAAACCAAACTGTAAAAAATTAATGCAAAGTAGATGGAAAGGAATCAGCTCACTGATGTATAGATTACATGCAATCATAATAAAATTTCCTGCCAGTAATTCTGATGAAATAAAAGGAATTTCTCAAAATTAATATGAAAATAATTTCAAATTAATATAAACCAAAATGTAATATATCAAATTTTTAAATCAAAATTTAAGAAAAGTTACCCTAATACAGTTCTTTTTGGGGTAGATACCACAATTTTTATTATAATAACATGTATTATTTACTCCACATCTAATAGTTAAATATGGTGGTATTAATTTTATGTGATATTTCAGCATCAATTTTTTATATGAAAAGCAGCTTAATGTTGAATATATTTATACTTGTATACAAGTAATAATTCATATCTAGAATCCCAGAATTCTAGGGCTATAAAATACCTTAGAAGTTCTTATTTATTTATTTATTTTTTTCAGTTTTTCCTGGGCTCTCCATTCTGAAAAACTAATATCATTTAATGATATATAATCACTGGGGTTTCTTGTTTGGTTGATTAGGTTTTTTGTTTCTTTTTTGCTTATTCTGTTGCTCCGACTGGAGTGCAGTGGCAGGATCTTGGCTCACTGCAGCCTCCCACTCCTGAGTTCAAGGGATTCTCCTGCCTCAGCCTCTCAAGTAACCGAGACTACAGGCATGTGCCACGACGCCAGGTTAATCTTTTTTTTTTTCAGTAGAGACTGGGTTTCCCCATGCTGACCAGACTGGTCTTGAACTCCTGACCTCAAGTGTTCCACCCACCTTGGCTTCTCAAAGTGCTGGGAATACAGGCATGAGCCACAATGTTCATTTTTATAAGCTCAAATTTATTATACTTAGGAAAGAGTAATTTTATGAAGTTCAATATTACATACTATAGGACTTCATTTCTTTAATCTGCTAATATATATTTTGATTTTTCCAAAGAATAATAGTTTCCAATATTTTCCAATCTCATTTTTTTTTTATCAAACATCCTATGGGTCTAATGTTATAAACATACACTTCGAGATTTTTTTTCTCTAGAGTGCCCAGCAACAAATACCTTGTCCATTTCAAAGTGTTCTTCATGGAGTTATCTGGCCTTAAGTGAGCAATTATCATTTATATGTAACATAGCAGAGACATTACACATTCTTTGATACAGCCAATGCAAGGAAAATTTGTGAAATGAAGAAATTAACTACAGCATCATCAATCTCATCTACTAAATCATATTCATCAAACATGTACCTTCTCAATATTTTCTACTCATCATTATACTATTCCATTCTTCTGTCCTTCACATGCAGTTTCTGATGTTTTCTTCTGCCTTCCTCTACCTATACTTCATTTCACAAAAGAGATCTCTCATCTATTGCATTTTATTGATTATTACAAAAATAACCTTTTTACTAACACTTAATTTTGGCTGTGTTGTAATTTGGCATTTATCAGAACAGATGAAATATACATTTAGGAAGAAGCTAAATTCCTAAATTTATATCATGTGGCCAAAAACATCTTCACTTACTAGTTAGATAGATTGTACCTTGTTTGACTACATAAGTAAATGTTCCCATGATATTATCAGTTTGTCAGGCACAAAACTATGCATTAGGAACCCTGGTGCCTGTGACATAGAAGGTACATCAATAGTACCCATTGATTTCTGAGCCATAGTAATCTAGTTATAACAATTGTTTCTTTGTTATATATACAGTATATATACAGTGAACAATATATATACAGTGAAGGACATAGTCATTCCTAGTAAATATTTACTAGTGAATATCCCATTGATTTCAGATTGTTTTATAAAGCGAACAAAATAAAAATGAAATAGCCATTTGGTGAAATAGACATTAACTCTGAGAGTTCAAACAAGCCTCCCTCAATAAAAATATCTAGAGAAACAATAGGCATAATACATTGTTGGCAATAAAGAGTATATTAAAAAAGACACTTAACATCAAACATTTTCAAATAAAACAGTATTTTAAGAATTTTTACTTTAAAGATACAGTTCTGAAATTCCCTCACTGATAGTAATCTTTCCAGGTTAACTAACAAGTGCTGTGATCTATTCTTCCACTTATAAAGTACCCTGAGAACCTCTGATCTAATAAAGAATAGAGTTACTCAGAGTTTTTCTAAGTTAGTTCCAGAATAATTTCATGCTGTTTAATAAATATACTTTTCAGGTTGAGTACAAATTTACAAACATGGATTTATAAGTATAATAATTTAATGTGAATTTCATAAATTTGGAGAGTGAAAAATAAGTTTATGTGTCCAAGAACTAAGTCTACTTGATCAACGAAAATTTTAGAAGATTTTGAAATGATGACAGATACAATTCATTAATTGCTTTTCTGCTATTATGGGAAATATATCTAAGAAAAAGTGTTAGTTTTTTTCAAAAATGTATTAATATACATCCCCAAAGTTAAAAATATTCCAAGATGCCTGTCTTCATGTGCATTTAGAGTTTCCCACAAAATCCAAATTTGAGTACAAAATTTGATAATAACAGATTCTAACTTTCATTTATTTAAATATAGACACACATTAGGTTGGTGCAAACATAATTGCAGTTTTTTCCATTAAAAGTTATTAACAAAACCACAATTACGTTTGCACCAACCTAATATATAGAAGTCAATATATGACACAACCAAGAGACAGATATTTTATTGCAAATTGCATATAAAACAGATTTATGCCATACTTGTTAGATAATGTTTAGAACAGAAGAATATCTAATATGCAGTATTTACAAAGTCACAAGGGTAAAAATAAAAATTATTTCAGAAAATTTATATGATCTTCTAAAAATCAGTATTTCATTGAAGTTATTAAGCTGAGAGAAATACTTTCCCTTTAATGTTTACTAACCAATCCTGAAATAATATTTCTTTATTTATAATCTTTAGAAACCATAAGCTTATATAGAATTAATGTAGCTAAGAACAAGTTATGGATTCTGAGGTATATAAATTTTCTTAGCAATAAATTTAATTTGCTATATTTTCAATAATGAAAATACTTGAAACTTTAAAAAATTCTTTCCTTTTCGTTTTATCATTTAAATAGTTATATTGGATATAGCAATTTTTATTCCTTCACTCCATAGAATTAAAAATAAAGCTCACAGAATATATATGATTTTGCTGACATCGGGAGCTAGTAAATGGCAGACTTTTATTGTAACCTCTTGGGTGAACAATATGTTCATTCATAATAATTTGATTATTTAGAATAAGAAATTAGAATAATATATGTTTTATGAGTAAATATATTTGCGTTTTTAAACTCTCATTATATTGGTTTTTACCTGGGCTGTAGAAAGCTGGAAATAGTGTGACTTCCACTCTATTTAAAATAAAAAGCCAGATAGCCTACAATATCAATCTACACTAGTATCTGTAAAAACTTTACTGATAATATTGTACTTAGTGGTAAAATATTAAAAAAACATTCTTGAAATTAGAAAAAAGGCAAAGATTCAAACTTTTACTGTTTTAATTCATGATTACAAAGAAGTTCTCGGTCAATGTGATAAGATGATAAATAAGTAGACATAAAGATTGGAAAAAACTAAATATACTCCTGCTAATATTCACAGGTGACATAAGTATAAGCAAAATTCTAAAAGTGCTGAGAAATGGACTATTAGAAATAACAAGTTCATTCATGGCGGCTTCTAAATACAAGGTAAATAAAAATAAAATCAATCACAAAGAGAGAATTATATTTTAAGAGTGATAGTTTTTACAATAGCATTGGAGAAAATCCAGAATTTACTAAAATAATCTAATAAAAGTTTTACAACAGTTTGTTACAAAAGGTGATTGGAGTAACAATAGAGGATAGTGAAATACATCTACACATAAATGGTCACTTGAGACATGACAAAGGCGAGAGTATAGAAGTGAAAAAGTTTCTTTTTTGATGAATAGTGCTGGGTCATTATGATAGTTATATGGGATAAAATATGTATAAGAACCACACATGAAAATCAATTCCATATGGATTGCATATATAAATATAAATATTTCTACTTTAAAGGAAAATGTAGAAGAACATCTTTATGTACTTGTAGTAAACAAGAATTTTCTTTTTAAAGGACATAAATTATGCTAAGAAAAATTATACAATAGTCCATATTTAGAGTAGGAAGTTCAGTTCATCAAAAGACAATAGTGAGAAGGTAAAAAAAGTAACCTATAGAGCTATAGAGAGGGAGAATATATGTTTGATGGACATATATTCAGAACATGTAACCATCCCTACAAATCAACAGAAATAAAAGATAGCTCAATGGACAATGAATGATTAAAACCTTCAGAAGAAAATATCCAAATAAAAAATTGTATAAAATGTGTTCAATGTAATTAAATATGCAATTAAATTATACAAGATAAAATCACAATAAAGCTTCACTACACTAGAATGAATAAAATGGATGAAAATGGGATACAGTTTCAGAAATGATTTGGAGCCAGAGGAACTCTCTGGTTCTTCATATGCATGTGTTATGAGCTAGCAATTACACATGTGGTTATATATTTAATCTGAAATCTGTACACCTTCACAGAACCACTATTATAATACTCAAAACATAAAGACCAGCAGAATCCTTTTCAATAACTATAACAAATAATTAAGTTGTGATGTGTTCTATTAATGAAATATTATACAGCAATGAAAACTAATGAACTGCAACACCACACAACATGTGGAGTATTAACATCATAAACGTTACATTAATATTCAAGCTTGCAAAGAATTCATATGTTTGTCGTAAAAAATTGAATAAATAAAGAGGTAGATAGCCTTTTTTGAGAAATGTCTTGAAATATATATAACAATGAATGTATTATTCCTTGGTATATATTTCAGATTAATTTTCTTATATAGATTCAAAAATATGTATTTTAAAGAATGTTCTTGTGTATCTATTTGTAGCAGCAGAAAAATGGAAGAATACAGAAATATATCACTAAGCATATATTTCATTAAGATAATAAAAAATGTAGTAAAATTTTTCAATAGGTATCAACCTCAAAGCATAATTTAAATAAAAATTATAAAAATGAGGTTATACACAAGTTTATCTGTGTACATTTTTTATATATACACAAACATGTAAAAGGGAAATTGAGTGGACATAACTCAGCAAAAAAGAATGAAGTATAGTGGAATGTGATTATGATACAAGAATAAACAAAATATTAATGGTAATAATTATTTTAAAATTAGATTAATATAAAGCTTCACTCAGGTTGATTACAATATCATGTCATAACTAACTAAATAAGTAAATAAATTTAAAGGGAAGAAAAACATCATGGATAAAGTGATAATTTTATAACAGGTATGTCTCGTTAAAACACTGTCCATAAGCCAGGCACAGTGGCTCATGCCTGTAATCCCAATCCTTTGGGAGGTTGAGATGGGAGGAACCCTTGAGACTAAGAGTCAGAGACCAGCCTGTGTGATGTAGTGAGATCCTATCTCTATGAGAAGTAAAACTAATTTTAATATTTCCATGTTGCCTGATACTATAAATGTCTTGATAAAATTGAATTTTGAGGATAGCAATATTTTATATTTTATCCATCAATAGGGTCAAGCACAACAGTAAATGCTGAAGAAGCTCCCAATGTGTTGCACAGCCCTCATTGGATTAATGTGTCTTTGACACTGGAACTTGACTAAGTGGCTGTGAATGAAACCTCACCCTTGCCTGCATATTTATATCTCAGAAAGCCTTTTGAGAAGCACCTATGTAAGCAATATGTAAGGGTGGTAACAAACTATGTATGTGAAAATAAAACAGAAAAATAATTCTCACATTGTACAGAAAATAATTGCTACAGCAAAAGTATAGGTCCTTCAAACTGTCTCTACAGATCCAGACGATGTTAAGTCTAGAAAACTATTTTCTATGAGAAAGAAAAAAAAAGAATATAGAAATTATCATCATCAGTTTGATATCTATAGGAAAAGATCCACAATGAAAGGACAAGCAAAGAAATTTGGATGCTTTCAAGTGTAGAATGTGGACTGAAAATTTGTGAAATTATAGTTAAAGAAGAGGATGATTTTTACCATGGTGGTGTCAGTAGAATTATGTTTCTAATAAAAGTTGCAATGCAGAGTAGTGAATTTTTGCAGAAAGACATCACATATTCAATTTGGGAGAACTCAAGAAGGTTTAATAAAGGGACTGTACATAAGGGTTTGGATAAGGTATAGTCAATCACAAAAGATTGTTAGCATATTAAACCTTATACTACCAATAACAGGGCAGCTACATCTGAAAGGTCACAGAAAGGAGTGGTTACTGTGAAGTGTGTCATTCTAACTGGCATGAGGTGGTATCTCAATATGGTTTTGATTTTGATTTCTTTAATGACCAGTGATGATGTACCTTTCTTCATATGTTTGTTGGCTGCATAAATGTCTCCTTGAAAAATGTCTGTTCATATCTTCTGCTCACTTTTTGATGGTTTTTTTTTTTCTTGTAAAATTGTTTAAGTTCTCTCTAGATTCTGGGTATTAGCCCTTTGTCAGACGGGTAGATTGCAAAAACTTTTTCCCATTCTATTGGTTGCCAGTCCACTCTAGTGATAGTTTCTTTTGCTGTGCACAAGCTCTTAAGTTTAATTAGATCCCATTTGTCTATTTTGGCTTTTGTTGCCATTGCTTTTGGTGTTTTAGTCAAGAAGTCCTTGCCTATGCCTGTGTCCTGAATGGTATTGCCTAGGTCTTCTTCTAGAGTTTTTGTGTTGTTAGGCTTCATGTTTAAGTATTTAATCCATCTAGAGTTAATTTTTGTATAAGGTGTAAGGAAGGGGTCCAGTTTCGGCTTTCTGTATATGGCTAGCCAGTTTTCCCAACACCATTTATTAAACAGGGAATCCTTTTCTCATTGCTTGTTTTTGTCTAGTTTGTCAAAGATCAGATAGTTGTAGTTGGGTGACATTCTTTCTGAGGCCTCTGTTCTGTTCCATTGGTCTATATCTCTGTTTTGGTACCACTACTATGCTGTTTTGAGTACAGTAGCCTTGTAATATACTTTGAAGTCAGGTAGCATGATCCTTCCATCTTTGATTTTTTAGCTTAGGATTTTCTTGGCTGTACAGGCTCTTTTTTGGTTCCATATGAAGTTTAAGGTGGTTTTCTCCAATTCTGTGAAGAATGTCATTGGTAGCTTGAAGGGGATAGCATTGAATCTATAAATTACTTTGGGCAGTATGGCCATTTTCATGATATTGATTCTTCCTAATCATGAGCATGGAATGTTTTTCCATCTGTTTGTGTCATCTCTTATTTCCTTGAGCAGTGGTTTGTAGTCCTCCTTGAAGAAGTCCTTCACATCCTTTGTTAGTTGTATTCCTAGGTGTTTTATTCTCTTTGTAGCAATTGTGAATGAGAGTTCACTCATGATCTGGCCCTCTGTTTATGTATTATTGGTATATAGGAACACTTGCGATTTTTGCATATTGATTTCTTTGTCCTGAGACTTTGCTGAAGTTGCTTATCAGCTTAAGGAGATTTTGGGTTGAGATGGTGGAGTTTTCTAAATATAAAAACCACATGATTATCTCAATAAATGCAGAGAAGACCTTTGACAAAATTCAACAACCCCTTATGCTAAAATCTCTCAACAAACTAGTATCAATAGATCATATCTCAAAATAATAAGAGCTACTTATGACAGACTCACAGCCATTATCATACTGAATGGGCAAAAACTGGATGTATTCCCTTTGAAAACTGGCACAAGATAAGGATGCCCTCTCTCACCACTTCTATTCAACATAGTATTGGAAGTTCTGCCTAGGGCCACCAGGCAAGAGAAAGAAATAAAGGGTATTCAAATAGAAAGAGAAGACGTAAAATTGTCCTTGCTTACAGAATCCTTTACGTTTTAAAAAAATATTTTGTAGAAACAAAGTTTCACTGTGTTGCGCCCACTGGTCTGAAACTCCTGAGCTCAAGCAATCTAATCGACTCAGACTCCCAAAGTGCTGAGTTTATAGGCATGAGCCATTGTGCCTGGTCAAACGTTGTTGCTTTTAAAAAGATTATCCCTAATTTGACTTTTTGAATTATTTTCATTCCCATTTTTTTCCTTCCTTTAAGGAGTTCCAAGTTTGCATTGGTCCTTCTTTGCTTTGTTCTATATTTATTATTTTCACTTTTTTTTCTGCTTAATTTTATTTTTTGTTTTCAGTACTATATTTTATTGGATATTTGTCATTTCTGTTTTTTTCTTTTGTTCTATGATTGATTTTTTTATATTGGCAACCTCTTTAATATCTAGAAATTAGGTATTATAAAATAAAGACTAACTTGTCTAATATATATACAATATATGTATTATAGCAAAGTTAAATCAAATGCATGTAAAATATAGGCAATGGATTAAGCTGAAATTTTCTAATAAACACTGCCAAAACACCTTTTTCAATTTCTTCCCTTCCACATTCCTCAACCCAATGAAGGAATAAAGACAGTACACTGTACACAGAGGTGGTTCAACAATTTCACTTCCAAACAGCATTTGCCATCAGTTTTCAAAAGCTATTTACAAAAAGTGTCATTCTGTTACTACTCTTAAATGTAGTAACATCAAGCACTTCCAAATATGTAAAAAGATTAGATATTTTATATAACTTGTCCACCATGTACACAGCAGTTTTAAATAAAATTACACACACATAACAATGGTTATAGTCTGAGTTATTTCCTAAATGTGCCTTTGGTCTTGAACCATTCCCCCTTCACTTTCTTCTCTCTGCTTTCAATCCAGTGGACAAGTACGGGCATGTGTGATTCTTAGAGATGGTTAGACAAATTCCTTTCCAAAAGATATTTACAGAAGAGAAGTTTTACTATGAATTTCAACACAAAACATATAAAATAGTTAATTTTACTAAGTACTTTGTCATACACTGGCAACGTCTTTGACATCTAGAGACTAGAGATTGCAAAATTAGAACTGATTTGTCCATTGTATGCTCTAGGCAGAAAGCAAAACAAAACATACAGAAAACATGCAGAAAAAAAGGGTGTTGGAAAACGTCAAGTATGAACACATTAGCATATTACCTTTTGCAATTTCTTCCTTCCCATATCCTATAAACCACTGAACAAGTATAGACAGTACTATAGTGCTTACAAAGGTGTCTTCAGTTTCCAAAAGACAGCATTTCTATGAATTTTAGCAGAAAGATATTTGCAAAGTGCTCTTTTACTACAGCTACATTTAACATATATGGGGCACTTCTAAACATCTAGATAAACTAAATGTTTTAAGTAAGGAGTTAATTTGTCCACTATGTATACAGCAGTCTGGAATAAACTGCAAATAGAAAACAACAGTTATAACTTGAAAGAGTCTTCCAAATATAAACATTCTGGCCTAAAACCCTTCCCATTTCTATCAACCCAATGAGCAAGAATGCTCAAGTTTTCAGAAGACAATCTTTCTTACAACTTTTAAAACAAATTCTGCAAAATATACTAGTTTACTAACTCTACTTCTATCATACACTGGCAACCTTTTTAACACCTAGAAAGTAGAACTCTACTATCATACACTGGCAACCTCTTTAACACCTAGAAAGACTAGATGGTGTGAATAAGAACTAGTTTGTCCTTTATATACACTGTATACACAGATAAGTAAAACAAAATGCAGACATAAGAGATACCAGCTAATCTTGCCTCGCTGTAAGTACAGCAGCACAGAGCTCTGTGCACGTCCCCACCTCCTTTCTCCCCTGAGCCAGTGTGCACAAACACAATGAGTGTTATTCGATAGATGATTTTGCCATTTCCCCCCACAAAAAAACTTTTCATGTGAATTGTAAGAAAAATATATTTATGGCCAGGCATGGTGGCTCAGGCCTGTAATCCCAGGACTTTGGGAGGCTGAGGCAGGCAGATCACCTGAGGTCAGAAGTTTGAGATCAGCCTGACCAACATGGAGAAACCCCATCTGTACTAAAAATACAAAATTGGCCGGGTATGGTGGCACATGCCTGTAACCCCAGCTACTAGAGATGCTGAAGCAGGAGAATCGCTTGAACCCGGGAGGCAAAGGTTGTGGTGAGTTGAAGGTTGTGGTGAGTCAAAGGTTGTAGTGAGCCAAGATTGTGCCATTGTACTCCAGCATGGGCAGCAAGAGTGAAACTCCGTCTCAAAATAAATAAATAAATAAATAAATAAATAAATAAATAAATAAATAAAAAGATGTTTACAAAATGTGTTATTTTACTACCTCTAATTTTAACATATCAGACACTTCAGAACATCTAGAAAGAAGAGACATATTAAAAAACCTTAGCATTGTCAACTATGTATACAGTAGTGAGGAATAAAATGCACACAAAACAATAGATAAAATATGAAAATGTCTTCTAAATGTGGCTAGTCTGGCATAGAACCTTCTTTTCCTTCTTCTCTTCCTTCTCAGGTCTTCCAGCTCCATGTCCTCTAACCCACTGAACAAACATCTATGTATCACTTCCAGAGCCCATCTAACAACTCTATTTACAAAACTCATCTCCAGAAGACATTTTCTATGATTTCTTTTAAAGAAATGAGAATTTACAAGATGTGTGATTTTCTAACTCTACTTTATCATATGTCAGTCAGCAACCTCTTTCACCAGGTGAGGTGGGGAAGAAAAGTTTGCTGCTGCTTCAAGGTCTGGGCCCAGCCAGTAGGCAGCCACAGAGGAGGCCCCTGGTGTCTGCAGGGAAATGGGTGCAGCCTGTCCCAGCTCACCTGCTGACCAGGGACTGGAGGGGCCATAAGGCCCCAAGGGCCCTGGGGAACCCGGTCACACTCCACGTCTCCACATGCTCTCTGCCAGACTGGAACTTGACTTTTCATTTGTTTCTAATTTTTTTCCCCAAACTGTGTTAATTCCATTTCGGGTTGTCCTTTAGCCTAACTCAAAATGGAATTAACACAGTTTGGGGAAAAATTAGCCTAATTATACTGTTTTATTTGTCCTTTAGTCTAATTATACTATTTTAAAATATTACTGTTTGTGCTTCCATTTTTCATGACTTTAATCATTTAAAATTATTTTACCTGGCTTTAAAATAGTTGACTACATTTTTAATCTTCATTTATGGCCATTTGTACTGGTATGACTCAATTTTTCAGTGTTCAAATTATGCTTTTTTATCATTTTTAAAATTCAACTTGAGAGCAACCATTTTCGGTTACTAATATTTCCTCATTTTTTTATTGTTTGCTGCAATATTAGGAGTTTCTTTTCTCGTAATTTCATCTTTTTATTTATTTACTTTTTAAAATATATATTTTACTGCATTTTAGGTTTGGGATACATGTGAAGAACATGCAAGATTGTTGCATAGGTACATATGTGGCAATGTGTTTTGCTGCCTTCCTCCCCAACACCTATATCTAGCATTTCTCCCCATGTTATCCCTCCCCAACTCCCTACCCCCACTGATCCTCCACTAGTTCCCCCGCGCAGACCCCAGTGTATGATGTTCCTCTCCTTGTGTCCTCCTCATTTTTCAACACTTGCCTGTGAGTGAGAACATGTGGTGTTTGATTTTCTGTTCCTGTGTCACTTAGGAGATTTTTTAAATAAGGGGTAGAGTGGTCAGGACATATACCTATCTTCAGAACTTTAACACCTTATCTCTATTTTTGTAATAAATTAGTTGAAAAAATGTGTCTTTTTGTAGTGCTGAAACCAGAAAAATTGTCAGATAAAACTGATGTTTTTGGTTTATTTTGAATAAACATGGAAACTGACCTTCCCAGTCTTAAAACTAGAGAAGTAACAAGTAACATTTGTCTTATTGAATTCCTTTCTCAGGAAATCAACCACCAGTGCTCTCCATGAGTATTAAGGAACTGAAACTTACCAGATCA
Organism: Leontopithecus rosalia; assembly: GCA_028533165.1. Taxonomy (NCBI): domain Eukaryota; kingdom Metazoa; phylum Chordata; class Mammalia; order Primates; family Cebidae; genus Leontopithecus; species Leontopithecus rosalia. The sequence goes on along the minus strand of CM052653.1, from coordinate 50,256,106 downwards.
CTGAATCTGGACAATGATATGCCAGACCACTTACCCTTATGACTGCCTTACCAACCAACTGCTTCCTGTTGACTTACCCCTCTTCCTTACCCCTCTCTAATACCTGTTTTCCCACAAATGGTTATCTTTTTTCCTTGCTAGATAGATCCCTGTTTTTAGTTGGTAAGGGAGATGGATTTGAGACTGATCTCTCATTTCCTCAGCTGCAGTTCCAAATAAAGCTTTCTTCCCTGGCAATACTCACCATTTCAGTGACTGACTTTCTGTATGGTGAGCAGCGGGACCTATACCAAAACCCCTGGCACTTCAATACAACCACATCACCAGTACTTTTTAATATCTGTCTCTTCTAGTTTCCTTCTCCATGTTGTCTGAAACTTCTTTCTTGATTATTCCATAGTTTCTGTTCTGCACACTTTGGATACTCTTATTACCCAGTGTTGTGTCTGGAACACTCCAAAATACTCTTCAGGGAGCATTTTATTGATACATCTGACATCCTTGAGTTTTGAGTACCTGGGCATCCTCTGATTTTCTTGCAGCATTTTTGCACTCAAGTACAAACTGAATCCTGTGAAATATTTCCTCTTTTGTAACATTCTACTGTGAGGTAGTTGCCAAATTATCTTGCGGATAAATTTTTATTAATTCTAGTTTTCTTTCTTGTAAGACTTCCAATATTTTTCTCTTACATATGATATCTGATAGAGCTTCTGATCTAACAGGAGTTATTGGGTAGACATGGTATACTGCCACCCATTCCTTTTTGCAGGTTTATGGATAGCTTATTGCCTACATTGATTGCTGCTGTTTTTGTCTGCATGTGTTTATATGTATGTGTATGTGTTTATTTGCTTGCTTTGTTTTGCTATTATAGATTATTTTATGTCTGTGAAATATTCAAAATACTATTTTACCACTGCCATTTTGCCTCAATAGGCAAGATGAAACCACAGTTATATTTTTGTACTTGATTTTCTTATAATAAAGAGATATTTATGAAAATCAAATCAAGAGTAAATAACCACATTCATCAATTTCTAAGCTTTAATTAGAACTGATAAAATAAATAATTCTAAATACAGATACTTCAAATATTGGTTGAAAAAATAATTAATGTCATGGCAAATTTATACAATCAAACATGAGGATTTGGACAAATTGGTGCAAAATTATTCTTTAATTAAATTTTGGGGGAATAGTAGCTTTCCTCAATGTGGCTATACATTAAAGCTTATTGCTAAAAATGTTCTAAAACCTAACTTAAAAAGGTTTTTGCAAAATAAAATCTTACAACAGAACACACATAAAATTGGCAAAAGTGATGTCACAGCAATGTTTCTATTGAAATATTATTTTTAAATTTATTTTTACTTTAAATTTTTCTGAGTACAAACTAGATGTATATAAGGCATGTGAGATATTTTGATACAGTTTCCAATGTGTAGTAATCACATGAAAGTAAATGAGGTATCCATAACCTCAACCATTTATCCATTATGTTACAAACAATCTAATTGCACTCTTTTAGTTATTTTAAAATGTACAATCAAATTATTTTTGACAATAATCACCTTGTTATGATAGCAAATATACATCTTATTCATTCTTTCTAACTATTTTTTGTACTCATTAACCATCCCACATTCCTCCCATTGCCAGTGCCATCACTACCCTTCTCAGGCTCTGGCAACCATTCTATCCTCTATCTCTGTGAGTTCAATAATTTTAATTTTTAGCTTCTACAAATAAGTGCGAACATGCAAAGTTTCTCTTTTTGTTCCTAGCTTATTTCTCTTAGCATAATGACCTTCAGCTCCATCCATGCTGTTGCAAATGACAGGATCTCATTTATTAAGTGGCTGACTCCATTGTGTATATATGCCATATTGTCTTTATCCACTTATCTGTTTATGAACATTAAGGTTGCTTCCAAACATTGGCTATTGTGAATACTGCTGCAACAAAAGTATGGGTGCAGATATCTCTTCAATATACTGATTTTTTTTCTTTTGGGTATGTACTAAAAGGGAGATTGCTGGATCATAGCTCTATTTTTAGTTTTTTGAAGAATGTCTAAACTGTTCTCTGTAGTGGTGGTACTAATTTACATTCCCACCAACAGTGTATGAGGGTTTCCTTTTCTTCACATTCTTGCCATCATTGGTTATTGCCTGGATTTTGGATAACAACCATTTTAACTGGTATGACATGATACCATATTGTTGTTTTAATTCACATTTCCCTGATGATCAGTGATATTGAGCATCTTTTCATATACCTGATTGTCATTTGTATGTCTTTTGAGAAATGTGTATTCACATCTTCTGCCAATTTTTAAACCTGATTATTAGATGTTTTTCCTATAGAGTTGTTTGAGTTCCTTATATATTGTGGTTATTAAAACTTGTCAGATATGTAGTTTGCAAATATCTTCTTCTATTCTGTGGGTTTTTTTTCACTTTGTTGATTGTTTCCTTTGATGTACAGTTTCTTAACTTGATGTGATCTCATTCATCCATTTTTGCTTTGGTTGTCCATGCTGTGGAGTATTACTCAAGAAATCTTTGCCTAATCCAACATGCTGAAGAGTTTTCTCAATGCTTTTGTAGTATCTTCATAAATTGAGATGTTAGATTGAAGTCTTTAACACTTTGATTTTACTTTTGTCTGTGGTAAGAGATAGGAGTCTATTTTTACTATTTTACATATGGATATCCATTTTTCTCAGGACCAGAGAAAAGACTGAAAAGATTGTCTTTATTAGTCCATATTTATGCTGCTGATAAGGACATACCTGAAACTGGACAGAAAAAGTGGTTTCATTGGGCTTACAGTTCCACATGGCTGGGGAGACCTCAGAGTCATGGCAGGAGGTGAAAGGCACTTCTTACATGGCAGTGGCAAGAGAAAATGAGGAAGAAGCAAAAGCAAAAACCTCCAGACCTCATGAGGCGTATTCACTATTACAAGAATAGAATGGGAAAGACTGGCCCCATGATTCAATTATCTCCCCCGGGTCCCTCCCACAACACGCAGGAATTCTGGGAGATACAATTCAAGTTGAATTTTGGTTGGGGACACCACCAAACCATATAATTCCATCCCTGACTCCTCCAAAAATCAAAAGCTAGTTCCTTCCTGGATGCAATGGTGGTACAGGCATTAGGTAAATACAGCTGTTCCAAATGAAAGAAATTGGCCAAAACAACAAGGTTAAAGGACCCATGCAAGTCCAAAATCCAGTGGAGAAATCAAACTTTAAAGCTCAAAAATGATCTCCTTTGACTCCAGGTCTCACATCCAGGTCACATTGATGCGAAGGTGGGTTCCCATCATCTTGGGCAGCTCCATCCCTGTGGCTTAGCAGGGTACAGCTTCCCTCCTGGCTGCTCTTAGTGGCTGGCATTAAATGTCTGCAGCTTTCTTAGGTGCATGGTGCAAGCTGTTGGTGGATTTACCATTCTGGGTTCTGGAGTTTGGTGGCCTCTTCTTACAGCTCCACTAGGCATTGCCCCAGTAGAGACTCTGTGTGGGGGGCTCCAACCCCATATTTTCCTTCTGCACTGTCCTAGTGAGGCTCTCCATGAAGGTCTTGTCTCTGAAGCAAACTTTTGCCTGCACATCCAGGCATTTCCATACATCTTCTGAAATCTAGGCAGAGGTTCCCAAACCTCAATTGTTGATGTCTGTGCACCCGCAGACTTAACACTGGAAGCTGCCAAGGCTTGAGGCTTCTACCCTCTGAAGCCACAGCCCAAGCTATACATTGGCCCCTTTCAGTCACGGCTGGAGTGACTGGAACACAGGGCACAAAGTCCCTCAGCTGCACACAGCACAAGGGCCCTGGGCCTGGCCTATGAAACAATTTTTTCCTCCTGGACCTTGGAGTCTGTGATGGGAGGGGCTGCTGTGAAGGTCTCTGATATGACCTGGAAACAGTTTCCCCACAGTCTTGGGGGTTAACATTAGGCTCCTTTCTACTTATTCAAATTTCTGTAGCCGTCTTGAAAAAAATGTGTTTTTCTTTTTTATCGCATAGTCCGGTTGAAAATTTTGCAAAGTTTTACGCTCTGCTTTCCACACAAAACCTAATGTCTTTAACCGTTACCTCTTGAATGCTTTGCTGCTTAGAAATTTCTTCTGCCTAATACCCTAAATTGTTTTGCTCAGGTTCAAAGTTCCACAAGTTTCTAGGCAGGGGTAAAATGCCACCACCACTCTCTTTGCTAAAACATAACAAGAATCACCTTTGCTCCAGTTCATGACAAATTCCTCATCTTCATCTGAGACCACCTCAGTCTGGACCTTATTGTCCATATCACTATCAGCATTTTTGTCAAGGCCATTCAACAAGTCTCTAGGAAGTTCCAAGCTTTTATCCATTTTCCTGTCTTTTTTGGAGCCTTTCAAACTGTTCCAATCTGTCTGGTACCCAGTTCCAAAGATGCTTTCATGTTTTCAGGTATCTTCTTAGCAACACCCCACTCTTGGCACCAATTTACTGTATTAGTCTGTATTCACACTGCTAATAAAGACATACCTGAGACTGGGAAGAAAAAGGAGTTTAATTGCACTGACAGTTCCACATGGCTGGGGAGACCTCAGGTGGAAGGTAGAAGGCACTTCTTATGTGGTGGTAGCAAGAGAAAATGAGAAAGAAGCAAAAGCAAAACCCCCTGATATCATTGATATTCTACTACATAGAATATCAGACCTCATGAGATTTATTCACTATCATGAGAATAGCATGGGAAAGACTAACCCCATGATTGAGTTACCTCCCCCTGGTTTCATTTCACATGTGTGATTTCTGGGAGATACAATTCAAGCTGAGACTTGAATGAGGACACATGCAACCCATATCACTATCCTTTCTCCAATGTGTGGTCTTACCACCTTTGTCAAAAATGAGTTGTGTAGAGGTATGTATTTATCCCTTGGTTCCCTATTATATTCCACTAATCTATTTGTCTCTTTTAATGGCAGTTTTTTGCTGTTTTGGTTGCTGTAACTCTGTGGTGCAATTCAAAATCAGGGCAATGTGATTTATATAGTTTTGTTCAGTTTGCTTAGGATAGCATTGACTATATTGGATCTTTCATGGTTCCATATCATTTTTAGAATTTTTTTCTATTTCTGTGAAGAATATTATTGGAATTTTGATCAGGATTGCACTAAATTTGTAGATTCTCTTGGCTAATATAAACATTTTAATAATATTGATTATTTCAGTCCATAAACATAAAATATTTTTCCTGCTTTTTTTTGATGTCTTCAATTTCTTGCATTAGTGGTTTATAGTTTTCCTTGTAGAGATCTTTCAATTGTTTGTTTAGGTTAATGACTAGCCATATAATTTTATTCATAGATACTGTAAATGGGATTATTTTCTTTATTTCTTTTTCAGATTGCTTGCTGTTGGCATATAGAAATGCAACAGCATTTCTATTGATATATCAATATTCTATTGATTTTTATATGTAGATATTGTATCCTGCAACTTTATTGAACTTGTGTATCAAATCTCAGACTTTTTTGCTGAAGTCTTTAGGTTTTTGAAATATAAGTTTATTTACCAACAAGAATATTTTGACTTTTTTCCTTTCTAATTGGATGTCTTTGTGTCTCTTGCCTGATTCCTCTAGCTATAATCTGCACTACTATGTAGAATATCAGTGGTTACAGTAGGCATTCTTGTGTTCATATCTTAAAGAAGGCTTTTAGTTTTTTTAAATTATTCAGTATGATACTTGTCTGTCATATATGACTTTAATTTTACATATTTATATTCCTTTGATATGCAGTTTTTAAAGGGTTTTTCTCATAAAGGAATGTTGAATTTTTATCAAATGCTTTTTTAGCATCAATTGAAATGATCATATGATTTTTGTCCTTCTTTCTGTTTGTATGATGCATCACATTGATTGATTTGCATATGTTGAACCATTCTTGCATCCAAGAGATAAAATCCCATTTGGTAATGATGAATGATCTTTTTAATGTATCACTGAATTCATTTCCCTAGTACTTTGTTGAGAATTTTTGCCTTAACATTCATCAGTGATATTGGCCTATAGTTTTTTTTAAAAAAATCTGTCATGTTTTGGTTTCAGTATCAGGGTAGTACTGGTCTTATAGAATGAAATTATTCTCTATTTTTCTCATTTTCAAAATCGTTTGATCAGAATTGGTATTAGTTCTTCTTTAAATGTTTGCTGGAATTCAACAGTGAAGTCTTTGGGTCCTGAGCTTTTCATTGCTGGGAGAATTTTTATTATAGCTTTGCTCTCATTACTTGCTATTGTTCTGTTCAAGTTTTGTATTTTTCATGGTTCAATCTTAGTAGGCTGTATGGGTCTAGAAATTTATTCATTTTTTTAGGTTTTCCAATTTATTGGCATATAGCTGCTCATAGTGTCCACTAATGATCCTTTAAAGTTGTGCAATATCACTTGTAATATGTCCTTTTTCTTCTCTAGTTTTATTTATTTGGGGCTTCTATCTTTAATTCTTATTCTGGCTGAAAGTTTGTCAATTTTGTTTATCTTTTTAAAAAACTAACTTTGGGTTTCATTTATCTTTTTTTTTCAATTTCATTTATTTTTTTCTGACCTTCATTATTTCTGTTTTTCTAATTTTGAGTTTTGTTTGCTCTCAGTTTTCTAGTTCTTTGAGATGAAACATGTTATTTGATGTTATTTTCTTTTGTGATGTAGGCACTTATAGCTATAAAATTCCCTCTTATAACTGCTTTGGCTGTATCTGTTAGGCTTTGTAAGTTGTGTTTCCATTATCATTTGTTGCAAGAAATTTTAAAATTTCCTTCTTAATTTCTTCACTAACCCACTGGTTATTCAAAAGCATATTGTTTAATTTCTATTTATTTGTATCATTTCCAAAATTCCTGTTGTTATTAATTTCTAGTTTTATTCCATTGTGGTCAGAGAAGATGCTTGCTATTATTTCAGTATTTTTGAATGTTTTAAGACTTATTTGGTAGCCTATCATATAGTCTGTCCTTGAGAATGATCCAGGCACTGAGGAAAAGAATGTGCGTTTTGCTGCCATTGAATGAAATATCCTGTATATCTTATGTCCATTTGATCTACAGTACTGATTAAATCCATTTACTTTGCTGATTTTCTGTTTGAAATATCTGGCCAATCTTGAATGTATAATGTTGAACTTGCCAGCTATTACTGTATTGGGACCTAGTTCTAGTCATATTTTCTACGTGTGTGTGTGTGTGTGTGTGTGTGTGTGTGTGTGTGTGTGTGTGTGTCTGTGTTTATGTGCTCCAATGTTGGGTTCATATACATTTACAGTTGTTATATACTCTTGCTGAATTAAGCCTTTATTATAATTGAGTGACCTTATCTGTCTTTTTATAGTTTTTATCTTGAAATCTATTTTGTCTTATTTAAAAATAGCTACTTCTGCTCTGCTTTGGTTTCCATTGGCATGGAATATCTGTCTTCCATTCCTTCATTTTCAGTCTCTGTGTGTCTTTATAGGTGGTGTGTTTCTTGCAGGCAACAGATCTTTTGGTCTTTCTTTTAAAATTCATTCAGCCACTGCTTTTTTATTGAAGAGAATGGCCTGCTTGCATTCAATGTTATTACTGATAAATAAGGACTAACTCCTGACATTTTGTTATTACTGTTTTCATTCTTATGTGGCCTTCACATCCTTCTTATCTTCTTTTTAGTGAAGGTAATCTCTCTGGTGGTATTATTTAATTACTTGTTTTTATTTTTGTATATCAGTTGTATGATTTTTTATCTGAGGTTACCATGAGGCTTGCAAATACCATCTTATAAACCATTATTTTCAGCTCATAACAATATAATACTGTTTGCATAAACAAACCAACAAGCAAAAAGAAACTTAAAAAGTCTTTATACCTTAGCTTTGACCTGTTGCTTTTTAAATTTTTGTTGGTTCTATTTATATTTTATAGTAGTGTCTGTGTCATGAGTTCTTTTATTTATTGTGATCAGTTCATATTTTAGTCTTTCTTCTTAAGATATTAGTATTTTACACACCATAGTCACAGTGTTAATCATATCCTGTGTTTTTCTGTGTATTTATTACTATCAGAGAGTTTTGTACCTTCAGGTGATTTCTTATTGTGTATTAATGTCCTTTTTTTTTCCTTTTTGAAGTGCTCCGTTTAGCAACTCTTATAGTACAGACTAGGCATTGATGAAGTTCTTTACTGTTTATTTGTCTCGAAAAGTCTTTACTTCTCCCTCATGTTAGAGGGATATTTTCACCAGATATACAACTCTAGGATAAAACTTTTTTCCTTCATCACTTTAAATATGTCATAACACTCTCTCCTGGCTTGTAAGTTTTCCAGATGCATTGGAGCTTTATTGTATGTTATTTGTTTATTTTCTTTTGCTATTTTTAGGATTCTTTTTTTATCATTGACCTTTGAGAATTTGATTATTAAATGCCTTAAACTAGTCTGCTTTGGGTTAAATGTCCTTGATGTTCTACAACCTTCTTATATTTAGATATTGATATCTTTCTCTAGGTTTGGGAAAATTCCTGTTATTATTGTGTTAAATAAACTTAATGCCCCTTTCTCTTTCTCTACCTCCTTTATAAGGCCAGTAACTCTTAGATTTGCCCTTTTGAGGCTAATTTCTAGATCTCGTAAATATTCTTCTTTGTTTTGTATTTTTCTTTTGTCTCCTCTTCTCTGTACTTTCAAAGAGCCTGTCTTCAAGCTCATGAATCCTTTGTCTTTTGCTTGATCAATTCTGCTACTAAGACTCTGATACATTCTTTAATATGACAATTTTATTTTTCAGCTCCAGAATTTCTGTTTGATTCTATTAAATTATTTCAATCTCCTTGTTAAAGTTATTGAATATAATTTATTTTCTGTGTTACCTTGAATTTCTATGCATTTCCTCAAAGCAATTATTTTCAATTCTCTGTCTGAAAAATCATTTCTCTGTTATGCCAGGGTTAATCCTGGCACCTTATTTAGTTCGTTCGATGAGTTTATCTTTTCATGGTGGTCTTGATATTTTTAGATGCTCATCTGTGTCTCAGCATTGAAGAGTTGGGTATTTATTGTTGTCTTTCAATTTTAGGCTTGTTTGTACCTGACTTTCTTGGGAAGGCTGTCTGGGTATTTAAAAGGACTTCATTGTTATAATCTAAGCTATATCTACATTGGGGGCAATCCATGCTCAGTAACACTGGTTCCTGCAAATTAATACAAGTATTGCCTGGATGGTCTTGGATAAGATCTGGAAGAATTATTTGGATCACCAGGCAGAAACTTTTGGTCTGTTACCTTATTTCTTCAATCAAATGGAACCTCTCTTTCTCTTTTATGAGCCTTATGTAGCTGGGGGTAGAGTGACACAATCACCACTGTGGCCACCACCACTGGGACCACACTGGGTCTCACCAAAGGCTTGCTGTAGTCAATACCTGGTTACCCACCAGGTAACCAGGTAATGTTCACTCAAGGCCCTGTGTGCTCTACAATCAGCAGGTGGTAAAGCAAGCCAGTCTTACATCCTTCCCTTGAGGGTGACAAGATCCCCCTGGTCCTTGGCAGGTCCAGAGGTGATGTCCTGGAGTCAGAGACTACTGCAAAATATCTTAGAAGTCTATCTGATGTTCTGTCGTACTGTGGCTGAGCTGTGACTCGAACTATGAGTGGCAGTCCTTCCACTCTTCCATTCCATTTCTGTAAGCAGAGGAGCCTCACCACATGACCACCACTACCACATGACCACCACTACCACAAGCCCATTGGGGAAACTGCAAGGCTACCACCAATGTTCCTTTCAATGCCTAAGGTATTTCAGTCAGTGTGTGGTGAATGCTGGTAGGCCTGGGATTCAGCCTTTAAAGTAGTTGGCTCCCCTCGCCCAGGGCAGGTCCAGAAATGCTGTTCAAAAGCCAAGGCCTGAAATGGGGACCCAAAGAGTGTGCTTGGTGCTCTACCCACCTGTGCAAGACAAAGTCCCCTTTATTTTTTCCTCTGAATAAGCCTCTCCCTGTAGCCATCATAGCTGGGAATATGCTGTGTGTCACCTGAAGCGAGCAAGTGTCACAGTCTTGTCCAAGGCCCATGGCATATTACCTGGGTGTACCTGCTGGTTATTCAGGGCCCATAGGCTCTTCAGTCTGCAGGTGATTGTTCCTAGAAGGACTAAGTCCTTTCTGTCAACACAGTGGATTACCTTCTGGAACAGCATATGTTTAGAAATGTCATCCAGGAACCATGGCTTCTCAGCTCTGATGGGTGTCCTTTCTTGAGGTGGCTGAGCTGGTAATTAAGATGCAAGAAAAAGCCCTCTTTGCTATTCCCTCACCTCTCCTCAAGTAGAAGGAAGGGGTCTCTTTTGGAGCCACGAGCTGTGAAGTCTGGGGGTAAGGCAGGTATAGCACAAGCACTGTCTTAGCTACCCTGACTGATGTCTTATTACATCATTTGCCTCCCAAGTTTGCACAGTCCAAGCCCAATTCAGCACTAAGACTTGCCTAGGAGTTGCAGTCCTCGTGGACAAGATTTCCTTTAAAGTATACGCAATCCCCCAGAGCACTGTAGCCCACAGTGGCTAGGCTTGCCAGAACTTAGGTTTTGATTGCTGGGATGGGTAATAGTCCTGTGGCTAGGGCTGGTTTAGATGTACCCTCCATGGGAAGGTATCAGGTGAGTTCAGCTCTGTTTTTCTTTTTGCTGTGACAGGGCAGCACTGAGTTCAATGCAATGTCTCACAATTGCTGTACTCTTCTTCCCTCAATCACATAGACTCTCTCTCCATTCCACATGGCCACTATGGTTACCACCAGGAGATGGGGATGGTGGGGCATCAGCGATTTAAGACTATCTTTCCTACCCCTTCAATGCCTTTTTCAGTAATCTAGAGTTAAAACCAGCTGCTGTGAGTGCCCACCTGATCTTTGGTTCTTATGAAGATGCTTTTTGTGTGTAGATAGTTGTAATATTAGTGTACTTGTATGGGGACAATGGTGAACTCTTCTATTCTTCCATCTTGCTCTACCCCTTCCGAAATATTACTTTAAAGCAACTTAATAGCTATAAGGCTGGATATTTTAGAAATTATTTTCTTTTCTTATAGGTCCAGTTTTTAGGCCTGACTGTTAGGTAATTGAGTCTGGAAATAAAAATGCTGATTATAGCAAACTAATGATGAGAAATATGGCTCAGATTTGTCTCTTCATGAAGGTCAAAAAACGCTATGGCTATGTTGAGGGCAAAATGTTGGAAAATTAGTTTTCCTGGTGTTAAAATTACCAGTGCCATGAAATGTATTATAATTCTAGATAAGTTAGGGTAAGAAATGAAGATAAGCAGATAGTTAAGGCAGTTATGTGAAACCAAAAGGTTAAATGCAACATTTTAATTTCACAGTTTCTTTAATACTAAAAAATACAGTAACCACATTTTTGAGACTACAATAATAATATTCACAACTATATTTCTTTTAAAATGTCCTGCAGCTAAAATAAAGTTTATTTTAGTTACTTCAGAACCAATGAACTCGGAAGACAATAGGATTAAGGAATTAAAATGTTTATCTGTCAACTTCTGAGTTTTGGAGTTGAAAGTAGGTGGTTTAGCATCAAATGGCATTGCTCTGTCCCTCTTTTTAATAAGCTGCTGTCCTTAATTTTGCTTTTCAAGTGATTGCATTGATTTTACTCTTGGTGACAAAAAGGCAGAAGAAAAAATGTGAAAAATGTGAATAGCAGAGGTAAATTAAAGGCTGCCAGAATTAAATGAACCGTTTTTTAAATAACAGCAATCACACAGAGTTAGTGCTATAAAACAACATCAACAAAAAAAGAGGGTGGCCATAAAACATTTAGAAAAATATTTAATATTTTAATAAAATGTAGCGAATATTCTCTTCTGTTTGTTATAAAATAACTTCATATTGAAATATTCCACCATATTATTTTAAAAGAAATTGACCTCTGATAATTTTAAAACCAGTGTATGTAGAATTAATTAATTAATGTTATAAATATTTAAATTAAGTATCATTTGGCAATATGATCTTCTTCAGAATTAAGATAGCAAATGTAATTACTTTAGGAGTTACTGGATTTTGAATTCCCGTTAAAAGCAAGATACTTAACACAAGGAGATGACTGGGAGTGCAAAACTTTAAACCATTTGTACAACACTTTTTACTGATCATCCACTATCATAGAAACGTACTGTGATAGACCCCTTGACACAAATTTCATAATACAAAGTCATGTGAGAACGGTGGCTAAAATTTAAAATGTAGAGTCAGTTATATGAGTAGGCAGAAGGAGGGATCATAATAACTGAGATTGTTAAAAACATATTTCTAGAGAAGCTACCATTTGAGATAAGTTCCAAAAGAGAGCTAGGTGTCCAGTCAAGGGGGAAAAATGTTGTTGGTCAACATAGAGTTCATATAAGAAATAGGAGCTGATTATTTTTAAATGTAAAATAAATCAGGTGAAAATGTTATATTAGTAATATCTGGCTAAGTAATTTGGTGTTGAAAGTAGCAACATATGATTTTTTTTAAAGTGGTTTGTTCAGAATGATGCCAAAGAAAATGCAAAGTGATTTGGAAGAGGCTGAAAGCTAGAGAATATTGGTGGAAAGATGTTGAAATAGTGAAATGGTGAAATTATATGGTACTGAGAGCCTGGTATTGAGTTATGGTATGCAGCATAGGCTCTTCAGAAAGTATGAGTATTCTAAGATTGAGAAAACAAGTAAATATGTGTAATAGAAGCTATGTTTCTCACTTCAGAGAAGGGATTTATAAATACAAAAATAGAGGAGGATCAAAAGTACCTTGTGTGTGGGTGTGCATGCACTTATGAACCCACACAGGTAAGCACACATGAGAACAATCACACACATACTCACACAAGTGAACATGTATTTCTTGGCTTACTCCTTTTTTTTTTTGAGACGGAATCTCATTCCATAGCACAGGATGGAGTACAAGTGTGCAATCTCTGCTCACTGCAACCTACACCTCCCAGGTTCGAGCTATTCTCCTACCTCATCCTCCCAAGTAGCTGAAATTACAGGCACTCACCACCACACGCAGCTAAGTTTTGTATTTTTAGTAGAGATGGAGTTTCACCATGTTGTCCAGGCTGGTCTAGAACTCCTGACCTCATGTGATCTGCCTGCCTCAGCTTCCCAAAGTGCTGGGATTACAAGTGTAAGCCACAGTGCCCAGCTGGCTTAATCCTTTTAGAGAGTGGAGCGTCATTGACACCCTAAGAGCAGTAAGCATACTTAGCTCTCAGAACCTAGATTTAATTTCTAAATCAACAGAAAGTAAGCAGATTTCTGATTCAAGGCTGGTTCAGGGGAAGTACCACAGCCCCTTGGAATATCTTGCTCTGCCAGAAACAAGAAATTACTCAAAGAATGATGGAGGCCTATTAAATGAACGGAAGAGTTAGCTTGAAGTGCCTCTACTGGCCAATTTATGAGTACTTTGAGTATCAAAATATAGTAACAGATTATAGGACACTAAATGATTTAGAGAATCCTTGAGTAAATAAATGCAAAGAGGATAAAGCTATCTATCCATTACAACAAACTGAAAACTAATAAATAAATGTATGAATAGTGAAGGAATAAGAAAACCCTTTCAGACTTTAATAAACTCCACAAAATACTCTGGATAAGTTAAGCAATTTAATAGTTTCTGTTCAGCTGGTAGTGGTATGTCACTCTGGGGTCTGGCCCTAGCCTGGATAAAACTGTCTGCAGTATGTACATTTTTAGATTGCTAGATTTAGCCTATGTAAACATGAGTAAAATTGATATAATTAGAGGGCTAACTTTCAGCCACTGTAACTTTTCTATCACATATAACTCTCAAACTCATACATAAACTATCATTAGTAAAAAAAAAATTGCTTGAAAAGCACCTTATACCAGTGCCCTCATGCTATATATATAAGAACTTTAATCTAGATAAGGGCTACTATTGTTATTCTACTCAAAGTAGAAAATCTGATAAATGCTGATGTTTCTTTACTGACAATGTTATCGCAGAATAGCAAGCAAAGGTTAACAGACTGCTTCTGTGAACAATTCTTACAAAAAAAGAAGTTCTGGTAGACGAAGTGAAAGTGATGGAAACATTTAGAGATATTAATCATATCATTACACTCTCTGAAATAGCTGTGAAAAGTAATATTCATCACTGGCTTGCACAATAAATGTTAGGAAGGAACACTGGAAGATTTTTAAGGGTAATTTTCAAACTTATCATAGAAAATTTATGAGTGAAAAATGCATCTATGATTATTTTGCTTTAAAAGTTCTCAGGTTTCCCACTTACAAAATAGTACGAATCTCTTAGCTGGACGCTTCAGGCACTTAATGGAATGGTCCTGCCAAATATTTCACCAGAGTTTTTCCATTACCACAATGTCCCACTTAATCCCTAGAAATATACATAAATGCCACTATCAACCCACTACACACGTAATGTACATGCACATACAGAAAATTCATAAGTCTCTCCTCCAGGCATTTGGCATTTGTGATCTCCTAAACATGTCCTGCTCTGTGCCATCTCTGTGTCTCTGGAAATCCCCTCTCTCTGGAATGTCTTCCCATACCAACTTATCTATTTGCCCAATTCTATTTTTCCTTCAAGATATCTAATATTTTTGTTTTTATACAGTCTATTTCGTCTTCTTCTAAAATCCAGTTAGTCACTGCACCTTCCTTGTTCAGATTACAGTTTCTGCACACATTTTTCAGTGCATATTAAAGAGTTTCAAAAAATTTTATATACATTTCTATCTCTGATATTAATTATGATCTTCTTAATTTTAGGCACTGTGACTTTGTTATCCTTTGGCTTCTTAATGACACGCACACTGTATGTGTCAGACTCAATAAATGCTTGTTTTTGTGAGAATCAAAACTTATATTATGATTATATAATTACCAAAATATAGATTTTACTAAGACAAAAAACAGTGGGTGGTACTTAGTAGGTAATTGGTAAGCATTTACTTGAATAAATACATATATTGAATATTCAGAAATCCTATCAAGAGGGAGAGGTAGACATCAATACAATATTGACCATCAGACTTCTGCGTGGAATGCTCTGGCAAGCTCAGCTTTCTAAAAAAATCATTAGTTTTTAGTTGACAAATACAAAATTGTATATATTAATAGTGTGGATATGGTTTTAATGTATGTGCCCATTGTAAAATGATTAAATAAAGCCCATTAACCTATCCATCACTTCACGTACTTATGATTTTTTTTGGTGATGAGAATATTTAAAATTTACTTTCAGCAATTTTCAAGTATACAATAAAAGGTCAAATACAGATGTCACTTAGGAACCGCTAACTAAAATAGAATTGATTGGTTATATAAACTGTACAAATTTGGACAGGAATTGTAGTAACTAATTAAGTTCATTACAAATGCTAAGAACAGATTTCCATGTAGAGAAATAAAGTTGTTGTCATTTATTTCATTGTCAAGACTAAAATTGAGATGAAAGCCTCAGTATAATTTAAATTTAAGATGTAATTGAAAGTTCTTCATTTCATTGTGCAAGAAAGGACCTAAAAATTTACAGCCTATATATAAGACATACTTCCATCAAAAATCAGGAAGAGATTCAGATATTCTAATTCCAGAATAAAATGTAAAACTATTTTTTAAGAATAACTGATAAATAAATATCTAGAGAAACTGAGGAGGCGAAAAAAGTGTAAGAAGGTTTATTCCAAAGTAAAGTTAGACTTATATTTTAATAAAGTTCAGAGACAACTTGATTACTTTATAAAATTTTTATACTTCTCTGTTATATTTTTAATGACCCCTATTTTTATGGTTATTTTTAAAAACTAAAATTTATCAAAGTAACTGCATAATAGTTTTTGAGAAATAGAGCATAAGAAAATGCTTCTTAGTGATAAAGTAAACTGGGGAAGAAATAATCCGAAACAGGAGACAGCAGGAAACTAGAGAAGAAGTGATAGCTGCTGTTACTCACAGGAGGAAAAAAGAAAGCAGCAAATGGGCAGATAACTGAAGGGAAAGCTCACATAGGCAAAACATAATGAAACCAGTAGATGTTTATTTTATCAACAGAGACAAAAAAAAGAGGCCAAGAAAGAGACAAGCCATTGATTAGATAATGCAGAGAGAATACAAATGTAGGACCATTATTTTGCTTCTCCATTCTCATTCAAGACAGAGATTTTATAACGAGATTTGTTAAAGTGTGCACATAACCAAGATAGGTAAAAAGCTAGTAATATTGCAAAAAGATTTTAGGAAGCTTACAAAAACTAATAAATTTTAGGTGTGAGAAATAAGTTGGTATCTGCATCTATTAGGAATAATGGATTTGTAAGTTTTTGACTGACTCATCTTCCTATTGAGACCAGCTTAGAAAAATGTAGACAAGGCCGGGTGTGGTGGCAGCTTTTTGATGTGCTGTTGGATTTGGTTTGCCAGTATTTTATTGACGATTCTTGCATCAGTGCTCGTCATGGATATTAGCCTGAAATTTTCTTTTTTAGTTGTGTCTCTGTCAGGTTTTGGTATCAGGATGAAATTGGTCTCATAAAGTGAGTTAGGGGATTCCCTCATTTTGTATTGTTTGTAATAGTTGCAGAAGGAATGGTATCTGCTCCATTTTGTACTGCTGGTAGAATTCAGCTGTGAACCCATTTGGTCCTGGACATTTTTTGGTTGGTAGGCTACTAATTGCTGCCTCAACTTCAGACCTTGTTATTGGTCTATTCAGGGATTCAACTTCTTCTTGGTTTAGTCTTTGGAGGGTGTAAGTGTCCAGGAATTTATCCATTTCTTCTAAATTTACTGGTTTATACACATAATGCTATCCCCATCAAGGTCTGCCATTGACCTTCACAGAACTGGAAAAAAACACCCTAAACTTCATATGTACCCAAAAGAGAGCCTGTGTAGCCAAGATAATCCTAAGAAAAAACAAAACAAAACAAAAAGCTGGAGGCATCAAGCTACCTAACTCCAAACAATACTACAAGTCTACAGTAATCAAAACAGCATGGGTACTGGTACCAAAACAGAGATATAGACCATGGAACAGAACAGAGGCCTCAGAAGTAATGTCACAAATCTACAAACATCTAATCTCTGACACAAACAAGCAATGGGGAAAAGATTCCCTATTTAATAAATGGTGTTGGGAAAACTGGCTAGCCATATGCAGAAAGCTGAAACTGGACCCCTTCCTTGCTCCTTACACAAAAATTAACTCTAGATGGATTAAAGATTTAAATGTAAGATCTAACACCATAAAAACCCTAGAAGAAGACCTAGGCAATACCATTCAGGACACAGGCGTAGGCAAGGACTTCTTGACTAAAACACAAAAAGCAATGGCAACAAAAGCCAAAATAGACAAATGGGATCTAATAAAACTTAAGAGCTTGTGCACAGCAAAGGAAACTATCGCTAGAGTGGACTGGAAACCAATAGAATGGGAAAAAAATTTTTGCAATCTACCCATCTGACAAAGGGCTATATCCTGAATCTACAAAGAACATAAACAAATTTACAAGGAAAAAAAACCCAACCCCATCAAAAAGTAGGCAAAGGATATGAACAGACACTTTTCAAAAGAAGACATTTATGCATTTATGTAAAAAATTAAATACATGTAACTTGACAGTCAGAAGTAGAGGAGGTATAGAAAGAGACATAACACTCTTTAAATGTATAATGGCTGAGAATATTCCAAAGCTGACAATAGGCATTCAGAAATAATATGAATACCAAGTCAAAATACAACTACAAATACACATAGGCATTTAAATATTCTCAGGCACCTCATATTAAGGCTACTGAAAACCAAAGATGAAGAGAAAATTTTAAAAGGAGTTTGAAGGAAAAGAACATAAACCTTCAAAAGAAGAGTATTAATACTGACAGGTAATTTCTCAAAAGAAACAGTGGAAACCAAAATACAATGATAGCTTTAAATGTAGAAAGAAAATAACTTCTGATATGGACTTGTACATACAGCAAAAATTATCCTTTCTAAATTAAGGCAAAATAGAGATTGTTTTAGGCAAACAAAAATTGAGAAATTCTATCACACATAAACACACATTAAAGGGAACACTAAAATGCAGTCATAGAAACAATATTTTCAAATGAAAACATACGTATTCAGAAAAGGATAAAGATAATTGAATTTAAAAAGTAAATAAATGGCTAAGTGAAAATAACATAATGTTTTATCCATTTAGCTTAAAATATATAAAGAGCTAAGATATGTAAAAATAACAGCACAAAATGTGGAAAACTACCAAATGTAATTGAGTTTCAGTATCCTTACATTGCTCATGATGTGAACCAAGTATTAATATGTCAGATTTGATGAATCGAGGCTACACATGGCTGTAAAAATTGTTCCGAGAAGAAAAGTAAAATTTTACATAAAATAATACAAAACTAGCAATAAAGGGAGGAGTAAAGGAAGGATAGGTGGGAAAAACAGAAAACAAATAGTAAGATACTAGAGGTACATCCAGTTACTAAATGGACTAAAACACTAATTAAAATGTAAAATGTTCAGGAAAAGTTGGCATAAATATGTTGATTAGGGCCGGGCGCGGTGGCTCAAGCCTGTAATCCCAGCACTTTGGGAGGCCGAGGCGGGTGGATCACGAGGTCATCAGATCGAGACCAACCTGGTCAAAATGGTGAAACCCCGTCTCTACTAAAGATACAAAAAAAAATTAGCTGGGCATGGTGGCGTGTGCCTGTAATCCCAGCTACTTGGGAGGCTGAGGCAGGAGAATTGCCTGAACCCAGGAGGCGGAGGTTGCGGTGAGCCAAGATCGCGCCATTGCACTCCAGCCTGGGCAACAAGAGCGAAACTCCGTCTCAAAAAAAAAAACAAAACAAAACAAAACAAAAAAATATGTTGATTATAAGAAGATTACAGATAGGTTGAAATAAAAGTATAGAAAACATATTATGCAAAGATTAATTTTAAAAATCTGTTCAAAAGAGCAGACTTTAAAGTAAAACATATTATTAGAGATAAAGTGTAACATATAATAACATAAGGGCTAGTTCAACAGAAAGATATATGAGCTCATATTCTTTTAATGGAAGAATGAATAAAAGTTTACATTTTTATTATTTTATTTTATTATTTATTATTTATTTATGCAGTATAAAAATTTATTCAAAATGTAAACTTGTGATTCAACTATTAAATTACTATGTATTCACTCAAATTTTCCTACATGTCAGTAAAATAAAATTTACTTACAACTACTATTTCTAAAAGTCCCCAAATAAATACCACTCATGCATTTGCAGTGAAATAACTAAATTAATTGTTTGGTGTTTAAATGATAAAGTTCTATCACCATTCTAATGAATTAACCACAATAATATGCAATAATACAGATAAATTTCCCAACATATGGAATTTTAAATCTACATACAAAATATATGTGCTATATGATTCTATGTATATGAACTACAAAAGAGTTTAAGAATACAGATGATCTATACTGCAATAGTGCTTGGAAAGCGCACAAGTGTCTGATGTGGAGAGACTGAAAATGTTCTGGTTTTCAATCTAAAAATGCATACGGAGGTGTCTTCAGGTTATAAAATTTCATTCACTTGTGCACTCAAGACCTGTCTAAATATCCTATTATTTTTACACATATATATTTTCCATTAAAAAAATTGGAGACTGTAAATGGGTTCATGATGTAATGCCCTTATGTTGTCCAGATGGAAAGCATTAAATAACTCTACACTGATTAATATTTCATTTTATTCTATAGTTTCAACTTTTATTTTAGATTCATGGGGTATATGTGCAGGTTTGTTGAACATATGTGGGTATATTGCATGAGGCCGAGGTTTGGGGTATGATTAATTCAATCATCCAGTTACTGACCATAGTACTCAATAATTTTTCAAGTCTTCCCCTTTTCCCTGCCTCCCCTCTCTAGTAGTCACCAGCTTCTATTGTTGCCGTCTCTATGTCCACATGTACCCAATGTTTAGCTCCCACTTATGAGTGAGAACATGTGGTTTTAGAACATCTAATTTTCTGTTCTTGTGTAATTTTGTTTGGATAATAACCTCTAGCTGCATCCATGTTGCTGCAAATGATATAATTTTGTTCTTGTTTATGGCTGTGCAGCCTTCCATGGTGTATATGTACCACATTTTCTTCATCTAATCCACCATTAATGGGCACATGCATTGGTTCCATGTCTTTACGGTTGTGAATAGTGCTGCAATGAACATGCAAGTGCATTTGCATCGTTGGTAGAAGAATTTATTTTGTTTAAGGTATATACCTAGTAATAGAGTTGCTAGGTCAAATGGTAGTTCTGTTTTACATTCTTTAAGAAATCTCCAAACTGCTTTCCACAGTGGTTGAACTAATTTACATTCCCAGCAACAGTATATAAGCATTCCGTTTTCTCCATAGCCTCACCAGCATCTGTTTTTCAACTTTTTAGTAATAGCCATCTGACACATGTGAGATGGTATCTCGTTCTTTTGACTTACATTTCTCTGATGATTAGTGATGCCAAGCCCTTTTTCATGTTTGTTGGCTGCTTGTATGTCTTCTTTTAAGAAGTGTCTGTTCATGACTTTTGCCCATTTTTTAATGGATTATTTGTATTTTGCTTATTCAACATTTAAGTTCCTTGTAGATTCTGGATATTAGAATTTTTTAGGGGAGCATAGTTTGTGAATATTTGATGCAGTTTAGATATGTGTCCCCACTCAAATCTGAGGTTGAATTCTATTCCCCAGCATTGGGGCAGGGGCCAGGTGGGAGGTCACTGGATCATGGGGTTGAGTTTCTCATGAATGGTTAAGCAAAATTCACTTGGTGCTGCCCTCACAATACTGAGTGAGTTCTTCATTCCACACTGTCTTTCTTGCTCCTGCTTTCACCGTGTGATATGCTTCTTCCCCTTTTGCCTTCTGCTATGATTGTAAGCTTCTGAAGCCATCCTAGAAGCTAGAGATGTCAACATCATGCCCCCTGTAAAACCTGAGGAGCCGTGAGCCAACTACACCTATTTTCTTTGTAAATTACTGTCTCAGGTATTTCTTTATAGCAATGTTAGAATGGTGTAATATAATATTTCTTTCATTCTGTAGGTTGTTTGTATACTCTTTTGATAGTTTCTTTTGTTGTAAAGAATCTCCTTAGTCTTATTAGGTCTCACTTGTCAATTTTTATTATTTGTTCTTTTTGCATTTGAGGGCTTAGTCATAAATTCTTTCCCAAAGCCAATGTCCAGGATGGTGTTTCCTAGGTTTTCTTCTTGGATTCTTGTACTTTTTGGTCTTAGATTTAAATTTTTAATACATCTTGAGTTATTTTTGTATATAGTAAATGTTAGGGTCCAGTTTCATTTTTTGCACATGACTAGCCATCTATCCCAACACCATTTATTGCATAGGGTGTCCTTTCCCCATTGCTTATTTTTCTCGACTTTGTCAAAGATCTGATGTCTGTAGGTGTGAGGAGTTTTTAAAAAGCATATTTTTATAGTAATAAAAGTAAATGTACTGCTACATACAATAGCATAAGAGAATCTTAAATAGAATAATTGCACAATGTATATGTATATCTGTATATCTAATCTTATATACCTTATATACATTATACATCTTGAATATATCGAATCTTTATATGTCACCAAAATACCGTAAAATTAAAAATACAAGAAAAATAAAAATTTAAATGACTAATTTATTCAGGATAACAGAATGCCAGAATAATGTTAACACATCATACAAAACACATGTAATAAGTGTCTTTACATTTATGGAAGGGGAAGATGGTAAAAAGTTGGCTTGGATATTTTTAGCAACCAGATGTGGCTCCAAGTATTTCTTATATTCCAGGTATGGAAACCACAGAGAAAATTTTTATTTATTCTAAAAAAAATGTACAATATACTGAACATTATCTTCAACAACAATTTAAAAGTAAATATAATAAATTTCAAAAATTCATAGCTCAATTAATTTAAAAAACCCTATATTGGTGTAGAGGAAAAAAGTAGATAAAATTTCATTATAAAATTTTTAAACCTTTGATTCTTTGATTTATCTAGGGAGAGATTTAAACATGTCACTAAAAAGATCCAATCAAAATGTTATTTTAATCCAATTTTTATCAGTCATCACTGTCAAGGTCACCCTTCTTAACAAATATTTGGAATGCAGATATTCTGTGCAGCCAGCTTGTGCTAAGCCATATGCTACAACAATCAATGAAACAGAGGGTGAGATTAACATCCACTATGAAATGTGAGGAGCCTAACAAGGACAGATGCCTGACCAGAAGGTCACAGGTATTCACTCAGAGGTGGACCCAAATAATTTCCACCAACCTTCTCCTCAAAAATTAAAAGCTTGTGGGCTGTTCCAGCACATCTATGAATAGGTAATAGTGTCCTCAAATTATGTGAATTATAGGAAGATTGGAAAAGTTTGATCTGAAAGTATTTAAATAGATGAAACACCTCCATTGTTATTTTTGTCCTCTTCTACCACCACCAAACCGGCAGTAGACCCTATTAAACATTTACTTCGTCATTTACCCTAAGAGCTAATATACTCATTTAGTATCAATTTAGCATCTCAAACATCTCAATTGTAATGACAATGATAATAGTTACCAGATAATAAAGACTAAGGAACTAGGCAGTCTGGCCACAATGTGTCACAGCCTCTGTGCTGCACCGTGGGGAATTCCTCCAAACTGTCCAGTCTTCCTGGCACCCGCAGAGGAAAAATGGCAGACTGGAGCTCCAGTGATGACTGTGGCAAACAATAGATGTTGGCAAGGCTGTGGAGAAATAGGAACACTTTTACACTGTTGTTAGGTCAACAATTGGAAAAGACAGTGTGGTGATTCCTCAAAGACCTAGAACCAGAAATACCATTTGACCCAACAATCTCATTACTTGGTATATACCCTAAGGAGTATAAATCATTTTATTATAAAGATATATGAACACATATGTTCGTTGCAGCACTATTCACATTAGCAAAAACCCAAATGTCCGTATGTCCATTAGTAATAGGCTGGATCAAGAAAAAAAAAAAATATATATATATATATGTATATATACCCAACATGGAATACTATGCAGCCATAAAAGGGAATGAGATCACGTCTTTTGCAGGGACAAGGATGGGGCTGGAAGCCATTAAACTTAGAAAACCAACACAGGAACAGAAAACTAAACAAATTTTATCATACACTCCTAGGCCAAAAATAATAAAAACGCAAAACCATAAAATGCCTTGAGAATTAAAATGAATGAAAATCTATTCACCTCTTACAAGTGGGGGCTGAACAATTAAAACACATGGACACAGGGAGGTGAACAACACACACTGGGGCCTGTCGGCAGGGTAGGGACAGGGAGAGCATCCGGATAAATAGCTATTGCATGTGGGGCTTAATATTTAGGTATTGGTTTGATAGGTGCAGCAAACCACCATGGCACACATTTACCTATGTGACAAACATGCACATCCTGCGTATGTATCCCAGACCTTAAAATACAATAAAATAAAATATTTTAAAAATAAAAAAATGAAGACTAATGTGCCAGTGTTAAGATCTGAACATAATTATCTAATTTAATTCTCCCAACACACTAAGAATTACCTTAATAGTATTATCTCTGTTATATGCACTAAAAACATTGAAGTGTAGAAGGGTAGTAATTGAAAGATTGTGTTTAAGAATTAGCCCAGCCTGGTAGCTTGTTCCTGTAATCCCAGTGCTTTGGTGGGTGGATCATAAGGTCAGGAGTTCAAGACCAGCCTGGCCAAGATGATGAAACCCTATCTCTACTAAAAACACAAAAATTAGCTGGGCATGATGGTAGGCGGCCATACTAGGAAGCTATGAGGAAGACTGAGGCAGCTACTAGGAATACTTCCAGCTACTAGTAAGACTGAAGCAGAGAATTGATTAAACACAGGAGGTGGAGGTTGCAGTGACCTGAGATTGTATCACTACACTTCAGCCTAGCAACAGAGTGAGACTCTGCCTCAAAAACAAACAAACAAAAAAGAAAACGAGAACTAAGACCTGAACTCAGGTCTGTATGACTAAGGCTGTGATCTTATAATTTAAACTGAAGGTATTGGCATCACCTTTTTAAAGTTCAGTTGAGAAAGCTGAACTTTAAGAAAGTTGAGTTCTTGTTGAGAAAACTGGACTTGAAGAAGATGGCATAAATAGGCAAAAGTCACATACATTAAATACTGTGTAAGGTAGGTTTAATTCAATCCCATCTGACTTGCAAAGCTTAACATCAGGAATATGCAAAGGCTTTAACATGTTAATATAAACTGTAAAGCTTTAGGAAGGCACTAGAATATGTAGCATATTATAAACACTTTGATGATGGAACTTTTTAAAACCTTATATCTACTGAATCTCTGGGAATAATGTGTATACACATAGTCATACACACATGGACACACATATAAAAATAGTTTTGCAGACACACAGATCAATAAAACAGAACAGAGAACTCAGAAATAAAGCTGCACACCTACAACCATCTGATCTTCAACAAATTTGACAAAAATAAGCAATGGAGAAAGGACACCCTCGTCAATAAATGGGACTGTGATATCTACCTAGCCCTATGCAGAAGTATGAAACTTGGCTGCTACCTCTCACCATATACAAGTAAATAACTCAAGATAGATTAAAGACACAAATATAACACTTAAAGCTATAAAATCCTAGAAGGTAACCTAGGAAATACCATTCTGGACATTGATCTTGGCAAAGAATTTATGACTAAGTCCTCAAAAACAATTGCAACAACAACAAAATGACAAATGAGACATGATAAAACTAACAAGTTTCTTCACAACAAAAGAAATTTCAACAGAGCAAACAGACGCTTACAGCGTGGAGAAACTATTCACAAACTATGTTTCTGACAAAGGTCTAAAATCTAGACTCTATAAGGAACTTAAGCATTAAACAAGCAAAAACCAAATAATCCATCAAAAATTGGGCAAAGAACATAAACAGACACTTCTAAGGACATATAAGCAGCCAGCAATCATATTAAAAATGCTCCATATCAATAATCATTAGAGAAATGCAAATCAAAACCACAATGAGACACCATCTCACACAAGTCAGAATGGCTGTTATTGAAAAGTCAAAAAAATAATGGACACTGGTGAGGCTGTGGAGCAAAGGGAACACACCTATACACTGCTGGTGGGAATGTAAATTAGTTCAAATTCTGTGGAAAGCATCTTTGAGGTTTCTCAAAGAACTCAAAGTAGAACTATCGTTCAATCTAGCAATCCCATTACTGGGTATATACACAAGAAAAATAAATTGTTCTCCCAAAAATGTACATGCACTCGTGCGTTCATCACAGCACTACTCAATAGTGAAGACACGGAATCAGCCTAGGTACCCATCCATGCTGACCTGGATTAAAAAAAATGTGATACATATACAATGTAGAAAACCACACAGCCATTAAAAAGACCAAAATCATATTCTTTGCAGCAACAGGGATATAGCTGGGGGCTATGATCCTAAGCAGATTAACATAAGAACAGAAAACCAAACACCACATATCCTCACTTATAAATGGGAGTTAAACATTGTGTACATGTAGATGCAAAGACAGGAATGATAGAAACTGGGGACTAGAAAGGGAAGACAGGAAGGGAGAAAGGGCGGAAAAA
The DNA here is from genome assembly GCA_028533165.1 of Leontopithecus rosalia. Classification (NCBI taxonomy): domain Eukaryota; kingdom Metazoa; phylum Chordata; class Mammalia; order Primates; family Cebidae; genus Leontopithecus; species Leontopithecus rosalia. Next base: position 50,230,296 of record CM052653.1, on the reverse strand, counting down.
ATACCTATTGGTATGCTCAGTACCCAGTAACAGGATCAAACATAGCCCAAACCTCTGAACCATGCAATATATCATGTAACAGGCCGATACATGTACACGCAAATATAATAATATTTGAAATCAAAAACAAAATAAAAGATATTTAGGGCATCCTTTACTTTGCCACAGCATCTAAACATTTTAAAATGCATTTTATTAAGAAAGATTTAGAAAATACATAAAAGCACAAAAAGTAATGTAATTGCAATCTCCACCAACCATATGATCAATCTATGTATGTATGTCAGATGCATATAAATATGTGTACATTTATTTATCTGTCAGTATATTTATCTTCCTTCAATATTCTTACTGGTAAAACACTAACAGAAGCCTAATGAGAAAAAAATATTACCCAAATATTAAAGGATTAGAAAACTTAACTCTTACCTGAGGTGAAAGCAGCACTCTGCCATCGTCTTCTGGTTTGAAGACAACCTGGCCTGCTCAGAAGGCCAGACTGATTTAGTATGTGCTCATGGGTGGAAAGACTAGAGCGTCTGGGCCTGCTGAATCAGGCATTTATTGTTTTATTCTGGGTAATATTCTTTTCCTCTTCCATAACAATACTCTTTGGTAATTCATCTTTCTACAAATGATCTCTGTCTGTAATAATTTCTATCAAAATGCTTGACTTACTTATTGCCCCAAGCTAAGAGGATTGGCACATAAATACAGACAGGGCCAATAGTCTTTAAAAGTGAATCTGGAGCTCAGTGACAAGGACAGAAGATTATTGAAACTGAGTTATTTCAATAACAACTCCTAAAAACACTCTGTTAATTCCTCCTACTGGCTTGTTTTCTTGAGTCCCTCAGAATTTTTAGTTTGTTGTATCCCTTCAATTCATGGGTTTTTTTTCTTAAGTCAGCCAGCATTGCCTAAATTCAAGAGATTATGTTGCATTAGTGACATTAAGACTATGTTGCATATAGTATATATACATATACTATACTTACTTCTATAAACTACGTTTTTAAAGGCATGCTGTCAATAGCATTATTTCTGAAAGTGACCACAACCATCAAATGACAATAAATCATTAAAAAAGCATGTATTATTATGTTTTAATTTTCAGGATAAGATTTGATATAAAAGAGGCTAATTGGTAGGGCACAGTGGCTCACGCCTGTAATCCCAGCACTTTGAGAGGCCAAGGTGGGTGGATCACCTGACGTCAGGAGTTCGAGACTAGCCTGACCAACATGGAGAAAATAAAAAAAAAATTTTATTTTCTAAAATAAAAATAAAAATAAAAAATTAGCCAGAGCTGGTAACACATGCCTGTAATCTCAGCTACTAGAGAGGCTAAGGCAGGAGAATCACTTGAACCCGGGAGGCAGAGGTTGCAGTGAGCTGATCTCACCATTGCAGGACAGCCTGGGCAATAAAAGCAAAACTCCATCTCAAAAAAAAAAAAAAGAGGCTAATCAGGACAACATCGACCAAAGGAATTCAAAACTCAAATGTGTTACTGTTTGAGGTAGTCAATTTCTTATCTATGATTGTATTCAGTGGCCCAATTAATTGTTAAAACTCTCTTCTGCTCATATAGTCATCCTTAAAAATAAATTATTGTCATTGCATTATTTTTAAACAACAAATCATCAATAGCTATGCCTCTCTTTCATGTAACATGGGAGTTTTCAACAACTCTGTTCCAAAGGGGCTTTTTCCTGGAATGATTATTTGGACTATCAGATACTTTACAACTTAAGTCTCCACTTTCATAATTTTTAGATCAGAAATTGAAAAAGCTAAATTATGACATCTATCTTAGGGCACTAAGAAGGCAAAAAGTAAGAGTCCATTATTTCATTTGATGTTAGGAATGTATTAGTAGACAGGTATACATTAGTGTGTTGAGTACTAATAAAAATACTTTCCATTCCATTTGTATTGCAGTTTTAATGAGTAGAATCTCTTTGGATTTTAAGCAATTAAGAAAGAAAATGAACATTTCAATTAGTACAAGGATTTATGTTTACAGAAATGGGAGAGAAATAAATTATGGAAAGGAGTAAATTATTTGGCATTTGAGAAAATAGCTAGAATGCCAAGCATATATTTGTAAGAAGCACCATTATTTTGTCTTAAGAAAATAAAATGTCTTAAGCAAATATAATTCAATTTAAAAGGTTTTCTCAAAGGTGCATGTGTCCTAGAAAGACCTTGTGGGGCATTCAGTCTATATTGATTGAGATATAAAAGAGGAGGATTCCAACTATGCCAAGAAAATAACTTGGCGTACAGTGTTAAGGCAAAGATAAGAAACAAAGGGTTGTTGATGGATGAAGCAGAGACTGAATAGAGACAGGAAAATCACTGAGGAGATTGTAAAGTTTCCGGATAGAACAGTGAAAATTGATGGAAACTGAAATAATGGAATGGCTATAGAAAATATTAAAGAGAAGAATCTGAACACTGTTCTTTGGAATTCTCAAAATAGCGAATGGGCTACATGAAAGATGAAACAGGTGACATATCAAGTGAGCAAACATAAAGTGAGCAAAGGCAAGAATGTAATTATTATTAGCTAGGATCCAAGAGAAGCCTAAGTGCATCTGGAGCTTGAACAATGCTTTTCTAAGTAGAATATCAATTCAATTATATTAGTGCAGCTGCATAGATGATTTCTCAAGTGATTATAACCTTAACCCACAATTCAAACACTATGTTCTAAAGACTGATTATTTGATATGCAAAGTCTCTCATGTGGTTTGTGATAGATAGAAGATTACCATTCCTGGCCATTGTCACCTTTAGAAATCAGATGCCCATAATTACCAAAACCTATTATAAAAGTTATCTATGTTACAGAGAATTAAGGGACCTCAGATATCCTCTTTTATTTTGTTCTATGCATTTGGGAAGGGGAAATATTAAAATTTAAGCAGACAAGCAAGGTATTTATTCACATCGGAAGACCACAGAGTGAAGAGTGTTAAGTCCCATTTGGGCATGGAAGGATTCTTTTTCAAGAAGGAGATATTTGCCCTGAACTTTGAATGCTGCATACTACCCGGTCTGAAATGATGATATGAAGCATAATCTCAGAAAAGTTCCCTGGTCAAAGACCTGAAGGTATGGAAGTGCACGGAGGCTATCAAAACAGTGTTTAGTTTGCTTTCATGACCATTTGATTTAAGGAAGCACTGTGAGGTGAGAGGAGCCAAGAAGGTGGGTCACGGTCACTTGCTAAAAGCCTTTTTTGATGTTAAGGAATTTGCATATTGTCTTTTAGGCAATGAAAAACTATTGGAGTTTTATTATTATTATTATTATTGTACTGCTAGTATATCACCACTCACTGAACACCTACTACTGTGAAACAGTAAGAAAATATATCATTCGTCTTGTATTACGGAGTGAGAGACAGACAATTTAAAAAACATGCATGAATATGAGATAATTGCAGCTTGAGATTCATGCCATGGGTAACACAACAGAAAAAATATTGAGAGGTCCCTGAATGCATATTGTTATTGACATTATGGAAACCAATGTGGTTGGCAAAAGGGGTGTGTCCTGAACTGTTTGGCTGTGCATAAATTTAACGTGAGACAGGAGAGGATTATACGACATCTTTGGAAGACTTTGTAGTTGTGTGGCTGTCCTCCATGAACGGATAGGAACAAGGACTGAAAAATTTATGTCATAACTTTTTGAATGACCTTGATTACCAGAAATAAGATCTGGAATATACGTGGGCTATACATATATTAAATAATGCCAGAAACCAATACTTTATTTTTTCTTTAAGGTTTGTGAGAATTAAAACTACGAAATACTTGTTTAGTATCTTCAGTAAGATTAAAAAGATCCAGATGATGTTCTCTTACTTTAAAGCTCGAGTATTTTTATTAAGTCAGCTAAAGCTTGTATGTGACTCATAAAAATAATTGACCATTTTAAATAAAGTCAATAAAAATCTATACAAAAGTTTTCTCTGATAGCTTATTTGATATTTTTTTCATTTTAATTTTGGAAACATGTTCATCCAGCTATTTAAGGGAACAACTCAATTTGTCCTTGGGAAAAGATTCAGCGTCTTTCTCATGGTGATAAAAGGACATCTTGGTGATAAAATGGACACCTGTGTCAACTTTTTAATTAAGGGTCATATGAGTTATCACAGTTAGCCTTAGAGTCATTCATGTGATAGTGTGTAGTCTTTAACAAACTTGGACCTGAAGAAAGTTGTTTCCATTACTTAAAGTTTGTAATAGCTTACTTTAAGGCCACAGTTTTTATTCCTTACGATGTTTCTAAGCAAGCATATCTACAGTAATGCAAGTTTAAAATTATTTGGGCCGGGCGCGGTGGCTCAAGCCTGTAATCCCAGCACTTTGGGAGGCCGAGGAGGGTGGATCACGAGGTCAAGATCGAGACCATCCTGGTCAGCATGGTGAAACCCCGTCACTACTGAAAATACAAAAAAATTAGCTGGGCATGGTGGCGCGTGCCTGTAATCCCAGCTACTCGGGAGGCTGAGGCAGGAGAATTGCCTGAACCCAGGAGGCGGAGGTTGCAGTGAGCCGAGATAACGCCATTGCACTCCAGTCTGGGTAACAAGAGCGAAACTCCGTCTCAAAAAAAAAAAAATGATTTGATGCCTGATGAAGACTATTTAAATGATTTAAATTGTGCCTTCATGTATTTACTTTGTCATACTACCCAGTTTATATTAATGTCAACTTATTTAATCATATGAAAATCACATTTTTTGCCAGAAAGCATAAATGAACGAAAAATATTCTCCTTGCATATGAAAGTGCAAAGAAAATGTGAGCTTCATTGTGAATTTAACTGATTACTCTTAAAATTTCTACCTCAGCATGAAGGCCAAACAGTATGCAGCCAAACAGATATATTCCAAGGTGAATAAGAAGCATAAATAACAAGCATTAATTTTTTTCAGTCATTTTTACATTGAGGTGTCTCAAAAAATCATGTTCTGCAAGATTTATTATGAGCAATAGAAAGCTGGTATCCAATGTTGGTCGAACAAATCACACAAATACACACATGTATACAAAATCAAAACAGACTGTGAAGACTTACGTGCTTAATACATGGTCATTAGGTTTCATAGAATACTGCTTTCCTTTTAAAATGCCATAGAGGTTGTTTTCAAATAAGAGTTTATATTCTATTTGCAATATGTCCACACATTCTTATTCAAATATTAGTATTTCAAATGTGAATTTGATTAAGAGCTTGATCAGCCTTTTATTTATACATATATAGCTAAATGGATTTTCAAAGCTAATAAGACACAAAGTTATTTAAATTATTGAAATGTATTTTTAATAACTAAAATACATTTATTTAAAAATAATTAAAATTTATTTGTTGTGATGAGCAGATTTAATTTCAACCCAAATAATCTAACCTTTTAATAAGGAAGTTTCTATTTCATAAAGCACAGCTTTATCAATCGAAAAATATTTGAGTAGAAACATATGAGTGGTGACAGGAGTCTTAGGATATCAAGTCAATGGATATTAGGCTGAAAACAAAGTCTAATCTAAATCAAAACTCCCAGACCTTAAATTCAGTGGTTTATTAAATCTATTCATTTTCATTCATTGAAAAGAAAGTAAATTGTTGAAAAAAATGAAAGGGTATAAAGGCAGGAAAAGAAGCAATAAAAATTAAAATCCTTGTTTTATGTTAACATTTATATATTATATCAGTATAAAAAAGTGGAAACAAATAAATGTAAAAATGAAAAAATGCAAGCTTCTGATCAGGGTTTCATTGTCTAAATAAAAATTAAGCTGTGTTTTAACAGTTTTCGAGTTTTGGTACTCTCTTTTCTATGAAGATGCCTTTAAAAAAAAAACCACACATGCAAACTTAATTATTGAAAATTGAGTCCATATTGTTTCCAAGATGTTTAGAATACATAGTGCTTAATTTATTTTAATGTTTTATTTTGATATAATCCCGATAGAAAATACAGAGGAATAATGTAGGAAACCCCCAGGCACCTCTTATTGGATTCACAGATTGTTGACACATGTTACCTCATTTGCATATATATGAATTTATATTTAGAGACAAATTTTTCCTGAACATCTGAGAAAAGACTGGAGATATTGTATCTATTTGCTACTAAATATTTCAGTATGTACTATTTTATGGAAAATGGCAGGACATTTTCTCACATGTCCATAGTATAACGATCAAATCAGAAAACTTTAGTATTAATATAGTTCCATAGTGTACCCATATATCATAATCAAATTTATCTAATGTCTCAAATACATCTTTTTTAAATAGTATTCTTCTTTGTTTTATTATTATTGTGTACTTTAGGTTCTGGGGTACATGTGCAGATCATGCAGGATTGCTGCATAGGTACATACGTGGCAAGGTGGTTTGCTGCCTCCATCCCCCCATCACCTATAGCTGGCATTTCTCCCCATGTTATCCCTCCTTAACCTCTCCACCCCACAATGTCCCTCCCCAACCCCACCCTAACAGACACCAGTGTGTGATGCTTCCCTCCCTGTGTCCATGTGTTCTCATTGTTCAACACCTGCCTGTGAGTGAGAATATGCAGTGTTTGGTTTTCTGTTCTTGTGTCAGTTTGCTGAGAATGATGGTTTCCAGATTCATCTATGTCCCTACAAAGGACACAAGTTCATCATTTTTTATGGCTGCATAGTATTCCATGGTGTATATGTGCCACATTTTCTTTATCCAGTCTATCATTGACAGGCATTTGGGTTGGTTCCAAGTCTTTGCTATTGTAAATAGTGTGGCAATGAACATACATGTGCACGTGTCTTTATAATAGAACATTTTATGCTATTTGAGTATATACACAGTAATGGAATTGCTGGGCCAAATGGAATTTCTATTTCTAGATTCTTAAGGAATAACCACCTTGTCTTCTACGGTGCTTGAACTTATTTACACTCCTACCAACAGTATAAAATTGTTCCTATTTCTCCACATCCTCTCCAGCATCTGTTGTCTCCAGATTTTTTAATGATCACCATTCTAACTGGCGTGAAATGGTATCCGAATGTGGTTTTGATTTGCATTTCTCTAATTATATCTTTTATAGTTAGTTTATTTTTCCTGGTCCAAGAACTAATCTAAGACTGCACTTAGTTGTTGTATTTGTTTAGCCTTCTTTAATCTGAAACAGTATCCTAGCCTTTCCTAATCTTTTTAGCCTTGCAATTTTTGAAGTGTGGAAACCAGGTATTTTAAAAAATATTTTTACTAAATTGGCCTTTGTCGTTTTTGGAGTGAATGTCACGAAGTTAACATTGGATCCTTCTCAATACATTATATTTGAGGCACATGATGTTGAAATGTTTCAATATTAGTTATGTTAACTTTGGTCACTTTGCTTAAGATTGTATCTGTCAGTTTTTTTCAATGTAAAGATATGTTTTTCCTTCTTGTAATTAATCATAATAGTTGAGGTAATTTTTTGAGACTGTGAAACTCCTGTTTCTCATACATTTTTCCTCAAAATTTTAGCTTCCATTGATGATTTCCTATCATCATCATTCTTTCTGTGTTTATCAGGTATCATTCAACTTTCGTTATGATTTATTAGACCTTTTCTCCCAAATTTCTTTATTCGTGAAGTTTATTGTATCCAATGAGTTAACATCTCTTACTATCATTAAATGTGTTAGTAATCATGTAGTCTCATATGTGGCCAGTATGTGCCCCTTTAATCTATCTCATCATACGTTCTTTTGATATTTCCTTTTGGTTACTTTCTGAACCATCTTGAACTTTCCATTCATTTGAAAATAAAACTTTGCTCCATGGAACATACTTTATGGAATGTATTTCTGTTTCTCTGTTCGAGGGACTAGAAAGACCCAGTGCCTTGCTGGGAAAGACTAGATCCTATTGACCATATAATTATTTTGGTGAGTGAGTAGGCTATAGGGTTTTTGTTATTTTGTTGTACATGTATCCCAAAACCCTGCCTGGTCAGGGAAAGGCTAGAAGAAAAAAAAAAGAGGAAAATGAAATTCCTGTCATGCCACTCTATCTTTTTCTTGAAATTCCTTAGCTCTTACAAAGAAAAAAACTCTCATTTTCTCATAGGGAGGGAAAGAACTACTCTACCATAAACAACATGAACCACACACAGGCTTACATAGTTGTAACCAGTCTATAAATTTGCTGGAGCTTGATCCTCAGTTTAATCTCATACTGGGTGAACTTATTCCTATGTGTCTTTGTCAAATACCCTAAAACAGAGGCCAAGTAGAAAATTATGCTCCCTCACAAACACAGAAGTGGAAAGAAAAACAAGAACATGTTTTTCATTTTATGCCTGCAGCTTTATGTTTAACCTGAATATGGCCTCTTACATTCTGGGCAGAGATTTCTCAGTGTAATGAAGTTTAAAGTCTTGAGTTGAGGATAAAAAGGATGCCTAGATTTTTAATTTTTTAAAATTATTCCCCGTGGCAGTATACTCTCAAAATCCCTTCCGTGCTCAGAGTTGGAGCTGGGGAGGTAGCAGTCCTTTCTCTCACAGTATCTTATTTAGCGTTCAGGACCCAAATAGAACATGCCAGGGAGAAACTAAAACAAAACCTAAAATAGTTTCATAATCTGTCCAGAATTGAACTTGATACACAATAATAGCATACTTTGGGGGTCTGAATCCTTTCTACATAGGCTTCTGATGGTCAATAATTTCACTAAGCAAAATTGAAAATGAATCACATTTTGTAACACCTGTTCCGTCTGCAAATTTTGTGTTGTCAGACGTTGGTATCTAGTTGTATTTTTGAAGTTGTATTAATTTCATTCACAATCAATTAACTGTTCATATTTTTTCTTCACTAGAGAACCAGATTCAGAATTTCTCACTTAACCTTGGAGCTATGCCTTTTCCTTCAGCACTGACTGAAGCTCCAAATTTTCCCACTAAATTCTGTATCGGTCGTCATTGGCCATTTGTTTCCCCATGCTGGATTCCTTCTGAGATGTTATTTCTAACTCCAGGATGGCCCCTACTGGCTAATGCACAAAAGGAAATATTGTTAGATGACTGTAAAGTCACAATGAGTTAGAAGGATACTGCAAAAATATTTACTTAGTATCCTCACTAATTATCTATCTTACTACACTGAGGTTGGGCCAGATAGCATCTCAAAATATTTTCTTCTAGACTCTAACCTTCCCTTGCCACTTCCTTTAACAGTTCCTTTTTTCTTTTGCTCTCTCTGCTCCCCTTTTTAGGGTCCCAGTTTCAGCCTATGTGTTCTATATTCTGGGCCTCTTCTTTGACTCTAGAATCAGCAGCACTGGCTTCTCTGTATTGAAGAATATATTAGGTCTTCCATTTTTTATTGTCTTTTCTTAGTCTATTGAGGTACAGGTGTTATTTGGTTACATGAGTAAATTCTTTAGCGGTGATTTGTGAGATTTTGATGTACCCATCACCTGAACAATAATCACTGCACCCTATATTGTAGTCTTTTATCCCTCACTCCCCTCCCTTCCTTCCCCCAAGTCCCCAAAGTCCATTGTATCATTCTTTGTCTCAGAAACTTTGTTTGTGTTTCCCTCCCTGGTATCTATTTTCTTGCGTTTGTTTCTCTTGATTCATTCATATCTCTGTTAAATATTATTTCAGCTCAAAGTCCTTCCCTGATGAATATATACAAAAGAGATGCTGCCCCCAACCGACTCCATTTTTAATACTCTCCATGTGTTTGAATAAACAAACATATAGGCCATGATTTTTTTCTTTTTTATTGTGTCATACTAAATAATTTTTTCCTGCCTAGAAGAGAAAAAATCGTGTATATAAGAACATATTTCAATAAGCAATAGTAAGTAACAAGGTTTTGAAAGGAAGTAAGAGGGGGTATGATGTAAGTTGGGTTGCTAGCAAAGGCTTTTAGAAGAAGTTTACAGTGATACTTAAGACTTGAGAAGAAGCCAGTTGAGAAATTGAATAATAAAGATTTTCAGGCAGAAGGAATAGCATGTATAAAAATGTTTAAGGCAAACACAAAACTGCTACAAGAGAAAATACATATCAAAGCAGAAATAAATGAATTTGAAATGAAGAAAGTAATACAAAAGGTCAACCAAACAAAAGTGTTTTCTTTTAAGATAAACAAAATTGACAAACCTTTAGCCAGACTAACTGAAAACCAAAGAATGACCAAATAAATAAAATCAGAGATGAAAAAGGAAACATTACAATTGACACTACAGAAGTTCAGAAGATCATTAGTTGCTAATATGAGCAGCTATATGCCAATAAATTGGAAAATCTAGAAGAAATGCATAAATTCCTAGACACATACAAACTAACTACAAAATTGAACCATGAATAACGGTCAATAACAAGTAATGACATTGAAATTATAATAAAATGTCTGCCAACAAAGAAAAGACTGGGACCCAATGCCTTCACCGCTGCATTCTACCAAACAACTAAAGAAGAATGAATATCAATTCTACTCAAACTATTCCAAAAAATAAAGTAGGAGGGAATATTTTCAAAATCATTCTACAAGGCCAGTATTGTCCTCATACCAAAATTAGATACATCAAAAAAAGAAAACTATAGGTTAACATCACTGACAAATATCGATGCAAAATATTCTTAACAAAATAATAGGAAACTGAATTCAACCACAAATTAAAAATGGCATTCACCATGACAAAAAGAGATTTATCCCAGGGATGCAAGGATGTTTTAACATTCATCAGTGTGATATATCAAATCAACAGATTGAAAAACAGTAACAAAATATTGTTTCAACTGATTCTGAAAAAGCACTTGACAAAATTCAACATCTCTTTATGATAAAAACCCTCAAAAACTGGGTGTAGAAGGGACATACCTCAGCATAATAAAAGCCATACATGATAGACCCATAGCTAGTGACTGAACAGGGAAAAAAATATTGAAAGCCTTTCCTCTAAGATCAAGAACACAGGATGCCTGCTTTCACTACTGCTATTCAACATAGTACTGAAAGCCCTAGTTAGAGCCATCGGACAAGTGAAAGAAATAAAAAGCATCCAAATTGGTAAGGAAGTCGAATTATCCTTGTTTGCAGATAAAATAATCTTATACTTGGAAAACTTAAAGACTCCATAAAAAAGCTCTTAGAATGGATGAACAAATTTCCAAAATCAATATACAAAAGTGAGTAGCATTTCTATATGCCAACAACAAACATACTGAAAGAGAAATCAAGAAAGTCATCCCAGTTACATAGCTACAAATCAAATAAAATACCTAGGAATTAACTAAACAAGTGAAAGATGTCTACCAGAAAAGTATAAAATATTGATTTTAAAAAATTGAAAAATACATAAAAACTAGAAAGATACTCCATGTTCATGGATTGAAAGAATCAATATTATTAAAGTATCCATCCTCTACCCAAAGCAATCTATAGATTTAAAACAATCCCTGTCAAAATGCCAATGACATTCTTCACAGAAATAGACAAAAAATTCTAATATGGAACCACAAAACACAAAGAATACCCAAAGCTATCCTAAGCAGAAAGAATAAAACTAGAGGAATCACAAAACCTCACTTCAAATTATACTACACAACTATAGTAAACAAAACAGCAAGGTACTGGCATAAAAATAGACACATAGATCAGTGGAACAAAATAGAGAACCCAGAAATAAATCTTTACATGAACTCATTTTTGACAAAGGAGCCAATAACATGCATTGGAAAAATAACAGTCTTTTGAATAGAAGATGCTTAGAAAACTGAATATCCATATGCAAATTACAAAAATGAAAGTAGTCCCAGTCTCTCATTATATAAAATATCAAATCAAAATGGGTTAAAGATTTAAACCTAGGATCTCAAACTACTAAACTTCTGCAAGAAAGCACTGAGGAAACACTCAGGACATTGGACTGGGCAAAGATTTCTTGAGTGATACCCCGCAAGTACAAGCAACCAAAGCGGGGAAAAAAAGGACAAATGGGATCACATCAAGTTAAAAAGCTTTGCACAGCAAAGGAAACAATCAACAATGTGAAAAGACAACCCACAGAATGTGAGAAAATGTCTGCAAACTACACATCTGACAAAGGGTTTAACAACCAGAATATATAAGGAACTCAAAGAAATCTGTAGGAAAAAAAAATTGAAGATTTGATTCAAATAAATGGGCAAATGACCTAAATAGACATTTCTGAAAAGAAGAAAAGAAGGCATACGATTGGCAAACAGGTATATAAAAAGGTGCTCAATATCATTGATTGTCAGAGACATGTAAATGAAAACTATAATCAGACATCATCTCATCCCTGTCAAAATGGCTTTTATCCAAAAGACAAGCAATATGAATGCTGAAGAGGTTGTGGAAAAATGGAAACTCTTGTACAATGTTGGTGGGAATGTAAATTAGTACAACCACTATGGAGAACAGTTTGGAGGTTCCTCAATAAACTAAAAATAGAGCTACCATGTAATCCAGCAATCCTACCATTAGGTGTATATCCAAAAGAAAGGAAATCTGTATATTGAAGAGATACCTGCACACCTGTGTTTGTTGTAGCACTGTTCACAGTAGCCAAGGTTATGAAGCAACTGTGGCCATCAACAGATGGATGGATAAAGAAAATATTGTATACACGATGAATTACTATTCAGCCATGAATATGAGATCCTGTCATTTACAACAACATAGGTGGAACTGGAGATCATTACGTGAAGTGAAATAAGCCAGGCACCGAAAAGAAATTTTACATGTTTTCACTGATTTACAGGAGCTAAAATTAAAATAATTGCACTCATGGAGATAGAGAGTAGAGGGATAGTTATCAAAGTCTGGGAAGGGTATTTGGGGAAGGTGAGGTGGAGGGGAGTGGGGATTGTTAATGGGTACAAAAAATAGAAAGAATGAATAAAACCTAATATTTGGGATAACTACAGTCAAAAATAATTTAATTGTACATTTAAAAATAACTAAAAGGGTATAATTGGTTTGTTTGTAACACGAAAGATAAATGCCTGGGGTAATGGTTACCCTTTGTACTCTGATGTGATTATCACACATTGCGTGCGTGTATGAAAATACCGTATGTAACCCATAAATGTACACACTTACTATGTACCCACAACAATTTAAAAAATGTTTAAGACCCAAGATCTTCTTGTGAATTATATGCAATCAATATGGGGAGAGTGGCATAGGAATAGTCATAGGAAAGGCAGGTTGGGTCTCAAACTCAGGGTGTCCAGTGGGCCATGTATAGAAGCATGGCTAGGCCAGGTGCGGTTGCTCAAGCCTGTAATCCCAGCACTTTGGGAGGCCGAGGCGGGTGGATCACGAGGTCAAGAGATCGAGACCATCCTGATCAACATGGTGAAACCCCGTCTCTACTAAAAATACAAAAAAAAAAAAAAAAAAAAAAGAAGCATGGCTATTATTTTTAAGTGGAAAGAGAAGCTATTTGGTGGTTTTAAGCAAGAGGGTAACAAAACATTTTGTGCTTCAAAATTATCATCTTGGTTGCTGTGTGGAAAATGAAATTGGTAGTGAGATGAAACCAGTTAGGAGTGTATTGCTGCACTCCAGATGAAAAGGGTAGGTAATATCCATCAGAAGTGAACGACAGAAGTAGGTGGCACACATTAATGTGAAATAGAATAAAAACAACTGAGATTGCGTAGATTAGAAGTAGGGGTAAGGAAAAGAGTCACAATTTCCTCAGAACTGAGAGGCGACTGAGTGGATGCTGGGGCTATTAAATAATTTAGAAATGTCTGTTGGGAAAAAAAAAGCTACTATGAAACAGTATTGGGAAGGGGTGAAATTAGTAGTTCAGCATAGTTGTAGTAGATATGAAATATCTCAGAGATAGCCAAATGAAGATTTGAAAAAGACAACTGAAGCCGGGCATGGTGGTTCATGTCTGTAATCCCAGCACTTTGGGAGGCCGAGCAGGGTGGATCACAAGGTCAGGAGTTCCAGACCAGCCTGACCAACATGGTGAAACCCCATCTCTACTAAAAATACAAAAATAGCCGGGCATGGTGGCGCGTGCCTGTAATCTCAGCTACTCGGGAAGCTGAGGCAGGAGAATTGCTTGAACCCGGGAGGTGGAGGTTGCAGTGAGCAGAGGAGATAGTGCCACAGCACTACAGCCTGGGCAACAGCGTGAAACTCCATCTCAAAAAGACAATTGATACACAAATATAGAGCTTGAAAGAGAGGTTTAAACTTAATAAGAGAAAATTGGGAGTGATTTTTTTCTATCTTCCCATCAAAACAATATATCTTCTAAATATAATATAATAAAGCATAATATAAACATACATATTATTCTAGCTCTTTCCAATAAGGTGCCATATGTTGATTACTGCATAGAAGAAAAGGACAAATAGTTATAGACTGCTTTTAAAACACCATGACGGATGATTTTCTTTTTCTTTTTTTTCCTTTTGTCAATAATGTTAGACATTTAATTATTTACATTTAATCCAGGCAAACTGAGGTTTAAATAGGTTAATTAAATCACCCCAAGATCACTTACCTTATAAGGGAGAGAACCAGGACTCAACCTTAGATTTTTGTTAAGCCCACGCTTATTTTACACCAATTGTAACATAAGCACATATTTGTTCTTTTCTTACTTAATGAGGTCTAAAAAATGAAGTAGGATAACTTGAGGTCAGGAGTTTGAGACCAGCCTGGGCAACATTGTGAAATGCTGTCTCTACTAAAAATACAAAAATTGGCTGAGGGTGGGGTGCACCTGTATTCTCAGGAGTTACTCGGGAGATTGAGGTAGGAGAATCACTTAAGCCCAGAAGGCAGAAGTTGCAGTGAGCTGAGATAGCAAAACTGCACTTCAGCCTGGGTGATAAAATGAGACTCCAACCCTGAAAAAAGAAAAAGAAAAAAGAAAAGGAAATGGTGGTATGAATTAAACAGCATCTTTATTTATTTCAAATCATGAATATTTTTTAAAAGTTATATATATTTTTTCAAACAATCTGGTAATTCAGTTTTATTACCATGAAGAAAAACAAAATGAGAGCTATATCTTGGTGGCCATTAGTTATTCCCCCCCCCAAGAAACCTTGACATTTGGGGAGAGGGGCTCTTAAGTTATTCCTTAAGGTAAGAATTGTGCACTTTATCAGAATTCTGGCACGGTGTATAGTCAGAATTACCTGGAGTGCTGGTATTTGCTATTCTTGCTATTTTTGGTAAGGGACAAGGGCAATGAGAAAAACTGGCTCCTAAGAGGATTTTTCCAAAAAGTGATCATGCATTTTTTTACAACATGGGGAGTTTTATTTCATTAGCTTATATAATTCTATCACATTTGAAAATGAAGCAATATCCTTCACTATCTTTTTCTGAGGATTTTGGAGGAAACAGGATTATGGTATAGGCATACTAGAGATATTGCTTTGTGTTCTTCTTGACACATGGAATATTTTATTATCCTCTTGAAAATACTACAACAAAATATAAACATTCTCTTTCATATATTTTTTAATCGGTGTAACATAAAGAAGTTCTATTACATCTGAGTGTGTAACTCTGCTCTTTCATATTTCAATCAACATCTTGGTCAATAACAATCATATTAGAGGCATTTTAAAAAATAAAATTCTTTTTGAAATAAAATGAAATTATTTTATTCTTTCTCATTGCTCTACTAAGATATCATTTTAGAACATTAAAATTTTAGAATTAAAAATTATATAAAATGTAGTTGCTTCTACAGTTTAAAAAAGGAGAAGGAGGAAGATAAAAAAGAGGGAACAAAAGGAGAGAGGAAAAAAAGAGCAGGTATTATTGAGAGATTAAGATGTTCCTTTAAGAGAGTATATGTGTGGTTTTCAACACCTTGTAATTTAGGACTTTTTTTCTATTTTAAAGGTGATTAAAGATCCAGCAGAGTGGCTTATGCCTGTAATTTCAGCACTTTAAGAGGCCAAGGCCGGCAGATTGCCTGAGCTCAGGAGTTTGAGAGCAGCCTGGCCAACATAGTGAAAGCCCATCTCTACTAAAAATACAAAAAATTAGCTGAGAGTGGTGGTGGGTGCCTGTATTCCCAGCTACTCGGGAGGCTGAGGCAGGAGGATCGATCACTTGAACCTAGGAGGTGGAAGTTGCTGTGAGCTGAGGTTGTGCCATTGCACTCCAGCTTGGGAGACAGAGTGAGGCTCCCTCTCAAAAAAAACCAAAAGAGATTAAAGTAAGACTCAGAAATATGAAATAATTATCCCAGGCTAACACAATTAGAGCTGTGTAAGTTTCACACTTTAATTTGGAATAAAACAATTGTCTAAACATCCCTGAATCACTGAAAAGGAATTGTTCTACAATTTGCTTTTACCAACTGCTCCCAGAGATCTGTGGAATTACCCAAATTTGAAAGTGGAAATGAAGAAAATAATGTATGAAATAAAATAATTAGCATCAATGACACTTGAAAAATGTAGAATCAGCTGTTACCCTGATTCTTCATTCAGAGACACTTCAACTTGACTAGTATTTTATTTGCTCAATGAACTTTATATAAACACCACTATTCATTTATTTGTTCATATCTATTGGCTTTTTATTTGGACTTACAACTGTTACAAAAACGTCTTTTTTGGTTCATATTTGCTTGCTATATCTTTATGTATTGTTTCATTTCCAACCAGTCTGTATTCATTTATTTAAAATATTTCATTACTACACAAGGTATTATTTATTTGTTAAGACTGAGACATGCAGTTTTTTAAGGGGTGAATCTTCTGTCATGAACCAGGTAGTCTTGAAGCAGAGCTTAACATGAAATTCTGGTGAAAGTGATTATTGAAGGAAGGCTCTTAGGAGAAAGCTATAAAAAAAAACTTTGGAAAGCAGATTAGAACTGAGGCAAAAACTATTCAACTATGTACTTCTATTGATGTGCTGCCTTTAGATAAATTAAGTGAGAAGCTCAGAATCAGAGTTGTCCAAACTCCAGACCAAGTTATTATTTTGTACTATATATCAGTAAGTTATTTTCTGCAAGCCACCTCTGGGTAAAGGGCATACATTTTCATGCCTTTTCTGGTGAATTGATTCCCTTGGATAATAGCACTTTTTCAGACTGAAGCTGTAAGCAATCAGAGGCTTATTTTCATTCATGGCAGCTGGGGGTCTGTGTATACTGGCAATGGAGGGATTTCTTTTTTTAGATGGAGTCTCGCCCTTGTTGCCCAGGCTGGAGTGCAGTGGCACCATCTCGGCTCACTGCAACTCCGCCTCCCAGGTTCAAGCAATTCTCCTGCCTCAGCCCCCTGAATAGCTGGGATTACAGGTGTCCACCACCACGACTGGCTAATTTTTTGTAGTTTTAGTAGAGATGGGGTTTTGCCATATTGGCCAGGCTGGTCTGGAACTCCTTACCTCAGGTAATCCTCCTGCATTGGCCTCCCAAAGTGCTGGGATTACCAGCTGGAGCCAACGTGACCGGCCAACCTATCTTAATTCTCACATAAGTGTATTCAATCTAGGCACAGTTTCTCTAAGATTCTTCAGACACACTATCTGGAAGAAGATTTGATAGGAGGGTTTTTGGAATATATCATATCCTTGATCTCAAGGATGTGGCTGATGCTCAGCCTATCCCTATTTTACCATCAATTCTAAATTCCTATTAATTCAAGGAAAGCTTCTGTCAGTGTGGGTGCCCTGTCTCATGAGATAAAGCAGGCCATCATACCTGAGGTGACTGACTTCACAATTATGTCTGTATCAAGCCATTGTTTTTATCCTTAACCATTTCATGGTAAAACTGTTAAAGTGAGTACATAATTTATCATTTATGTATTCTGTGTTTTTCTTGTTGCCCCCATTATGTAATAACAGACATATTTCTCATGATGATGAAAGTCAATGAACATTGGCAATGTGTTAACTCTTTTCCTTACCACCTAGTTAACAGTCACAGGAGCCCACGGTGAAAAGGATGTTTTAAGTTTCGTGGGGATGGTGCTGAGTCCTCCTCTGGAAAGATAGTGGCATTCTGAGAACCAAATCCTTTAGAAGCACAGAGCCTAATATTAAATGGAAAAAAACCAAAAATTTCCCAAGTACATTACCAGGAGTGTCAGACATATGTAGTGTACACCTTGGGAAATAGGGTTACATAATGACTATTGGTATAAAGTATATATTGTGCACAAAAGGAAAGTATACCATCTCCTCAGGTTATCACACTGAAGCTGATGTTCAGATGCACTTTAAAGGACTGTTTCATCGCTAGCAAGCCAGAGGTGCTATCACACTGTAGCTCTGATTTGCATTTTCCCATTGACTAATGGTATTAAGAATCTTTGCCTGTGCTTATTTGTCATCTGTTTTTCTTCTTTTGAGAAATTTCCATTCAGATGCATTACTGATTTTGGAATTTGGTTTATATATCTTTTTGTTATTGAGTTGAGGATGTTCTTTATGTAGTCTGGATATCAGTCTCTTATCAGATATGCAGTTTATAAGTATTTTCTCCCATTCCATGGATTGTTTTTCCATTTTATTACAGTATTATGCAATACAAAGGATTTAATATTGAAGAAGTCCAATTTATCTATTATTTCTCCAGGCTCTTGTGCTTTCAATATCATATCTAAGAAACAGCTGCCTAATACAAATTGACAAAAATTCACTCTTATCTCTTCTTCTAAGATATATATATATATGTATGTGTATACATATACATATATATGTATATATATACACACATACATATATATGTGTATATATATGTGTATATACGTGTATATATATGTATATATATCTATATATATATACACATATATATACACATATGTATATATATATATACATATATATGTATGTGTGTATATATATGTATATATACATGACTGCTTTCAAGACTTTGTCTTTGGCATCAACATTTTGACTATGTCTAAGTGTGAATTTCTTTGTGCTTATCACAGAGTTCATCAAAATTCTTAAATTTTCTGATCACTGTCTTTCATCAAATGTAGAAAGCTTTCAGGTCATTCTTGGAAAATTTTCTGCCATTTTCTTTCTCTTCTTCATGGTTTTTCCATTATTCCTAGGTTGGGGTGCTGTTTGGTACCTTACAATTCTCTGGCTCACTTCATTTATTCTTATTTTTTTTCCCTTTCTTCTTCAGATTATTTAACCTGTATTGGTCTACATGAAGTATGCTGATTCTTTCCTTTGCCAACTCAATCTACTGTTGAGCCAAATTTATGAATGTTTTATTTTGATTATTGCATTTTCAACTATAAAATTTTCCATGTGGTTCTTTTTAAAAGTAATTTATCTCCATTTATTTATATTTTCTATTCAGGGAACATTATTGCCATATTTTCTTAAAATTTTTCTAGACAGAGTCTTTTAGTTTTTTGAAAATATTTATAGTGGCTGATAACTTCAAGTCAAGTCTTTGGTAACTTCAGCATCTAGACCACTTTCAAATAAGTTTCTATTATCTGCTTTCTTGTGTGTATGGTTATGATTTTCTCTGTTTCTGTGCACCTCAAACATTTTGTTGCAAATGGAACCTTTTTGATACTAAATGGTAGCACCCCATGTTGCTGATCCAATTCACCCCAGGTTATGTTGTAGTTTTTTGATTGGCCGTATTTACTTGCTTAATAATATTTAGTTGCCCCTAAACATTTACATAATATTTTATGTGTTTAATGGCAAGACTGTTTTTGCAGAGTCTATTTCTCAGTACTACTGTGTGACTTTTGATGTACTTGCTCTGAATTTTTCTTATTTTAATATGTCAGCCTAGTTATGTCGTCATTGTCTCTGGATTAGCACAGGCCATTTTATTACTCAGGAGTTGTGCTTAACCCCCCTTTACCTGTTAGAGATTGAATCTTTACCACTAAATGTGTTTGGGGGTGGAGGCTACTGTTAGAGTTAAAGGATTCTGTTTTTGACACATGTTCACACAAGTATGAATACCTTAGACTCTACTTCTCCATTCACTCCTGAGAGGGCACAGCCTTGGCCATACATACAGTCTTCCAGGTTGCCATGGATACATGTAATTTTATTTTTAAGCTTAGTTTTCTAGGAGTTGCTCCCATGTCAAAATAGCTTATTGTTTAGCCAGAAGTTGGTCAGAAGTTGTGTGTAAGCTCTAGTGCCGCTGAGACTTCTGCCCTTTTTTGATGGCTCTTTATGTGGTTAAGGAATGCTTTCAAATATTCTCTACATTCTGATTACTCCTGATTATTCTGATTACTCCTGATTGTGCCCTGATTACTCCTGATAAGGTGCAGTTTAGAGCTTATAGTCAGCCCTTCCAACCCCGTTGGCTGTCATTACAGGATAGACCTCCTTGGCTCACTCATTCTCTGGTTCTCTCTAAAATTCTGATGCTCAGCACTTTTGCTTATTAATAATTGTATCATTAAGTTATAAACATGTCTTCTTAGCTGCCCTTCACCAAAAACTCCATTGCTTTTAGCAGAATCCTTATGCATGAAATCCTCCATAATTTGTTCCAAATAAAATTAGTTTCCTTATGTAGAGCTGTGGAGCTCTTCATCCTTAAGGATGGCCTCTCCAGCTTGCCTCTCCCCATAGTACAACCTCTGCACTACTACACAAGAATTGGGGACAGGGACACTAGCCTTCATTTCCTGGAGTGACAGCTGGGCTTCAAGAGTGTAGACTGGAAGGGGCTCTGGACTTCTTCACTTGCCTCTCCTGGAATGTAACCTAAGCCCTATGAGTGAGCTTGTAGGCATGGTATAAGAGAACTGAGTATAGAATTCTTGGTCTGTTGCATCTAGAGTAAAGCTTCACCCTTGTGAGTAAAGGCTAGGTGAAGCAAGAGTCCTCTCAACCACACCTGCCTGAAATAGAAATGGCTGGGGGTGGAATGAGAAATTCTATAGCATGTTCACTGCTCCTGCAAGTTGAAACCAAAGCCCTGTCTGGAATCTGAATGAGAGAGAACATCCCCATCTTCTTGGGCTTCACATTCCTATATTTGAGCTCCTAGAATACTTTTTTTTTAATGTTGGAGCATATGGGGGATGGGTGAGAGGTAGAGGTGGGGGTGAAGGTAGATTGTGGTTCAAATGCCACAGATCCTTACTATTCTTACCAAATTTAGACGATTTTCTCAAATAAATGTTACTTCTTTGTTCTCCACATGCCCATAAAAAATTTTCAGCTACTTCAGAGTAGCTTCTCCAGAAATACAGAGTTAACTCAAGGCAAACGCAACATGAGACACCTCAGTTTGAGGGAAGCTTGTCCAAAATATTTCCCACGCCCAGCTCTCTGCAAGTTGAAACTTTTCCCTGCAGCCTACTTGATTCGCAAAATGTCCCTTATTTGGCCAGCGGTTGCTTGCTTGAGCTGGCTCCTGTATCTTTTTGATATGCCTCCCCCATTGTTTGAATATCTCTTTATTTTCAGGCACAAAAAAACAATGTTTTATGTTCATGTGAATCAGGCATTTCTCCAAGGAGTTCTAATTCCTTTCGAAGGAGTTTTAAGATTATTAAATATAATCTCTAAAATGCTTGGAGCTCTAATGGGATTTTTCTTTCCATTCTTTCTTATTAAAATATTTTGGTAAAGAAATTTCCTATCACCCACTCCAAATGTATCTGAGCCAAAAGGGGCTCAGATAAATTTATCTGAGTTGGACTACATATTATTTTCCCATTTAGCTTATTGTCATCATGCATTTTAACCAAGTCCTCACTAAAATAACTCATTAGCTAGCACCTTTTCTGTGACGCCAGTTTTTAAACCTATAACAGTATAATCTAATTCTTTCAAAAAGTTATCAAACCTAAAAGAAAGAAAACTAAATCTAAAGATTAAAAAATATAAACTATATCCACTTCAAGGAAAAAATATCACAGTGTATCTTGCGACGGCAGAAATTCAACCCATAACCCTATTTCATTTTCTATATTTTTTAGCTTTCTGAAAGTTGCTACATAATTGTAGTTACTTAAGTTATACAATCAGAAATAGACTTGGAAAGAAAAAGAAATATGTCAATATGGTGTCTAAATTTTATCTTAAACATGAAAAAATGTCAAATTATTAAAATGAAGTGGTGGTTAACATGCTATTTTTATATTTTATATAATGTAGGACTTTAAAAGGTGTTTATTAAAAGAAATAAAATTACATTATCATTGTTCTTCAAGCCTCTGGAAGGTCGTTCTTTCAAACTAACTTTAGATACTCATTTATTCTACACTTGATTCATTACTGAATTTTATTCCAGTTCTTTTCCCTTGTGTTTTAGGTGGTCATCTCAGATGTCTAGCTTTTTCCTCGTGAGACATTTTTCTTTAGGTTGAAATGGCTTCATATTTTCTATTATAAATTCTATGGAAGTTAACACTAGCAAATGAAATTAATTTTCTAAAATATCTTTATGATTTGTAGTCAGCTACACTTGATAGTAAGCAGTATTTATTGAACATAAAATTCTAGTGAAAATTGTATAATTATCTGTTCTCTGAAATTAAATCAGGTAATATTCTAATCTATCAAATTTTAATAAATTGATTTCTCTCATTTACTACCACATTGTTAAATACTTAGTCATTGATTTTTTTTCACAAATATATAAACTAAAAAGAACTTTATTTATTTATATAGAGACAGAGTCTCCTTCTGTTGCCCATGCTGGAGTGCAACGACCTGATCTCGGGTCACTGCACCCTCTTTCTCTTACATTCAAGCAATTCTCCCACCTCAGCCTCCTGAGTAGCTGGGACTACAGGCATGTGCCACCTTGCCCAGCAAATTTTTGTATTTTTTGGTAGAGATGGGGTTTCACCATGTTGGCCAGGCTGGTCGCTAACTCCTGATCTCATGTGATCTGCCCACCTCGGCCTCCCAAAGTTCTGGGATTACAGGAGTGAGCCCCCATGCCTGGCCATTTAGATTATTATTATTTTTTCTTTTTTTTTTTTAATTGTATTTCAGGCTTTCTCTGCGTCGATTGAGATGATCATGTGGTTTTTGTTTTTGGTTCTGTTTATGTGGTGAATTATGTTTATAGACTTGCATATGTTGAACCAGCCTTCCATTTGACCCAGCAATCCCATTACTAGGTATATATCCAAAGGACTATAAATCGTTCTACTATAAGGACACATGCACACGAATGTTCATTGCAGCACTGTTTACAATAGCAAAGACCTGGAATCAACCCAAATGCC
>CM052653.1:50175736-50206542 GCA_028533165.1 Leontopithecus rosalia | reverse complement strand
ATTTGTGTTTGATGCCTCTCTTATGTCTTCCCATGGCACCAGGCAACCCCTCTAACTTATCAACAGAAGATTGGAATGACCTGCTAACTTACCTTTCTCCAGCAATAAAATGTGAACCCAATGATATTTAATAAAAATATGAATAAAATAAATTGCACTTTTATAGTTTGAACATGTAATTGTTTTTTACCTCATTGTTATACTGGTTGCAAAGCCATTACTCTGTTTGCTAGATATTGACCTTTTTCAAGTAAACCTTTACCTCATGCTCAAGAAGAGAGAAGTCAATTGACTTTGAAATGTGTGTGCTGTTTGTTTACTCTGCAGTGTTGTTGGGGTCTTTTTGAAATATTGGCTTTCAAAGCAGGATTCTAAATATGCATAAATGTTTAACCAGTCATTCTCCATTTCTTCAAAATAATTCACCTAGATGCTAAAATATTCTTTAACTTAAATTGGAAAAATAAGATAACTGTTTAGAAATATTCATTAAGTATAGTTGCCAAAAGTGATGATTAGAATCTACATAGTAAAGTAGATTTGTCCCATTTGCATATAAAAGAAAGCTATTTTTACTATTTGCCACACAATTCCTAAGTATATATTAGAGGAAACTGACACAGGCAGAATTTCATTCAGAAACTAATATTGCTAGGCAAACAAAATTTTTATATGAAAAAGAGGTCTTCAGAACACATTCATAAATATAAGAATCTTTAATTGAATTCTGTCATAAGACATAATTGAAAACAGAAAATTGCATCTTATTAAATCAAAAAAGATGATCACATGTATAAAATATAAAGACATTTTATCTTTGCTTCACAAACTCGAAAATCCTTCAAAGTACACAGACTTTTCTGGCATATTACCTGAACATCACAACACTATTGATTTCCTGTAGGTCTATAAAACAAGTACTAACCAAGTTTGAAATAAGACTTTAATGTACATGAATCACTTTCAGCTTTTCAAGTCATTGAATTCTCTACATGACACTTCATCACACTGTTACACAAAAGCTCCCAAACAGTGTTATGTATTGCTTTTATTTTTTGTTTTATAATAGCACTCTGGGCTTTCCTAACTCAGGTGAAGTTTCTGTTACTGAATTAAAAGCTGAATCAACTTGGAAACAATGTTGACTTCCACCTTTAGTAAAAGTCTGCCCAGAAGGTCATTGGGCTGAGTATAACTTGCTGATTATTTATTTTACTTTGTAAAATTATTTTAATGTGTGTTAAATATTAGAAGGCTTCCCATAAAAATCTGAATTTGGGGCTGGGCATGGTGGTTTATGCCTGTAATCCCAGTTCTTTGGGAGGCTGATGTGGGAGGATCAATTGAGGCCACTAGTTTCAGTCCAGCCTGAGCAACATAGCAAGATCCTGTCTGTACAACAAACTTGAAAAATTATCTGGGCATGGTAGTGCCCCTGTAGTTCCAGTTACTCTAGAGGCTGAGGTGAGGTAATAGCTTCGACCTAGGTGTTCAAAGTTGCAATTAACTATGATCTTGGCACTGCACTTCAGCCTGGGTGACAGAACAAGGCTCTGTCTCTCAAAACAAACAAAAAAAGGGGGGGGAAGAGAGAGAGAGAAAAAAAATCTGGATTAAGATTTTTAAAAGCTCAGTGACACTAGCCCCATGGTCCCAGGATGCATCTGGCTGGAGCTGAATATCAGCTGACCCCGTTAGCTGACTTACAGTTTACCACAGTCACCTCTTAGCCTATGATAGGCATATATGTTCCATTATAGAATATGTAGGCATTTGAGGTTGTCAACCTTGCCTTAATTGATCTACAGCATTCTTGATTCTGAGCATAGTGTGGATCAGTACCATCACTGACTGTGTGTGCTTCGTAGGGTTGCCAGACTTAACAAATAAAAAAAGCAGTAATGAAATTTGAAATCCCTATAATGAATATATTTTTAGTACAAGTATATTTTCAAATAAATATACTTTTAAAGTTATGCCATTTATCTAAAATTCAAGTTAAATGTGCCATAGTGGATTTTTCTGGCAAGCCTAGTCCCAGGAGATTATCAAATCTTCAGAGACAAATGGCAACATGATTCATCCAAGGAGGGTAGATTTTAGGTACAGAAGTTTTTCAGATTGCCAAGAGTACTTATCCCAGGAAGGACTAAAATATGTATCTTCAAAAGGCCACACAAACTTGAGAAATGAGGTTCTGACTAGAGACCATGATGCTGTGAATGAAGAAGAAAGAGAACTTTCCATATATACCAACCAGGTTTCTCCAGAGAAAGAACCAGTGGGATCTCTCCATGTCCCTCTCTATCTAGAAAGAGACTGATCAAAGTATTACAACACATTGTTTCACTTAATTGTGAAGGCTGACAGTACCATAATCTCCCCTAAGCAAGCTGGAGACCCAGAAAAGCTGGTTGTATAACTGAAATGCCAGAGAACTAGAGAGTTGATGGTGTAGATTCCAGTCTGGATCTAAAGGCCTGAGAACCAGGATGGCTGAGGGCAGAAGATTGATATCCCAGTCTGAAAACAGGCAAAGAGAGTAAATTCTCTGTTTTTTGTTTTATTCAGGTCTCCTATGGTTTATGAGGCACACCCACATTTGGGAGGACAAACTGCTTTAGTCAGTCTACAAATTCAAATGTTAATCTCATTCAGAAATGCCCTTACTGACATGCCCAGAACAAGGTTTAACCAACTATCAGGGCATCTAATGTATCAACAAGTTGACATATAAAATTAATGATTACAACACATTTTCTAGGTACTTCTCTACAAAAAGATCCTATCCTTCCTGATCCAAGGTAAGAAGACTGTATTTCTTTCCCAGCATAAAGTATCTGAATCAAACTTAATTTAAGAAAAAAAAGAAAAGAAACATTTCTTGTGTACTTAAGTGTATTTATCAAGATATATATCTTATGAATGAAAATTTAATCAAAAAGTAGCTTTGCTGTGAAGTTATCACAATTTCATATGCTATCAATTTGTTCTGCTCCACAGAAACAATATTGTTCCACATACAATTTAAATTTGATTGTGACACTACCTAAATATTTTACCTCAATATCTTCAACCTGTGAATCTTTTATATCATCTCCCACGAATGAGTCACACAAAACTCATTTTTAAGTTTTCTAAATAAAAAATGAATCTTACTGAAAATAATAAAGGTATATGCTTATTAAAAATTAATCAGGTTGGACAAATAAAATATAAAAAGAAAACAAATGTGTTGACATAGGGCAAAGAAGTGCTATCATGTCTTATTTCATCACAGTTTAAAGCAATACTAAGCTAGCCATCTTTAATCTTTTGTTAGTGATAAGAAAAGAACATCTATAACAGTCTGGTGAGATAATACTTTAATGTGGATTATGCTTCCTCAATGCCTACAGGTATACACTTAGTTTAAGCAGAGAACACCTCCAAATAATGAATTATATACACTCAGACCACCTCTAAATATCCATATAATGAATTTCATATATAAGCCAATTGTTGATGTATGTATGGGAAAGATGTATTCCTGGGACTTTGTAAAATAGGTAATGCCTCTGCATTTAATTCTTTAGGACATAAATGGTAATTTATATCCTTGCTTTGTTTAGCAGATATCTTTTGGGGGCAAATAATACAGTGGATTTACAAATCTATAAGCGAAATATTTTAAGCTAAAATTTAAAAATACACATGTGCAAAAATGGCACAATTTTAAAGGGATCTATAAATTTTCTCATCCATCTTTTGAAAATAGCCATGATACGTTATACAATATCTCCTCAATTCTGAGTTGCACTTTTTTTCTCATATTTAACGTTTAAAAATAAGGATTGGAGTTTTCTTTTTGTGTGTATTTGTGAATGTAAAACATTTAGTGCTGATTTTTACCCTATAAAACCATTATTAAATTTTTAATATATGTTTAAAAATACATGACTATTGTATTTAGGTTGCTTAATAGAATAATCACAAATTTAATATGATTTAAAGAGGGGTTTATTGATATCTAAAGTCCTGAAAAAAAATTAAAGCCCTTAATATTTTACCAATTACAAAATATGTGTCTTCTAATAAATTTCTGCATTTGAGCAGATTTTTATTGTTTTCTACTTAGAGAATGAATTTTTTCTTGAGTGAGTCCCTATTCCAATCTGGTTTTGGGGTCAAAATGCCAAAATGATGTCTGGTTCTCATTTGGAGAAGAGAAAACCTGAAGACTAGATCAAATTATCTTCAGGGAAGTAGAAAAAAATAAAGTCTACATTCTGATTCCATTTTTGATACCTGTTCTTTTTTTTCTACCCAGGGTAGCCAAGATTAAAAACATTTTTTTATCTGTATAAATTTAAGAGGTATACATGCAATTTTGTTACATGGCCATATTGTTTAATGGTGAAATCTGGACTTTTAGTGTATCCGTCATCTGAATAATGTATATTGTACTTCAGATATACTTTTACACATACTTTTGCTATAAATGACTAGGAATGGTTGTCCTAATAGGACCTATAAGAACCCTAAAATTAACTAGAGTGAACATTTTTGAAAATTTGTAAATCTTATACAGTAGTTTTAATTATTCTATAACCAGCAATAAACTTAGAATTTAGGCACTCTAGAAATTATCAGTGATAAATATTGTCACATATAATATTTCTCTTAGAAATATTCCTGGCTCAAGTTGTGGTCCTCATATTGTAGAGAATATTGTACCTGCCACAAAATGATTTTGAAATTCTAAGGAAAGAGAAGGTATCCCTCGCCAGAGCTCAACTGCCATCCAAAACCTTTAATTGAAAAAAGAAAATAATAATAATACAATCAAACACATTTGAAAAATTGACTGATGTTTAAAAAACAAAGGCAGTAAAGTAACACTGAGTCTTAGTGTTGGTAATAAGTTAACATATACAAAGTAAACCATAGCAATTTGTGGAAGTATTGTTATGGGGTTTACTAGGAGACTTCAACCTAGAGTGGGTAGTATTACTCTCTGAAAACAAAAGAGAAAAAATAATGGTTCAGTCTAGGGAGGGTATATATGTTCAGGAATTTTTTCCATTTCTTCTAGGTTTTTTAATTTATGTGCATAGAAGTGTTTATAGTATTCTCCAATGGTTCTTTGTATTTCTGTAGGATTGGTGGTGATATCCCCTTACCATTTCTGATTGTGTCTGTTTAAATCTTCTCTCTTTTCTTCTTTATTAGTCCAGTTAGTGGTCTATTTTATTTAGAAAAAAAAAAAAACAGCTCCTGAATTTTTTTGTCTCCATCTTTTTCAGTTCAGCTCTGATCTTGATTATTTCTTGTATTCTGCTAGCTTTAGGGTTTACTTGCTCTTGGTTCTCTAGTTCGTTTAGTTGTGATGTTAAGTTGTTAATTTGAGATCTTTCTAGCTTGTTAACGTGGATATTTAGTACTATAAATTTCCCTCTTAACACTGCTTTAGTTGCATCCAGAGATTCTGATACCTTGTATCTGTTCTCATTAGTTTCAAAGAACTTCTTGACTTCTACCTTAGTTTCATTATTCACCCAAGAGTCAGTTGAGGCAGTAATAAATAGCCTACCAACCAAAACAAGCCCAGAATCAGACAGATTCATGGTTAAATACAACCAGAGGAACCAAGAAAAACTGGTACCATCCCTACTGAAACTATTTAAAAAAATTGAAAAGGAGGGACTACCCCCTAACTCATTCTGTCAGGCCAGCATCATCTTTATACCAAAACATGGAAGAAATACAACAACAACAAAACAAAAAACAAAACAAAAACTTCAGGCTAGTATTCTTGATGAATGTCAATGCAAAAATCTTCAACAAAGAACTGGCAAACAAAATTCAGCAGCATATCAATAAGCTAACCTCCATTATCAAGTAGGCTTCATCCCTAGATGTAAGATTGGTACAACATGTGTGATTCAATAAATATAATTCATCACAGAAACAGAACTAAAGACAAAAGACACATGATTATCTCAATAGATGCAGAAAATATCTTCAATAATATTCAACATTGCTTCATGGTAAAAACTCTCAGTAAACTAAGTATTGAAGAAACATACCTCAAAATAGTAAGAGACATATATGACAAGCCCACAGCCAATATCATCTGAATGGGCAAAAGTTGGATGCATTCCTTTGAAAACCAGCACAAGACAAGGATTCCCTTTCTCACCACTTCTATTCAATACAATATTGAAAGTTCTGGCCAGTGCAATCAGGCAAGAGAAAGAAATAAAGTGTATTCAAATAGAAAAAAAGTTAAACTATCATTGTTTGCAAATCACAGGATCCCATGTCTACCATATCCCATTGTCTCAACCCAAAAGCTTCTTAAGCTGATAAGCAACTTTAGCAAAGTCCCAAGATACAAAATCAAAGTGCAAAAATTACTAGCATTCCTATACACCAACAGTCAAGCTGAGAGCCAAATCAGAAATGAACTCCAATTCTCAATTGCCACAAAAAGAATAAAATACCTAGGAAACCTAAGAATATAGCTAACTAAGGGGTGAGAAATCTCTTTAAGAAAAACTAAAACCAGCACTCAAACAAATCAGAGATGACATAAACAAATGAAAATACATTCCATTCTCATAGATAAAAAGATTCAATAGCATTAAAATGGCCATACTGCACAAAGCAATTTATAGAATGAATGCTATTTCTATTAATCTACCATTGACATTATTCACAGGATTAGGAAAAAAACTTTTAAAGTTTATGTAGAACCAAAAAAGAGCCTGAATAGCCAAGACAATCCTAAGCAAAAAGAACAAAACTGAATGTATACCCAACTTCAAACCATACTACAAGGCTACAGTAACCAAAAGAGCATGGTACTGGTACAAGAACATACATATATACCAGTGGAACAGAATAAAGAAACCAGAAATAAGCCTATACACCTACAACCATAGATTTCCAAAAAGCCTTTCAAAAACAAGCAATGGGGAAAGTATTTCCTCTTTAATAAATGGTGCAGCAATAACCAGCTTGCCATATGCAGAAGATTGAAACTGGTTGCCTTCCTTATACCATACATAAAAATCAACTCAAATGGAATAAAGACTTAAATGTAAAACCCCAAACTGAAAAACCCTAGAAGAAAATCTAGGCAATATCATTCAGGACATAGGCACAGGCAAAGAATTTATTATGAAGATGCCAAAAGCAATCGCAACAAAAACAAAAACTGACAATTGTAATCTAATTAAATCAGAGAGCTTCTGCACAGCAAAATAAACTACCATCACAGTAACCAGACAATCTACAGAATGGGATAAAATAAAAGTTTTGGAGTCTAGCCATCAGACAAAGGTCAACTATCCCATATCTACAAAAATCTTAAACAAATTTCAAGAAAGAAAACATTAAAAAGTGGTCAAAGGACATGAACAGACACTTCTCAAAAGAAGACACACAAGTGGCCAATAAACATATGATAAAAAGCTGAACATCACTGATCATTAAATAAATGCAAATCAAAACCACATGAGATACAATCTCACACCAGTCAGAATGGCTAAAAAGTCAGAAAAACAAGAAATACTGATAAGGTTGTGGAGAAAAAAAAGAACACTTTTACACTTTTCCTGGGAGTATAAATTAGTTTAACCATTGTGGAAGACTGTGTGGTGATTCCTCAAAGACCTAGAGGCAAAAATACCATTTGATCCAGCAATTCCATTACTGGTATCTATCCAAAGGAATATAAATCATTCTATTACAAAGATATATGCATATGTAGGTTTATTGTGGCAATATTCACAGTAGCAAAGACATAGACTGGATAAAGAAAATGGGGTACATATACACCATGAAATACTATGTAGCCATAAAAAGTAACACGGTTATTTCCTAAAAAGGAACATATATGCAGCTGGCAGCCACTATCCTCAGTAAACTATGACAGGAATAGAAAATCAAATACTGCATGTTTTCCCTTATAAATGGTAGATGAATGATGGACACATGAACACACAGTGGGGAACAATGCACACCAGGGCCTGTGGGAGGGTTGGGGGAGAGCATTCAGAAAGAATAATGGATGCTGGGCTTAATACTTAGGTGATGGGATGAATCACCATAGCACATCTTTAGCTATGTTAACAAACCTGCACATACTATGTGTGTACCTCTGAACTTAAAATAAAAGTTGGAAATTAAAAAAAAAAAGAATAAAAACAGAATTGAAGCCAGGATGGCATCCGCCTGAACCAAAGATCTCTGCTTGCAGCTTGCATAGAAAGAGTTCACATTGTGTCCCTATATAATGTAATCAGTAGCCCCTTCTTTGTAAATTAAAAATAAATCCCTTTTCCTTAATAATGTTTGAAAAGAAGAGGAAAAGCACCCTATCTTTCTGTAAAGTAATTAGTCTTGCAGGATGTTTCTTTCAACATCTTGTACCTAGAAATAGAAATGAATGGGGAAAGCTGTCATACTCCATTGGTCCAATTGGTAACAGTTTGAAAATAAGTTCCTAGCTAATTGAATTGGCCCCTGGCACCAAATAAATTGACAACTGTGAAATTCTTCTGCTAATCTCAAGCATTTAAATTGCACAGCTCCAAAGAAGTTTTTAAAAGTTAAAAAACAATGAAAGATTTTAAGGTATCATTATTTTACATTGTATGTATTTAAAACTTCAAATAATAATTAAGAAGAGTTACTTAAATATACATGATACTAACTTTGTAGACCCCAAACTTCTAAAACTCAGAGAGCTTAATAACACTCACTGTGACTCTAAATGAAATTTTCCACAAGACTCTTCAATGGAATAGTATTTTTGTATGATAACCGTATTGCTCAAAAGTTCTATGATCAAATAGTTTGGGCACTACTGTACATTCTGTCTACCTGACAGTAAGAAAATTTACTGTGTATGTTTAATGTACTTCCCCAAATAGGTCTAATTTATATAATGTTGATTGTACATATAATTTTAAGCATTAGTAAACTTCATCTGTCCCTTCTTGGAAAATATTTTTTCTTGGTGTCAAGGACACAACTCTTTCTACTTTCCTCTTTGTCAGTGGCAGATCCTTTTCATTCTTATTACCTGGATCATTCTCTACTTCCTAAACTATTAAAATGGACTCTGTTTTCATCTTCATCTATACTCTATTTTCACACATCTTCAGGTAATCTCAGTGAGTTCTACATGTTAAAAAGCATATTAGGCTGGGTGTGGTGGCTCATACCAGTAATCCCAGCACTTCAGGAGGTCAAAGTGGGTGGATTTCCTGAGGCCAAAAATTCAAGACCAGCCTGGGCCACATGGTGAAACCCTCTCTCCTAAAAATACAAAAATTAGTCGGGTTTGGTGGTGCATGCCTGTAATCCCAGCTACTCAGGTGGCTGAGGCACGAGAATCGCTGGAACCTGGGAGGCTGAAGTTGCAGTGAACCGAGACCATGCCACTGCACTCCAGTCTTGGTGACAGAGCAAAACTCTGTCTCAAAAAAAAAAAAAAGTAAAAAAAACATGTTAGACCTACATTTATATACCCAATGACAATTCTTTTACTCAATAATGGAATGTTTAATAGACATCTCAATTGTATCTGTAAACTGAAAAACTGTCAAACCCTCCAAATCTGCTTCTCTCTCCAATCCCAGTGTTCAGAATAATATTTTATGCCATCACACTTCATTAAAACATTGAGATTTTTTTGAAAAAACAGAGCAAACAAAAATTGGAGGATCAAATCTTTGACTCTGCAAAATCTACAATAACTGATATCCAATTAATTACTAAACAATTTCAGCTCTACAGTCAAAATACTTTCCATATTAGATGATTTTGCTATTATGTTGATCAATGACTACTTGCCTGAACTGAGTGTTGAGAAGGAAATTTAATAGAAAAAAAATGTTTTAAATATAGGACTTAGGTTGCACCATCAGAAGTTAGGAAAAGATGAGCAAATAAACCCAAAATAAGTATAAAAGAAGAAAATAATGAAGGACAGAAATCAGTGAAATAGGACATGAGTAAACAGTAGAACATTTTAACAGAGTCAGTAGTTTATCCTTCAAAAAGAGTAGTAAAATTGATAAGCTATTAGTAAAACAAATTGAGAAAGAAAGAGAAAAATCAATTATCAATATTCAATGAATATCAATATCAGGAATTAAGAGAGGATAACACTATAGATCCTTGCAAACATCAAAAAATAATAATGAACAATTTTAAACAACTATAGGATAGTACAGTAGGTTAATGACTTAAATAAAAGCCATTTTTTTTTAAAGTGCAGGTAATGAAATCTAACACAAGTTAAATTAGAAAATCTGAATAATTCTGTAGGACATTGTGTTAAATGAAACATGCCAAGCACAGAAAGACAAAAACCACATGATGTCATGTATATGTGAAATCTTAAAAAGGTAAAATCATAGAATCATTGAGTAAAAAAATGCTGCTTACCTGGGCTTGGGGGAATTGGGGTGGTAGTTTGGGGAAATATTGGTCAAATGATACAAAATTTCAGCTAGACAAAAGGAACAAATTCAAGAGATTTATTGCAGGGCATGGTGATATAGTTAATAACAATGTATTTTACACAGTAAAGTTGCTAAGATAATAGATTTTAAGTGATCTTGCTACAAAAAAAAAGTCAAGTAATATACGTAAATTTGCTTGATTTAGCCATTCCGCAACGCACACCTCTTTCAAAACATCGTAATGTACACCATAAATATATATAATGTTTGTTAATTAAAAAATTAAAAAGAAAGAAAAGAATAAAGGAAGTCCTTAAATAGTTCCCCCTAGCCAAATGTGAGATATTTGGAATATCAAATTAAATAATTCTAGTCATGCATTATGACTTGTTGAAGAAAATAGAAATTCACAACTTAATACTGATGCAAATGAATGAATGAAGAAGCAAAATACCTTTCTTAACACTATAGAAGGTAAACTAATATATGTAGAAAAAATGATGGGTTAGAAAACCATATATTGCAGTGGTAAAATTTTTATTAGACATGGGATATTGAAATAAACTCAATCCCCCCACAAATGATTAGTTTTCAGAGGAAAAATAGAGACTTTGCCATTGGAAAAAGTGATGAATACTGTCGAATAAACTGATCAAAATTAATATCAAAAATATTGGAACAAAGTAAGATCATGTGCTTTTTTATGTGATGTACTGGGGAAGACACATCATGTTTGTCGTATAGTTCTGCCAAGAATGTACAATTTGAATCTAGTCACAAAGAAGCATCAAATAAATAAAAATTGGAGACATTGCATAAAATAACTGACCTATACTCTAAAAAATGACAAGGGTAAGAAGATAATAGAAGGCAGTACAACATTTTTAAGATTAAAGAACAAAAAAGAGACATGACAACTAAATGCAATACCTGATCACAGATTAGATCCTAAATTGGGGGAAAAAATCGTATTTTTCTAAATTCTTTGTATAGTACATCTGATCAAACAAGAGTTTTCACTCTTTTTCTTGACAGAAAACACAGTGTTGTCTGTTGTCTCACCATCTGCTGGAGACTTCCTGAGGGGTATTGTGCTTGCCTCTTTTTAGTCAGAAGTGTTGTACTCAAAGCTGTATCTATAGAGGGAGACAATAAAAAAAGCTGTGATCATTTTAAAAAAAAGAAAAAAAGACAATTACAAATAACAGCCTTACACCCTAAGAAAAAATGGATCACTATATCAAGATCCTGATATACAGACACACTAAAACCAGCAGGGAAGAAAAACATGTGTCCTTTCAAGTTTAACTTAAACCTGTCCTGCAGTCTCACCACCTACTTTGTTGTCCAATAAGTCCGCTTCAGCCTTTCAAAGTGCTGGGATTACATGAGCCACTGCCCCCGGCCTAGGCTTTTATGTTCTAGGTACATTTGGGGATAAATACACATGTATCATGATTAGATTCTGTTTGGGAAATACATTGACTTTACAGATACATTGGGGAGAATTGAGGGTTAAAGGGTTAGGTTATCCAGAAAGTTGTTATTTCTTATATTTATTCAGGCTTTTATAATAGCATCTAATATCTAGCAAATGTCTAGAACTATCTTCTGTACTACTTGTAAGTATAACAAAGATTCTTTATGGATTTTGTTGCTAGTGAAGGGATATCTTCTTTTCTTTAATTTTAATGAATTATTTAAAACATAAATAGAGAATAAGAGAATTAAGACTCAGGTACCCACAACTTACCTTTTCTAATTAAATATTTTACTGTATTT
Organism: Leontopithecus rosalia; assembly: GCA_028533165.1. Lineage (NCBI taxonomy): Eukaryota > Metazoa > Chordata > Mammalia > Primates > Cebidae > Leontopithecus > Leontopithecus rosalia. The sequence continues at coordinate 50,194,300 of CM052653.1, read as the reverse complement.
ACTTAAAGTCTTATTTTAAGCAATGAAATATTAGTTGAAGTATTTCTTGGGCTCCTCTCCGAAGCCTCCCATTTTTTTCTCCTTCTCTTACCAGAGTTAACTCTTCTGAATTAATCATTTGTCTTTATTATATATATATGTTTGTCTGCTTTTGCTATACATCTTTGTAGTTTTTTAAAAAAGGTTTTAAAGTGTGAAATAAATGATACGCTGTGTTAAAACGTCATTGTTAAATTAAAAATCTAGTTTGATATAGAAAAAATAAAAGAAAAAAATAAACTAATGTGTTCACTCAGCTTATTTACTTCATAAGTGATTAACAGCAGGTACAATTTATAATTATTTTCTCCTACATTGGGTATTTGCTTTGACTTAATGAAAATATTAAAAATATATTTCAAAAACTGAAAGTCCACACAAATATAATGTCTATAATTTATATTGTTTTTATTTTGTTTTATGGTTATTTTTTTATTTCTTAAATTGTAAATTGACAAATTATAGTTGTATATTTGACCCTTGAAAAACACATGGCTTAGCAGTTAGGAGCGCCGACCCCTCATGCCGTTGAAAATCTGCATACAACCTTTGATTCCTTAAAAACCTAACTACTAATAACCTACTATTGACACTCTTTACCAATAATATAAACAATTAACACATATTTATATGTTAATTATATACCGTATTCTTACAATAAAGTTAGAAAAAAAAGTTATTAAGAAAATCATAAGGAAAAGAAAATATATGTTGTATCCATTAAGTGAAAGTAATCATCATAAATATCTTTTTCCTCATCATCTTCATGTTTAAGCCAAGGAAGAAAAAAAGAAGGGATTGGTTTTGCTGTCTCAAGGGTGGTAGAGGTGGAAGAACATCCACATATAGTGGATTGCCACAGTTCAAACTCATGGTTCAAGGGTAAATTGTATTGTAATTCATTGAATTTCTTTAAGAAGATTATTCTGAATTCTTTGTCTGTCATTTAATAGATCTCCTTTTTTTAGAGGCCACTGTTGAAGCTTTCGTGCTTTTTTTTTTTCTTTTTGATTATGGAAGTGTCGTAATTTCCTGGTTCTTTGCAATCCTTGTCTTCTGGTGTTGCTGTCTTTGCTTTTGAAGAGACAGCTACCTTTTTCTGGGTTTCCGGTGTGTTTGGCAGGGACAAGTCTTCACTGTTCAGCTGGTGATTATGGATGGATCAAGGATAACAACACTGGGCAGCTGAACTTGCTTTGGATTCTCTAAACGGCTGGGCTGTTGCTTTTACTCTGAGATGAGGTGGGGCAGCTGGCTGGGCTCTGGTATTATATTATGCTGAGCTGCTAGGTGAGTGCTGCAATCACCTCTAATTTGGTCAGCTCACACGGTATATTCCATGGCCATATGGTACTGCTATTTGAGTTCATCAGCTGGACAGGCATGCAAGAGGGGCACTGAAGTTAGGTGCAGTTGCTGATTGGAATGGACAGGACCAGTTGCTATGCTAAGCAGAAATGTACATTTGAGGTTTGCCTCTCTGCCTATACAGAGACAGTTTTAGGGTGAGCTTTGAGGCTGAACTGGGTGCCGTTTAAATTCTGGTGGTCATATTTAACACCTGATTTTTGCCAAATGCTATTAACCTCCTAGGAGTTGTGGAACTAGCCACTGCTCTTTGCTAAAATTCACTGTAGCAGTTGTCTCCCTTCCTGGGCGGAACTCCAAGGCACAATCCAAGACTGGTCCTTCAGGTTGGTCATCTAGGGATTCCAGGCAGGTAAAAATTTTTTATCAGTTTTGCGATTAACCAGCTGAGTTTTGTGAGCTCTTCTCCCATTGGCAGTTATGCAGAGCTACCACCAAGATGTGTGCTGGGTGCTGTGGGCTCCACCGTCTTTATTTCTACCTGACCCTGGGTAGTCTAGCCACCCTGAAAAGTGTCTCAAAATGCTAGGGAGCCTAGATGTCAATCTCTGGTTCCATTGTCTCTCTGTAGAAAGTATGATCCCTGAGGGATTCTTTCTATGTAGAACTATGCTGACTTGGGGTCAGGGAGGGGCAGCGCAGTGGAAGACCATTTCTCTACCGTTCCCTTGTGGGTTTTATTACATTTTATGGGCTACCTAGGTCACTCAGGTTTATTTCCAGTTTGGGAGGCTTTCACCAAAGTATTTTTTTTCTGTGGATGGTTGCTAGTTAAACTTTTTGTGGCAGGTAGTGTAACTGAGCTCAGGTTTCGCTGCTCACTGCTCAAAAGCCAAAACATGAAAGGCAAAGGTTGGTGGGAGAAAAAGCAGGTTTATTCAGGACCCAGCAGCCGGAGGAGACAGAACACTTGGGTTGCGTTTTAGTGTGATTTCACCCTGCTATGATGATACTTCCTGAACCGGGGTAATTTATAAACAAAGGAGATTTAATTGACTCACAGTTCCAGATGGCTGGGGAGGTCTCAGAAAACTTAAAATTATTGCAGAAGGAGAAGCAGGCACCTTCTTCACAAGGCCACAGGAGAGAGAACAGCAAGGGGCAAAGGTGGAAGAGCCCCTTATGAAACCATCAGATCTCACGAGAACTCACTCACTATCAGAATAGCATTGAGGAAATCACCCTTCTGATCCAATCACCTCCAATTCGGTTTCTCCCTCAACACATGGGAACTATGGGGAATACAGTCTGAGATGACATTTGGGTGGGGACATAGAGCCAAATCATATCAGGTTATAAAGCCTGAAACTAACCCAATAGTCCCATAGAGAGTTCTCTTTGGATAAACATAGAAATTGACCCTCTGGTCTTAATCTATTTCCCCATTAGGAAAACTAAAAAGAAGTGCAGCTCACTGCCAGTGCAGTATTCTCCAGGCAAACTTAAGGCTTGAATCTTACACTTCTTTTATCTGAGTTCCTTCCTCAGGAAAAGATCCCCAGGCCTTTCAAATGTTATCAAAGAACTGAAAGTCACCAGATCAAGGGATGCAGACAATGAAATGCCAGCCTCCTCATTCATCATGATTGCTTTCTTACCCCTCCTGAGATCCTGTTTTATCACACATAGTTACATTTCTTCCCTGCTATTTAAACACCTACTTTCAGTCAATCAAGGAGATGAGTTTGAGACTGAGCTCCCATCTCCACTACAACACCCATTTAAAGCCTTCTTCCTTGGCACTTGACAATACTTATTGTGTCAGTCCTTAGCTTTCTGTGCAGTGAGCAGCAGAACCTAGATGCATGCCAGGCCCTAGATGAATCCCTGTTTTTTGTTAACAAGACCATCCTTGCATCTGGGATTTTAGGATCCCAGCAGGAATTCCTGGGATCTCAGCAGCTGCTGAGAATGCTTTTGTCTTTCTTCTTTCCCCTTCATGGCATCAGCTGATTGCAATGCTTAGCCGGTGCAAGAAAAAGCAGTATCTGGGAGTTGATGGATCCAAGACTGAGTAAGTCAAACTGGTGTGTACACCAGGAATCTTCAGTCTCTGCCATTTGGGCTTGTGCCATTTGGATCTAGCATGAGTCATTTGTGATACTGCTTGGTGTGAGTTAAGATTTTTGAAGACAACTCTTCAGTCTCCATTTTTTTAGAATTAGCTTGGGAGTGTTCTGTTTTGGTTTCTGTATGTTTGTTGGTTTTTAATTGTTTAAAAGGTGAAGCATGAAAGTTCAAAGACATGCCAGATTTTCTAGGACACCAGCTGGTCACATATTATCTCCATTTTTGTGTGCATTTTAAACTAATGGACAGCAAGAAAAATTCAGGGCTCAAATAGTTAACCAGAAACTCCAGAGTTAAGTAGAGGCTTCTGAAGCTCCCTATTTCTCTCTTTTTTTTCTGCCTTCTTTGAGTCTGCTGCTATTGAGCTACTAGTATTGAGATAAAACTCAATTCAAAGTTACTTGGGATATTTTGTTTTTCTTATACAGTTCTGCCAGTTCTAGCTAAAATATAAACATGGAAAACCTTTGAAACTTAAAAAAAGGGGTAAAATAGGTTTCAAATATTAAACTGGTATTGAAAGTGCTTTACCAAAAATTTTGATCAATGGCCTTCATGCAACTCCCTAATGAGACAAAGTTTAGCCATGTGAACAGCTTCCAATTTTGTTAATGAAAAAATTTGATAGAGCTATCTTTTATAGGCTGGTGAGTTTATCATACCCTCTGAAGGCTGGAGCTCTGAGGTAAAAGCTATTGGATCTTTGTTTGTATGTGTATTTACTTGTTTAGATGTGCTTATGTATGTGTATATATGCATTGTGTCTAATATGTACTAAATTGGATGATAAATAAATGGGTATTCATAAATTAAGTCAGTCTAAATGCTTTTCAAGTTCATGTAAATTTAGTAACCTTTGGTAAATAAAAATGACTTTGAAATTATTAATAAAATAAAAAGAGATATCATCCAAATTGTTAGCATTCATTTTTGTCTGGATATGCCAATTATGAGAAATACATATTCACCCGACCAAACCCTTGGAGACATGAAGAACAGTGGAAGCAAGACTTTTAAGCAAGACTTTTAATGGCAGTCTCACAAGATTGGCTATTTGGTAGACAGTTACAGCAGGTGATTTATCTCCTAACACGCAAGTCCCTCCCCCAGTTCCTCATTGAAGGAGTACTATGGGGTTACAATCTTCCTGGATGTTGCCTAAATTTCATTATCCCCCTTATACCTGGTCCCATCCCTCACTTAAGTTTTCATTTCCCAATATGAAAACTTTCTTCCCTTTTATGGACTGACCTCTCCTCTACATTCTATTTGCTTACTGACTTTCTAGATGCACGAACCATGTGGTTTGTTACATCCACAGGCTGGGTGCACATACTTAGATTTATCATGCCTTGAAAACATTTAAAATATTTTCCCACATCGATTATTTTTTTTCTACCTTTGCTGAATATTTCAGGTCCAATAAAAGCAGCTGAGGCTTCTGAATTATTGGCAAAATGCCACGTTTAAGGTTCTTACTAAGGTGAACGCCTGATGGTCACAGGCTTTGTAAATGGCTAACAGAGAAATAACTTTAAGTGACATCTAGTTTTGTCTAATATCTTCATTTTCAGAAGTAATTAGATAAACTGTTAAAAAAATAAGTGCATATAAATATGATAAATGCTTGCAGGTAAACTTTTTATGTAATTTTAAAAAACCTTAAAATTATTTTGAATGCTTATTGAATATCTGGGTCATTTCTAACTAAGAAAGGGTTATAATATGGAAAAATATATTTCCAAATTTGTGGAGTGGTTTTGTCTATAAAATGTTCACATCTGATTGACAGTTCAGGATTTCTTGCTTCCTAGGTTTTCACTAAAAGTTAAGGTTACTAAAAACAAGAATTCTAGTTAAGTATATAATTCTATAAGTTGTGTTCTCAAGCAAAAATAATTTTATATAAGTCAGAAGTTATTCAGAAGTTATAAAAAGGTAAAAAGGAAATAGCAAAAAAAGACGTGAGAAAAGTTATGAATATAAAAATATTTTTGGTAAGATTATTTAAAAATAGTAATTTTATCTAAAAAAGATCTTGTGTAGTAAATTTTTGTCTTAAAGTAAAATGATTGATTATTTTTAAAAAGTGGTTATGTAAGACAAGTAAGAAATTAAAAAAGTTATAAATGGGCTGTGTAAGTGGTTACAAGGTATAAGAAACAGAATTTACAAAAGGAATTTTGTAAGTATTTAAGGTAGTTATAATTAAAAAGGAAACTACATTAGTCTTTCTAAAATTAGCCCCTTATATTAAAACAAGGGTTACATAAGAAATTGCTTCGCTTTTACGGAAATTACAAGAGGTTTTGATTTTTAATTATCTAACCAATTTCTTTGAAAAAGTTTTCATTCATATCTCAGAGGTTCCACATGTTGTGTCTTGTTGTTTTTAGCTTTTCCTTCCTCGAGAAGGCTTGAGATGACAATTATCTCCTTCAGTTTTTCATCACTCCTGAATGTTTTTCCCACTAGTTCTGTTGTTGTGGCCTGATACTAATATGTTTTATCTTAAAGGTCTAAAAAAGCAGTGTTTACTCCCAGTATAAATTTATCTGTACTCTTGATTTTTCTTGATAAATCTAATTTTTTTCAATGTAATTAGGAATTTCTCATGCTGTTACTAGGAGTCATGTGTTCCCCTGCTATACTCATAACTTGAACACACTCTTCCTGTGTCTGATTAAATTCATGTACTCTTTTCAACGGGTTTGACTTTTGGGTTATTAAATTAAATGGGCTTCCCATAAGGAGAAGCAATTACACTCCAGAAGGTTTTCTTTGCTTTTCAGTACTTGATTAAAAAACAAATATTTTATATTTTATTAATATCAAAATTATTCCTATATTATATATTTGTAGGTTTTTGATATTTTAGGAAAACAAAAATTTAAAAGGGTTAGGTATTTTTTTATTCACATAACTTTGTATATTGTTTTAAAGTCTTTTAATGCTCAATCTTGGTTAAAAGAACAATTTTTTTAAATTTTGGTGAAATGTTTTGTGCTTTTTAACATCTGTAATAAATACTCTCATAATAAAAAACCCTTCAAAAATCAATAAATCCAGGAGCTGGTTTTTTGAAAGATCAAGAAAATAGGCAGACCACTAGCCAGATTAATAAAAAAGAAAAAAGAGAAGAATCAAATAGATGCAATAAAAAACGATAAAGGGGATATTACCACAGATTCCACAGAAATACAAACCACCATCAGAGATTATTACAAACAGCTCTATGTGCATAAACCAGTAAATCTGGAAGAAATGGATAAATTCCTGGACATGTGTACCCTCCCAAGCCTAAAACAGGAAGAAGTCAGAACCCTGAATAGACCAATAACAAGGGATGAAGTTGAAGCAGCGATTAATAGCCTACCAACAAAAAAGCCCAGGTCCAGATGAGTTCACAGCCAAATTCTACCAGACATACCAAGAGGAGCTGGTACCACTGTTTCTGAAACTATTTCAAACAATCCAAAAAGAGATAATCTTTCCCAAATCATTTTGTGAGACCAACATCACCCTGATACCAAAACCTGGCAGAGACTAAACAAAAAAAGAAAACTTCAGGCCAATATCCATGATGAACATAGATGCAAAAATATTTAATAAAATACTGGCAAACCAATTGCAACAACAAATCAAAAATGGATTATCCATCACGATCAAGTAGGCTTCATCCCGGGATGCAAGGCTAGTTCAATATAGGCAAGTCTATAAACGTAATTCACCACATAAACAAAACCAAATACAAAAACTACATGATCTCAAAGATGCAGAGAAGGCCTTTGACAAAATTCAACAGGGCTCTATGTTAAAAACTCTCAATAAACTAGGTATCAACGGAACGTATCTCAAAAAAATAAAAAATATCTATGACAAACCTACAGCCAATACCATACTGAATGGGCAAAACTGGAAGCATTCTCTTTGAAATCTGTCACTAGACAAGGATGCCCTCTGTCACCACTCCTATTCAATATAGTACTAGAAGTTCCAACCAGAGCAATCAGGCAAGAAAAAGAAATAAAGGGTATTCAAATAGGAAAGGAGGAAGTTGAATCATCTCTATTCACAGAGAACATGATTGTATATTTAGAAGACCCCATCATCTCAACCCAAAATCTTACATTGATAAGCAACTTCAGCAAACTCTTAGGATACAAAATCAATGTGCAGTAATCACAAGCATGTCCGAACACCAAAAACGGACTTAAAGAGAGCCAAATCAAGAGCAAACTGCCATTCACAATTGCTACAAAGAGAATAAAATGCCTAGGAATACAACTAACAAAGGAGGTAAAGGACCTCTTCAAGGAGAACTACAAACCACTGCTCAAGAAAATAAGACAGGACACAAACAGATGGAAAAATATTTCATGCTCATGGTTAGGAAGAATCAATATTGTGAAAATGACCATACTGCCCAAAGTATTTTATAGATTCAATGCTATCCCCATCAAGCTACCTATAATCCTCTTTGCAGAGCTGGAAAAAAACACCTTAAACTTCATGTTTAAGGTGAGAGAGCCTGCAGAGCCGAGACAATTCTAAGCAAAAAGAACAAAGCTGGAGGCATCACTCTACCTGACTTCAAATTATACTACAAGGCTACAGTAATCAAAACAGCATGGTACTGGTACCAAAATGGATATATAAACCAATGGAAGAGAAGAGAGGCCTCAGAGGCAATGCCACACATCTACAACCATCTGATCTTTGACAGACCTCAAAAAAACAAGCAATGGAAAAATGATTCCCTGTTTAATAAATGGTGTTGGGAAAACTGGCTAGCCCTGTGCAGAAAGCAGAAACTGGACCCCTTCCTGACATCTTACACTAAAATTAACTCCAGATGGATTAAAGACTTAAACATAAGACCTAACACCATAGGTTAGGTGTTAAACCCTAGAAGAAAACCTAGGCAAAACCATTCAGGACATAGGCATAGGCAAGGACTTCATAACTAAAACACCAAAAGCATTGGCAACAAAAGCCAAAATAGACAATGAGATATAATTTAACTCCACGGCTTCTGTACAGCAAAAGAGACAATCATTAGAGTGAACTGGCAACCAACAGAATGGGAAAAAATGTTTGCAATCTACCCATCAGACAAAGGGCTAATATCCAGAATCTAAAAAAGAACCAAAACAGATTTACAAGAAAAAAAACAAACTCATTCAAAAGTGGGCAAAGGACATGACCAGAAGCTTTTCAAAAGAAAACATATATGATGCCAACAAACATATGAAAAAAATGCTCATCATCACTGGTCATTAGAGAAATGCAAATCAAAGCTACATTGAAATACCATCTCACTCCAGTTAGAATGGCGATCATTAAAAATCTAGAGACAACAGATGCTGGAGAGGATGTGGAGAAATAGGAACACTTTTACACTGTTGGTGGGAGTGTAAATTAGTTCAAACAGTGTGGAAGACAGTGTAGCGATTCCTTAAGGACCTAGAAATAGAAATTCCATTTGACCCAGCAATCCCATTACTGGGTATATATCCAATGGATTATAAATTGTTCTATTATAAAGACACATGCACACGTATGTTCACTGCAGCACTGTTTACAATAGCAAAGACCTGGAACCAACCCAAACGCCTACTGCTGATAGGCTGGATAGGGGAAAAATATATATATATATCTGCCTAATATCTCCAAAGTTTGAAAGTTGTTCAATCCTATTGAGTCAATCTGTTTTGCCTTGCTTATGAACTGCTATCAAAGCTGTATAAAGTCAATCACTCTCCCTCTAAACCCAGGGACTATTGTATTAGAGGTAGGTGCATGCGATTATAAGAGTGAATTTTGAGGAATAAAATTAGTTCAGATCCTCCAAATCAAAGATGGGCATACAGATGCTTAATAGCAGATGACTCAATATGTCATCTTATTGAGTAAATAAGATAACTTATAAATTATTCAATTTTTTGATCTGGCATTTTTGCTTTTAATTTTGAGCTCTTACGTTGCCTAAAACGTTTTAAGAGTTAATGAGTTCCTGCCCACCTCCACTCCTGCCTTGTCTGGAATGATTAATTGGCTATAAGTCTTCTAGCTTTAAGTCGTTTGGCCACAGGAGTCCTACTGAAGGACGTGATGGACCCAGGGCAGGTAGCTACACCACTCTGGCAATGATATGGGACAAAATAAAAGCTTGGCCATTGATATTGTCTCTGGCATATCTTTCCCCCAAAGGAGGAATATAAACACACAAACAGACAAAAATCCCAAGTCCCCTACTGACTGAACAGACCAAGAGGCCAAGAGGACATCCCCACCCTTGGCTCCAAAAATTAAAAAAAATTAAATACTTAGTTTCCAGCCATGATGAGATAAAAGGTCAGTCATTCCTTATTATACTTCTTCCATTTTATGGTTTAGACACACAGTTGATCAGCATTAATCTTAAAATAGATGTCGTAAGATTGACCAAACATTATTTGTGGCAATAAGATATCAAATTATATACAGAACCTAAAGCCATGTCAGGCAAGGGCCAAGTTATACACCGCTAGACTTAAAAAATAAACGGTTTTCTAACTGCCACCTGATTTTTTCCTTTATTCCAGCAGCTAACAAGCACTGTCCTCAAGATAAACAATATTAAAACTACTGCAGTTCTACCAGATACTAACAGATCTTCCATGCTCCCTGCCCATGTTCCACTAACCATAACTATAACTTTGACTGGACAAAAGCAATAAATTTCCCAAGAATACCACTGACCATAGGCTGGTTCTGGTTAGTTTACAGAGATTGTGTATTTGTGTGCCTTTGTGTTCTGAAAAAAAGATGTATAGGACCTAGCTGTAATACATTTAAATGTTAAGTCTCCACTCCAAAGTGAACATAATTGATATATTACATGTATGTTTATTCAATATGCATGTGTCAGAACCACCTTTATAAATATTTGTAACTTCTCCTATAACCTGTTGAATATGTATGTTTAACCAACCTGTCATCATATTCATACAGGGGCCCAGGTATGATTAACAGTGGGAAGAAAATTTACTTACTTTCATATTGATACAGGGGCCATATATTCTCTAGTTAATTCCTGTCTATCCTCTGTTTCAAAGAAGACTATGACAATTACAGAAATGTCAGGAGAAAGTGTGACTTTCTCTTTCCTACAACCTTTTGATTGTCATCTTGGAGACCACAATCTAAGGGAAAGACTAAAAGATTAAACATACTCTGCAAAAAAAAAAAAAGCATCATCAAAATATGTCCAAAAATCCATTTGACTTGAGAGGTGTTGTCAGTTGCCCTGTTATAAATGTAAATGGCTTCCTGAAACAGACAGAAATTGAGTCCTTTTAACATATTCTATAGTAGGCCCTTTCAGGTTTCTGCCATGGCAGGAAAGCTATCTGATATTTAAAAAAAATGCCAAATTTTTTAAGACTCCAGGCACTATAGTAACTCCTGTTTATAAATTTACTTCTAATGGGAACAGTCACCCCAGACATAACCCTATATTCTTTTCAACTTTGAATTGAGTGCTTCTAAAGACCCCAAAATATAACAACAAACAAACAAAACAAAACAAAGACCTGAACATAGCATACTACCAGTTTCATTCATCAAACGGTTTCATTCCGAAGTTCCCAATCAACACCTCCGTTCAGCAGGAGGTAACTAGACTAGAGAGATGCCCCTTTTCCATAGAAATGGTATAAAAAATTCACATTGGAGAGTTTGTAACTGAGGCAGTCACTCCCTTTATAAAAGTAAATAGTTATTCTTTCTTTCACAATGCTTGGCTGTGTACCTGCTTAAGAACTCCAAGAACTAACCTTGAGATAAAATCAAGGTTGAGAAATGTCCACCCGTAGAAAAATGTTGAGCATTTAAAGTTCAATCCTGCTACAATCTAGCTGATGCCTGCCAGACTACCAAATGGCCCATTACTCAAGATTATCATTGAAACAGGACATGCCAACCTGCACTTAGCTAATTTCTGCACAGGTTCCCAAGCCACTTCCTTTTGAAACTCCTTTGGCCAGCCAAGAAAGGGGGAGATGGTTTTTAATATGCAAGTTTACCATCTTCTTAAGTTGTTGGCTCTTGAACAAATCTGCTTTTCCTCACACCACCCATTGTTTCTGGAGTTTTGGCTTCTGTGTAAACAGCAGATGAACCCGAATTTGGTTATAGTAGTGTAACCTAGGGCCTCCTATTCCTCCATCCTGCTGACACCACTTCACATTATTTCCTGAAGTTTGTATTCTTTCTTCTCTCTCTCTTTTTTTTAAGAGATGGAGTCTCACTCTGTCACCCAGACTGGAGTGCAGTGCTGCAATCTCAGCTCAATGCAACCTCTGCCTCCTGGGTTCTAGCAATTCTCCTGTCTCAGCCTCCCAAGTAGCTGGGACTACAGGTGCATGCCACCATGCTCAGCTAACTTTTTGTATTTTAGTAGAGATGAGGTTTCACCATATTGCCCAGTCTGGCCTCAAACACCTGAGCTCAAGCAATCCACATGCCTTGGCCTCCCAAGAAATTTGTATTCTTAAAAGTGATATAGACAAGATTATTCAGATGTGAGAAGGCTTTTCTTTCCTTTGGACCATGGATTTTCAGGAGACTTGGAAAGCATGCAAAACCATGAAGTGTTAATGCATAGCAAAAGGCAACCAAAATTTGTACTTTAGCCTTCATCTAAGTATTTCTATAGACAAGCATTGTAAACTATGGGCTATTGTAAACATTCTAAATCAGTGACAAATAACTCCATGGCACTTATGTGAAAATTAAAATGATTAAATAGGTTGCTTCCTAATGCTTTAATAAAAGAATTCACATATTTTGATTATTTTTTTTGAGACAGAGCCTTACTCCAAATTCTTTCTCTCTTTGCTTCAAAATGATGCTGTTTAATATCTTATAATTCTGTTCATTTTATCTTCTTGAATGATTCATTCTTTTATTAATTTTTATTAATTATCTTTCTCCACTAAATATATTAGTTTCTAATTTCTGAATTTTCTGGTTGTGATATTATTACATTTGTTTTTTTCAAAATGTCGTTGGTCAGGTATATTTGTCTCTCTCTATTTGCAATATTTTCTATATTATTTGTGTCTCTTGCAATCATTTCATATATGTTCATATTGTAAGATAGACCTAAAGTCTCTGTATTTCAATAGGTATCAATTGACCCAAAGTCCTTATGATTACTGAATTCTACCATTTTGACTTCCTTTATTGCATTCTTGATTTAGTTTTACTTTCCTAAGCTTTGTTGAATTGATCAAGCTTTTAAACTCAGTTAATTGGCATTTTTTCTCTTTCTCTATCCTCTACTTTCTGAAATAAAATATTCCAGCTGCATTACCTTATGTATAAAATATATTTAGAAATTATGCATAATTTTAATTGATATTATCATAGACTCTATCTTACTTTGCTTCCTTTTCTATTTCTTTTTTTTTTTTTTTAAATGGAGTTTTACTCTTGTCACCCAGGCTGGAGTGCGGTGGGGCAATTCCAGCTCATTGCAACCTCCTCTTCCTGGGTTCAAGTGATTCTCCTGCCTCAGCCTCCCAAGTAGCTGGGATTGCAGGCCCCCACCACCACACCTGGCTAATTTTTGTATTTTTAGTACAGACAGGATTTAACCATGTTGGCCAGGCTGTTTTCAAACTCCTGAACTCAGGTGACCTGCCCACCTCAGCCTCCCAAAGTGCTGGAATTACAGGCGTGAGCCACCATACCTGATTTCACTTTGTTATTGTTTTACATTTGGTGTATTATATTAGCTCTGGCATAGTAAGCTATATTTTTTTCAAAAAGAACTTATCCCGAATAGACTATGAGCTCTTACATATCCAAAATAAATTTTATTTTGCCCTCATAACTGAATGCTCACTTGATTAGCTACAAAGTTCTTAATTTAACATCACTTTTCCCTCAGCACTTTGGAGGCTTCATTTGATTGCCTTTAAATGTTTTCTCCTCAAGCTGAAGTTTTATGTATCTTTGATTTCTTTTTGGCATGTGACATACTCTGTTCTTTAAAAATATTAATAACTCTAACTTATCTATGCAGTTCTTAAATGTTACTAACACGTATCTGGGTTGGAATCTGTTTTTATTCCCTTTGTTCAGGTCTAAGCTGTTCATTTCAAACATTAGACTCATTTATTTGATTGTTTGATTATTTATCCCACTCACTTATCTCTGTTCTTTTTGGTTGGAGCCTGGAACCCATGCAAGAAGGCTATTGTTATTCTGGATAACAATTATAGTTATAAAGATAAGAAAGAATAATATATTTTGGAAACTATTCAAGTTAAAAAACACTCAATATTCTTAATATATGTGAAAACAACTATTATGTATGTGTACCTATGTTGAAGCAAAATAGACACAGCTGAATGTAGTAGGCAAGAAGACTGAGAAAGAAAAATAACATCCAGAATAATAATAGCCATCTTGCAGGAGTTCCAGGTTGTGTATATATATATATATGTTGTTAATAAATGTTGTTAGATATAGAGAGTGTATGCGTGTGTGTGTATATATATTTATATTGTGTATATATATAATATATTGTGTGTATATATATAATTTACATTGTGTGTATATTTTGTGTATTTATATTGTGTGTATATATATTATATATATAAAATACATGCACACACAATACTACATGTACTTTCACTTTTACTCATTTATTTATGTGATTTCTGGGAATTTTTTTCTCAGTCTTCTAGCTTACTATCTTCAGTTGTGTCTATTCTGTTTTCAACATAGGCACACATACATAATATGTGTTTTCACATATACTAAGAATATTGAGTGTGTTTTATAACTTGAATATTTCCCAAAATATATTACATAATATGTTTTCATATATATAAAGAATATTAGGTTTTTAACTTGCACATTTTTCAAAATATATTATGCTTTCTTATCTTTACAACTGTATTATATTAGCTTATTTTTAATTAACGCTGTTTTCTCATGACTCAGGTTTGTTAATTAATTTTCTTGCCTCCATTTTGAGGTCTGAATTTAACACAAGTATTTGGTGACTCTCAGCCATCTGTTTATATATTTTCTCAGGCCTAATAAGAATTCTTCTTGCCTTGTTTGAGAAAACCAGTTTTACTTTTAGGAGCCTTGCCTTGGACTTTTCAATCCAGAAAAATCTGTGGCTTTGAAGTATGGGGCTGTGTAAAATATGAGGAGCTTGTGATATGGGGGTATTAGCTCCACCCCGTCCAGGCTAGGACAATCCCTGTACCAACTCTGAGTATCTCCTGGATGCAATCTTTCTACACTAGATCTTAGTCAAAAGGCCGAGCATAGATAGGAGGGAATCTTTCTATGCACAGAGTTGAAAGCATAGCTTTCTTCTGGATGTAGTTGCAAAAACTAATACTTTCTTTTCTTTTCTTCATTTTCTTCCTTACTCTTTGCTGAGATACTGAGTTGACAAGTCTCTAATCTGCTTCTATTTTCTGTTTGAGTATCCAGGCTAACCACTGTGATTGGGCACATAGTCCAATTCTTTAGGAATTAATGTTTGAGGCTTAGTGAAGGACAAAATGTTTCTGATGCCAATTACTTAGTATAGATGGATGGTGGAAAAGACCTCCTGAAACGATTTTTCTTGGAGAAGCCCTTGTATTACAGAAATCACTGCTCCATACTTCACTCTGTTTTGTTTTTGTTTTTGGTTTTGGTTTTTTTTTGAGACCTAGTCTTGCTCTGTCACCCGTGCTAGAGTGCAGTGATGCAAGCTCAGCTTACTGCAACCTCAGCCTCCTGCGTTCAAGCAATTCTTCTGCCTCAGCCACCCTAGTAGCTGGGACTACAGGTGCGTGTCACCAAGCCCAACTATTTTTTTTGTATTTTTAGTAGACAGGTTTTCACCATATTAGCCAGGCTGGTCTTGAACTTCTGACCTCATCATCCACCTGCCTTGACCTCCCAAAGTGCTGGGATTAAATGCGTGAGACATTGCACCTGATCCCTCACTCTATTTTGTTAAATTTTTTTCCATCTAATCTTTATGGTGAGAATGCTGTTTGGGCTGAGTTTTTCTCTTTTCTGGTCTTTGCATGAGTGCAATTCTACATTCTGTCCTAAAGATTCTATAATTCCCAGTCTGTTGGATTCAAATTTCCTCAAGCAGCAGTTTCTTACATAGCACTTTGGCCTGTCATCTCTAGACCTGACTTCAAAACATAGGTACTTTTGTTTTTGCAGCTCTCCAATCACTAGAAATTATCATAAAAAGAAGAGTGATTCTAGGATACTAAAAGACTAGGACAGAGTTCTACTGATAACTTTCGTTTTATCCCTCTACCTTTTCATTTAGAAGCATTCTCTTTGATCCTTAACAAGTATAGATGCTTTGAAGGGTCTTCTTGACTTTTCTTTATAGATCAGAGGAAAGCACTTCAACTCTAGAGAAGTTGCAATGAAAGGTTAGCCTTTCTTTCTTTATTTTTTAATGTTATATTTAGAAGAGGCCACCTTTTGTGAGAAAATGTGCAAGGAAAATTAAGTAGCATCACAAAATGAAGAATAAAACACTACTCCTTTCTGAGCTCATATCTATTGGAGACCAGATGGCTGCCCAAATTCATAATTTCTAACAATCCATTTATGTAAGGATTAATGTGATTTGGAGGTTAATCCATGACATTGCCTCTCTTAAGAAAATGGCAAGACCAAAATCTAAATAATTTATTTGAAAATATTAATTAAATAAAACAAAACTTAAAGCCTATGATACAGACATAGCTTGTTTTATTGTGCTTCATAGACACTGCTTAAAAAAACAATTGGAGGTTTGTGGCAACCTTGCATTAAGCAAGTCTATCAGCACCGTTTTCTTCCAACAACGTGTGCTCATTTTGAGCCTTAGATTTTGAGACCTTATATTCTCTGATAGCGAGAAAATTAAGAACCCTATTTCTCTCCTGAGAGACTGCTTCAGCTGGGGTACAAGGGAGACTGCTATCTGCATACTATAAAACTTTAACCTGATGATAAAGGAACTCAGAGACAACACCTGCCCAAACAGGTGGAGGCTGTCTCAGAATCCCTGAAGTAACACCATCCAGGTTAGCTGGGTGGTCTTGTTTAAGGGATCTTCAAATGCAAACAAATACTGGGAGTTAGAGTATAATGGTATGCAGAAAAAGCATCCTTTAGGTCCCAGACCGTGAACCATTTAGTTCCCCCAGGTATTTGAGTTAGCAGGGTATAGGTACTGAAAACCACTGGATGAATTGGAACCACGGCCACATAATGAGGCAGAGGATCTGGACCAGTCTCCATTCCCTGTTGGGTTTTTGTACTCCCAATATAGGGGTATTACAAGGACGCTTGTTGAGGAGGCCTTGTATCAAGTTATCAATGATAACTTCTAGCCCTTTCCTAACTTCTGATTTTAGTGGATATTGTCTCTGGTTAGGAAGGAGGTAGGACCCTTAAGGTGGATCAGGACCAGTGTGGTGGTTGTGACTCAGCCAATTTTCCCTTTATTTGCCCAAACTTCTGGGTTAATATTCGTCTCCACTAGAAAGAGACAAATAGTCTGTCCTAGAGCCATCAGGAAGGTGGTTCCATATGAGC
This sequence comes from Leontopithecus rosalia, assembly GCA_028533165.1. Taxonomy (NCBI): domain Eukaryota; kingdom Metazoa; phylum Chordata; class Mammalia; order Primates; family Cebidae; genus Leontopithecus; species Leontopithecus rosalia. The sequence goes on along the minus strand of CM052653.1, from coordinate 50,177,203 downwards.
CAAAATATCCCTGTCTAGCAGAGGAGTTGGGCTTCTAGGCACAATTAAAAAGGCAGGAGTAAACAAGACCTCTCCCCAACTACAACTAAAGGTTGGGAAAAATATTGGTTTAAAGACTTTCTGTAGACATCCCTCACAGTCGGGCTAAGAGAGAATGCGAGTTCAATTTCAGAGAAATGAAAGGCCCGCTCTGGTGCCCATAAGGAGGAAGGTCTACCTTCTTGCCTTCAAATTCCTGAATCACCCAGGGCTCCTGGATGGTAATGGCAGCCTGAACCACTTGAGGTGAGGAGAGCAGACCCATGACCCATCAGTCCCACTGGACCATTTGGAAGACTGGCCCTGGATCCAGTGATATGTATTTCCAGGGACAGTCCACTCTCCAGTGGTTCCCATCACAAATTGGACAGGGTCAAGGAGGCTTCCTCATGTTGCTTGGGCAGTTCTTCCTAATGTGCCATGGCTTGGCACACTTATAGCAGTTACCAGGTGCATCACAGAGATGCTAAGGTTTGTGAGCTTGTAAGGTGACCATTACAGCCTCTGCCATTTTTTTTTTTTTTACATTTTTTTCTCTCTCTTTTTGTTATTGCATTTTAGGTTTTGGGGTAAATGTGCAGAACATGCAAGATAGTTGCATAGTTACACATGTGGCATTGTGATTTGCTGCCTTCCTCCCCTTTACCTGCATCTGGCATTTCTCCCCATGCTATCCCTCCCCAACTCCCCTGCCCCAGCTGTCCCTCCCCTATTCCCCCCAGTAGACCCCAGTGTGTAGTGCTCCCCTCCCTGAGTCCATGTGTTCTCATTGTCCATCACCCGCCTATGAGTGAGAACATGAGGTATTTCATTTTCTGTTCTTGTGTCAGTTTGCTGAGAATGATGGTTTTTAGGTTCATCCATGTCCCCACAAAGGACACGAACTCATTGTTTTTGATTGCTGCATAATATTGCATGGAGTATATGTGCCACATTTTCCAAATCTAATCTATGATTGATGGGCATTTGGGTTGGTTCCAGGTTTTTGCTATTGTAAACAGTACTGCAATGAACATTCGTGTGCATGTGTCCTTATACTAGAATGATTTATAGTCCTTTGATATATACCCAGTAATGGGATTGCTGGGCCAAATGGAATTTCTATTTCTAGGTCCTTGAGGAATCACCACACTGTCTTCCACAATAGTTGAACTAATTTACACTCCCACCAACAGTGTAAAAGTGTTCCTATTTCTCCCATCCTCTCCAGCATCTGCTGTCTCCAGATTTTTTAATGAACACCATTCTAACTGGCGTGAGATGGTATCTCAATGTGGTTTTGATTTGCATTTCTCTAATGGCCAGTGATAATGAGCATTTTTTCATATGTTGTTGGCCTCATGTATGTCTTCTTTTGTAAAGTGTCTGTTCATATCCTTTGCCCATTTTTTAATAGGCTTGTTTGTTTTTTTTCTTATAAATCTGTTT